>PVIU01001625.1:0-202656 GCA_004026605.1 Ondatra zibethicus | reverse complement strand
CACACACACACACACACTCGTAAGTATGTACATACCGGTCTAGGATCTGAGTAGGTACCAAGGCCAATGACAGGAATACTGTTCCCATCACTTAGAGGTATTCGATGGTTTGTAGCACTGAGGTTCATTGTGGAGAAAGAGCAGAAGCTTCAAGTTTCTGGTAGCGATTCTGAACAGGACAGAGACACATTATTTGAAAATATATCCTAGGGCCTATTGCATAAAAGAACTGAGTACTAGGAGGAGGAGCTCGGCAGGGAAAGAAGAAAAATAAATAGATTTCCCAATACCCCCACCCCTCCCTCAAGGCTTCTCTGGAGATTGTAAGCAGTGCTGTTTCTTTGAATTTCATCAGGGGCTTGAGATAGTAAACATGTTGATGGGCTATGCTTAGTGTTCTGAAAAGAAAATATATCTATCTAGCTTCTGTCAGGAGGCTATTCTACTCCCTGGCGCCCAAAGGCTTATAAACATATCCTAAGACAAAAATGCTTTCAGCCCAACTTCAAAAGTCCCCATAGTCTATCACAGTCTCAAACTTATTTAAAAGTCCAAAGTCCAAAGTCTCTTCTGAGGTTCATGCAGTCTCTTAACTGTAGTCCCCTGAAAAAACAAAACTAAAAAGCAGATCACATACTTCCCACAAATAATGGCACAGGATATACCAAAAGGGAAGCCAAGTGAGGAAATACTGGACCAAAGCAAGACCAAAATCCAGCTTGGCAAACTCCAACTCTGTATCTCCATGTCTGATGTCAAAATGCTCTTCAGATCTCCAACTCCTTTCAGCTTTGTTGACTGTAACACACTTCTTTCTCTTGGGCTGATTCCACCCCCTGTTAGCAGCTCTCCTGGGCAGGTTATCCCATGGCTGAGGCATCTGCAACATCTTGGTGTCTCCACCAGGCTTCAGCTTCACAGCTTCAGGCAATGGCCTCTCTGGGCCTCCATTCGGGGGCACCCCTGACACATGCCTGACCTCATGGCTTTCCTTAGGCGTGGAGAGAAATTCCATAACCCTTTCTGTCCTTGACTCTAAAGCCAAAACCACCACTGAAGCTGCCAAGTTCTGCTTCTTGCTAGGGCTGGAACATGGCTTAATTACATCTTGTCTGATTACATCTTCACCAGCTTTCTGTTTTCCATGGCTTTCTTCACTGCCTAAGCTTGGCTAGTCTGGAACTTGCTCTGTAGACCAGGCTGGCCTCAAACTTTGAGATCTATCAGCCTCTGGCTTCCCAGTGCTGGGATTAAAGGCATGTACCATTACATCTGGCTCTAAGCTTTTCTTTAATTCCTTTTCACAAGTTGGATATTTAGCTGGGTAAGATCTTGCTCTGAGGTTACTACTTCCTTTATTCTAAATGTGTTTATCTCCTTGAACACAGGATTCATCTCTAGTCCATTTCCTAGTGTCCCTTTTCTCAATCTGTACATTTTTGCATTTTTATTTTCTTAGTTTTCTCCTTTTCATTGTATGTCTTCATCAGAGTTAACACTAATAACCACATGACAGAGTCTATATTAGGTTGTTTTGGGATTTCCTCTGCCACTGGAATTAATCCAAAATTCTCCACTTTCACTTCAGGCAGACTTTTTGGACAAGGGCAACATTCTTCACCAAAATATCACAAGAAGTATCTCAAAGCCACATGCTAAAATTCTCTGAAATCTCTTGAGGTAGTCCCCCCACCCCCTTCATCAAATCACACTCAACACCACTGTTTTCCATGCTCCGATCAGTATGGCCCATTAAGTAGTGCTTAAAGCATTCCACTGTTTTCCAAACCCAAAGTACCAAAGTCCAAATTCCACCAAACAAAAACATGGTCTAGCTATCACAGCTATGGTACCAACTTTTGTCTTAGTTAGGGTTTCTGTTGCTATGAAGAGACACCATGACCATGGAAACTCTTATAAGAACATTTAAATTGGAGTGACCTGCTTATAGTTCAGAGGCTCAGTCTTTTATCATCATGGTAGGATGTGGCAGTGTGCAGGCAGATGTGGTGTTGGAGGGGTAGGGGCTACATATTGATATGCAGGCAACAGGAAGTAGACTGAGTATCACACTAAAGCAAAGCTTGAACAAATACTAGACTTCAAAACCCACCTCTGCAGTAACACACTTCCTCCAACAAGGCCATACCTACTCCAATAAAGTCACACCTTCTAACAGTGCCACTTCCTGTTAAAGAAAATTTAAGCCATTTTCATTCAAACTACCACACATCCCCAAGAAAGAAATAGGCCAATCATAAAGAGGCCAAAGCCGGACTCATACTCAGCAAGGCACAAACTCAGTCTTGTAGCTCCATGTCTGGCACATGTTGTGACACCAAGAGCTTAGACAGCTGCAGCTCTTGGCCCTTTCTGGTTCCAGCGCACATAACCACTCTCTCAAGCTGGCTGGCTACCGCTTTCCTTAACAGACTGCTACTGCGGCAGCTAAACATTCTTACTTGGGCTCTCCTCCATTTGTATGTTCATGGCTGAGTAGCCACACATAGTAGCCACACACTCTTAATGAGAGTGCTTCTCCAGCACAGCACAAGGAGGCCTGTTAATTGGAAGTTAGCTTTTAACCCTGCCTACATGGAGGAATCACTTGGAGTACTTAAGAAACATATTCTGGTGCCCAGGTGCCATTCACTGATTTAATTACCTAAAATAAACATTCGATAAGAGGATTGCTTATGAATTACACTTTCTCAGCAGCTCCAAATTCACAACTGAAATGATGATAACAAAGAGGTTTATTTTCAGTTTACTTTACCTGTCCTCTCTAATTCAATTTTCAAAACAATTTTATATGGTGGGATGTGCTGGGTTGTTCCCAACAACAGAACATGACCTCTTTGGAATGAGAGTCTTTACAGACATGATTAGCTAAGATCAGTTCATATTGCGTTAGGGTGGGCTTTGATCCAATGACTGGTGTCCTTAGAACATGAGAAAGCAGAGCCCGAGGGAGGAAGATCGTATGCCAGGCACTGGGGTATGCAAAGCCAAAGAACGTGAGAATGAGTGGCAAGCATGGCAGCTGGAAAGAGGCAATGTGGTCCTCCCTGGAATCTGTGTGTGTGTGTGTGTGTGTGTGTGTGTGTGTGTGTGTAGGACAGAGGTCAGTGCTGAGTATCTTCCTTAACTACTTTCCTTCTTCCGATTATTAATCTTTTGAAATAGGGTCTCTTACTGATTCTAGAGCTCAGCAGTAGGCTGGACTGGCTGGTCAGCAAGTCCCAGGGATTCTCCTGTCTCCACTTCCTTGGTGCCATTACAGGTGTGCACAGACACACTTCACTTTTGCTCTTGAATGTTGAAGATCAGAACTAAGGTCCTGATCAGAACACTTTCCCGGCAAACATTTTCCCGACTGTGATGGTAAGCTTCAATTGCCTACTTAGCATGACTTGGAATCACTGAGAAGAGAGTTTCAGCGAGGAACTGTCTATATTAGGTTGGTCTATGAGTGTCTCTGTGGGAGACCATCTTAAGTTAATTGACATGGGAGAATCCAGTCCACCATGGGTGGGAGGCACCACTTCTTAGGCAGGGGGTTCTGAAGTGTGTACGAGCAGAGCAGTTAAGCTGAGTGCAAGCAAGTAAGCGTGTGTGCATTCGTTTCTGTCTGCTCTTGACCATGCATGTGATGTGGCCAGCTACTGTAAGTTCCTGCCTTGCCTTCACAGCAACAAACTGCAGCCTAGGACTACAAGCTAGCATAAGTCCTTTCTCCCTTCAGTTGTCTGTTTTTGGGGTATTTTATCACAGCAACAGAGATGAAACCAGGACTATAACTGAGACTCCTCCCTAAGATTTTCAGAGGGAGTGAGGACCTGCAGACACCATGATCGCAGACTTCTAGTCTCACAAAAGGGACAAATTGAAACAGGTCTCAGGACAATCCATTGACACCTCTATGTATAAAGTACTTGAAATGCCAACTAGATGCCGTTGCCTCCACAGATGAAATGCTAGAAAAATCTTCACTTTTGAGAATGTCAGAGAGAAAACTTGATTCAATTTATTTGGTAGCTAGCAGCAACAATAATTCTAACAAGGAAAATGATAATGAGAAGTTTTAGGGTACATCTTATCCTTAGGAATTTTAAATAAAAATATTGTTAGTACTGGGGGATGGGCATAAGTGTGTACATGTGGAGGTCAGGGGACAACTTTGCAGAGTCAGTTCTCTCCTTCCACTTTTATGTGGGTTCTGGAACTTGAACTCAGGCAATCAGATTTGCACAAGTGCTTTTACCTGCTGAGCCATCTCTGTGGCCTATGTCAGGTCTTATAGATGGCATTCAGATCCCATTTAGTCAGTAATTTGTAAATACTATCAGCCAACACCCATGAAGAACATACAGGGAGGGGCTGGAGAGATGGCTCAGGGATTAGGATCACTGACTGCTCTTCCAAAGGACCTGGGTTTAATTCCCAGAACCCACATGGCAGCTCACAACTGCCTGTAACTCTGACTCCCTCACACAGGCATACATGTGGACAAAACACCAGTGCACATAAAATAAACCCCCCAAAAAACAAACAAAAAAAAAGCCAAAAAAAAAAAAAACCAAACAAACAAAGAACAGGCAAGGAACCAGACAGATCTCTGAGTTCAAGGCCAACCTGATCTATGGAGCGAATTCCAGGACAGCTGGGGCTACAGGGAGAAACCCTGTCTTGAAAAAGCAAAAACAAAAACAACAAAACAGAAACCAAGAGCAAAAACAAATACCCCCCCCCAACCAAACCAAACCAAGCCAAACCAGAGAACATACATGGAACCAATGAGCTCTGTTCTAGAAACTTCTGGAAGTCAGGCAAATCACATTCCACGAGGAAGCCTGAAGGAGATGGAAGAGCTTATTGTAAACAGGGAATCTGAGTGATGTCGAGGGAAACTCACATATACAGGTCTGTTTTGCACACCTTGTGCCCTCTTAGTGTGAGGACAAGACAGTACTTGGGTATTTTAATAATTTTTTTACCCTAGAAATTTGAAGATGCAGAAGTAGCTACTGTTATTAGAGGAAAAAGCAGTTGGTCCTGTTAGCAAAGGATGTGGTTTTGGTAACTCTATGTTTACATATTGTATTTGTCCCCAAAGAAGGAGAGAACTTAGGGTTTTTTTATCTTGTGGTTTTGATGAAGTATCCTATTTGACGCTGGTATTCTCTTATATCAGCACAGTAACCCTATGCCTCCTGCTTCGTACACCAGGTTTGAGCTATCAGGGCTGCTACTGAAAAGTGACCCGTTATCTTCAACTGTTGGTACACACCTGTAATCCCATCACCGGGGAGCTTGAAGAAGGGGGCTCACAAAGAGTTTAAGCTCAGCTTGGACTGAACAGGGAAACTTTTTCTCAAAAGCAAAATCTTAGAGCTTCGCTATCCTATCAGCCATTCATGCATAGTATCTGACAAGGTCGGACCCGTCAACACTCGAGGCAAGTTGTCCTTTGCTCTTTCTCCCTGAAGACAAAGTCTCTGGGTTTCAGGGAGTTGAAAGGTTGTTTGGTGTCTACTTTGGAAGACCTGCTTGTGCCTGTTTGATGACATGGTCGCCGGTACTTCGTCATCAGCACTTGTTAACAGCCTGGTAGGGTCTGGGCTTAGAATGGGAGTGTCTTTTGTGGCGGGGCATGTTTTTACAGAGAGTGGGACTCAAGAGAGCCATATCATAAAGGGTAATGGAGGATACGACGTGGGATTTCTAGAGTCTGTTAATTCCCTTGTTATTATTGCATCTTTTCTCCCCTAAGGATTGAAAAGGAGCAAAGAAAGTTTGGACACAAAACCTTCAAAGTTCTTTGATAACAGCCTGATGAGAAAAAGTTTGGATCCATCCTAAAAATAAAGTTATGAAAAAAAGCTTACTAGAAAATATTGATTGATTTTCTTTTTTAAAAAATGTCATGTAACTGGCAAGGGCAGTTGGGGACAACTGTCTTCAGAAGTAACTTGACATGTGTGCCAAGAGTCAGTGTGGTTCAATGTAACGCAACTTCCTGACTTCAGTTTGGTGTGAAGTATAAATTATCAATTATTTTAAGAATTTGATTAGTTAAAGGATTTGCAGGACCAAGTTCGAACTCATGGGACCATCCTATTCCAGGTAAAGAGTAAAATAGCAATGGAGGGGTGGAAATGCATGGGTAGGCTCTAGCGATCTCAGGAGCAGGCTCTCTCCCCTTCCACCATCTGAAGCTCTCCTTGCCCACTCCTCCTTCAGGTGGCTGAACCACCACTGGCTGACATGTATAAATATCTTGGTACCAAGAAGCCCAAAACTTGCTCTGGCTTCTTAGAATGGGCTGGCATATTTTAGTGTATGACCAGCCTTAGTTCCTCCAAGTTCCACCCAAAGTCTGGGCCAATTATAAATGTGGTTATTACTGTTACATGGTCCTTATTACTAATAGACAATTAGTAGTGCTATCATGAAACAGCTCACAGACCAATGGTTAAATAACATTGTTTAACTTTAGTTGAGGGTCAATACCATGTTCCAGGCCATTTCAGAGATCAATATGGTCAGCTCAGCCCCATATTGTAAATAGAGACTAGTCAAAGGTACATACAGGTTACAGGTCATTTGCTAGCACAGGTAAATAATCAAGAGGCCTTTTGTGCTCAGGTAGAGAAGGAGAGTCCACAGATTCAAGATGTGATGGACAGTGATATAGAAAGCAGAGATAAGCCATGCTCCCTGGTAGTCTAGTGGTAAAAAAAAAAGAGATAAGCCATGCATCCAGTCTCTTCTATTTGCTTCATAAAATATATTTCAATTTCTTCTGATTGAAATACATATTTAAATCTGAAGTTCTTGGGATTTGGGTTGGAATCCTTTTATTAAAACATGGGAACCCTAGCACTTGGGAGTCTGAGGTTAGAAGGCTTGACACACGTTCAGGGTCAGTGTGGATAACATTTGAAGTTCAGAGCCAGCCAGGGTTACACAGCAATGTCTTGCCTCAAAAAACAAAACAAAATAAAACAAAACCTTCAACAAACATGCAAACAAATAAATATGGAAAAAGTTGGCTATGTTTCTTTTAAATGGAAAAGCAGACGGTTCTTGATATGTATTTATATTAATAGGCTTTAGATATGCATAATCCATGTGAGAATGTTCACTTGAATTCTGATCTGTGAAATTCTCCTCTATTTCTCCCTTCCTTCTTGGTAGGCAAACAAAAACATTTGCACAATAGTTACAAATTAAAGAAAATCAAAGGATGTCATAGTCCCGGTTTTTGTTTTGTTTTTTAGATATTTTTTTTAAAAATAGTTCTTTGTGGGGGCTGATGAGCTCTGTCAAAAATTCAGTGCAAGTTTAATCACAAAGGGAGTATTAACCTGAGAACCGAGCCGTTGGAAAAGACTCAGTAAACTCAGAGAATATGGTCCCATATATCGCTAGAGACCATGGACCAGTATTGCTGTCAAAGAAGGGACACTCATGCTTCCCAGCTCCTGTCTTCTCATACAGCATCCCACATCTCTGAATCACACAAGATCTGGGCCAGAAATCTCAGCGGATTCCTGAAATGAAAACTAAGTCCCCAGTCACAGTTTTTAATACTTCTACAGCCTGATTAAGGCCCTCCTGCCTTTACTTCTTACGTGCTGGAGTGACAGGCATATGCCAAGATACCAGAACTTGTCTAAGCTGTTCAGTAACAGATAGGACTTGCCAGTAATCCCCAGACCCTCTATGTTAGGATCTTTACTAATTAATATCATGCAGCCAGCCTGGTCTACATAGAGAGTTTTAGGCCTGTCTCAAAAGTTGCCTGTATTTTGTTCTGCCAGACTGTTGGGTGCATGTCACAAGGCCCTTGCACTCACACACATCCAAGTCGATCAGGAATGGCAATCTCCTAAGGACTTCCTTAGTCTAAAAAGAAGATACAGTAATAAACAGAGGATTCAATGGGACTAAGAAGTTTTGTAGGTGCTTGCTTTACCAATAGCAGCAGCAGACGTTCCCAGCTTCCCTCCTTGCTGGTCTTTTCTAGAGACGGAGGTCCCAGTCGTCCAGCGTTACTCTCATGATTCCCTATGATTAGATTATTTATTTGTTTGTTGTTTTTTTTTAAAGCAAGGAAACTGAGCTGAAGGAATGCACTAAGTCTTTTTCCTATTTTTGTCTCTATTCCCTTTCTGTATCCAAACTATTCATGTCCTAGTCATTCCAAATTTCTGTTTACTCCACTCCATCCTCAAGGACCTCATCCCAAATGTTTCCTTCCACTGTATCCTTTTTACATTCACAATCTGCCACAGACCGGCTCAGTGAAGCCACTCAGACCATGGGAGAAGCAGGGTCTTGGTACTCAGGAAGGCACGAGGTCGGTGATGACAGACAGATACAACACACAAGAGAGTGGTTTGAATCTGCTGTGATGTTGCTGAATTCATGTTTTCATTATATAGTATTTAAACAAAGAACAAATCAGAAGGTCATGTATCGTAAGTTGGCATAGTAATAGGTAATGGAGTAACACAAATATAATTGTACACAGCATGGCATCTAGCCCCTAACCTAGTCTGTAAATTACTTAAATCTTGGCCAAGAGCTAAAACCACCTCCTCTAGGACATTAATCTTAGACTCCAGCTTTTTGTCAATAAGTGACTGAGTAGATAAGGCAACAGAAACATTCTTATTCATTTCATTAACTACATGAGCAGTATGAATTTCCTTTACTAAGGCTGTTGTAGCGACTGCAAAGGAGGTAAGTATAGCAATAAGTGCAGAAATTCCAAGTAAAATGGCTGCCACAAAACGCTTAGGCCTCATAAGATTATGAAGCTTCTTCAGTGTCTACAGAGCAGAGTTTTCATACCAAGTTTCATCTTTTAAATCAACAGGAAGCATAACAAAGGAAGGGTGTTTAACAATGATCATAACAGAAAGATCCTTATACAATGCTGAATCAATACAATCAAAACGACAGGCAAAACATTGTATCTTAAAGGATTTCCCTTCCTGAGACATATTAATGTGAGAAGACACACCTAATAGGAGGGCATAGGGGTAAGCCACACAAGTACGAACTGAAAGAGGAATGCATTTAGTTGTGTTAGGCTTTTTCTGCAATATCATATTAGCACTGGCTGCAAGGCGAAACAAGTCTGAGTGAACACGAGTGAGATTATTGTTAGGATTGCGAGCCACCCAGACAGGTTCAACAAACCCTGGAAAGAACCATCGGCGGACTGGTTTGCTATATAGATCGTTAGGATTATATTCATGAAATTTTGCAGCTTGGGACTTAATGTAATTATTATAGGAATGGTTCCCTGCTGAATTAGAGAAGTCCCATATTTCTATCTGAGTTCCTCGAGGGTGAAACTTAGCTGCCGAGTGTGGAAACCCACAAACAAGTTAATAACTGTAGTTCCCAAATCCATCTATTACCTGCGTCGTCTGAGCGATCAGGCATGTCAGTAAGAAATGTCCTATAGCTGAGTGACAAACAACTGAAAGGAGCAGGGTTTCTCAAAGCTAAGCAGATAGGTAGAGAATCTACTTTGCCCTCATAAGTAATATAAGTAGAGCTATTTGACCTTTGATCAGAGTCTTGGAAACCCCCTAAGAGATTAGTTATCATTGGTTAACACTTTTATATAGTCAGGACTGAACCAAACAACAGGGTGTATAAAGGGTGGCTTAGGAACATAAGCCCAATAGCTTTCTCCTGCCGCTGGCGATGGCTGGGCTGCAAGCAGCGCCAGCATGGCAAGAAAAAGCATTTCAGGAGTCTTTGGTTGATTCTGAGCAGTCACCAGGTCCATTGCTTATCGTGCTAAGTTTTGAACTGAGTCCAAGTTGGTATTGGCCGTGGAGCAAAAGAAAGGTGGTGGAGTTTTGATCCCAGTTCGCTTTTTGTGCTGCGGCTTTGAGAGGCGCTGGTCGGATGAGTCTATATGGGATCCAGATGGGGGGAGTATGTATCCTGTGGAAACACACATGTATATCCCCTTCCAGAGGAAATGAAAGCGTCCGGACCTTTCCAGGTTCCAGAAAGCAAGTCCTTCCATATTACCATAGGAAGTTGTTCACTAGACAAACCTCCCCAATGTTTCATAGAAGGGGAATTTCCCTTCTCATCTGTATTGAGATGATTAAGAACAAACAGAGAGCGAGCTAAAAGATGAGGAGGAGAACTGCAAGATCAAGGCCTGCACTTCCCGAGGTTGCCCTAGGCAGATCATGTATGGCAAGTTCTGGAGCTTTAGGATTCAAACCCTGATTTTTAGACTCTTGTTCTTTTTCCTCTCTAGTTAAGGGGCTGAGAGGCTGCCTGTGATCTAGGTTTTTGATTTCTCTTCGTTATTACTCTTATCTAAGAGCGTTCCATCCTTGTGGAACTTGCATTTACATTCATTTCTCCAATGTCTCCCTTTTTGACATCTTGGACAATTACCTTGGACAATTAGCTGCCGAGTGTGGAAACCCACAAACGAGCCAAGTGGGAAGGCCAGTCAGACTACTGTCCCAAAATTGATTTTTATCTCTAATTTTTTTAATACAGGAAGGTAAAGGCATAAAAGAGGCTATAAAGAAGTTATCATTATAATTAGCATCTCCCAGAGTTAATAACTGTAGTTCCCTTTTGTCCTCCTTCCTTTCCCCAGGGCAATTCTTTTGTACATGACCTGATTCCCCACATTTATAACAAGTGGGAGCTGAGGGGTTCTTTTGACCTCCTCCATAGGTTTGCTTAACACAGGCGCTGAACTTCTGTCCCTTCATTGTCGCAGCATAGGCCATCCCTTGGACTATGGCTGGTGAGGCGTCTATACAGGCTCTAATGTAGTCCTGTATGGTTCCTGTCTTTCTGATGGGTCTTCTAAGGCCCTGGCATAGAGCGCTGGCATTTTCCCATGCCAATTGTTTAAGGAGCATGTCTGTGCCTTCAGAAGGAGGGCATCATTCAATGGGCAGCCTCTTCAAGGCACGAGATAAAATCCCGATAAGATTCCTCATTCGTTTGCTTTACCCCTGAGAGAGGAGTCTCCTTGGTTCCACGTGGGGGTAATTTTCTCCATGTTAAGACAGCATTGGAGGTTATTGTCTCATTTCTTTACCTACACGTTTCCAACCTGGTAACGTGAGTGAACCACCCACAGGGGACCAAGGACTCACTTTCTTAATGAAGGTGAAGAAATCCCACCAAAGACCGCTCCGATACTTTCAGTCCTCTACTTGCCATCATATGTTTAAATACTGAGTAAAACATTCTTTCCTGCTTTGACTCAGTGAGCCCCATGGTTGACCTCAAGATTACTTGCACTTAGCCGATGATCCTTTATCGGCGGAACTGCAGATTCCTGGCAAGAGCCTACTCATTACCTTGAAAAGAAAAGAGAGAAATTGCCTGTCCAAGAGTCCCTGTTCCGGTGCCACCTGCCACGGACCGGCTCAGTGAAGCCACTCAGACCGTGGGAGAAGCAGGGTCTTGGTACTCAGGAAGGCACGAGGTCGGTGATGACAGACAGACACAACACACAAAGAGTGGTTTGAATCTGCTGTGATTTTACTGAATTCATGTTTTCATTATATAGTATTTAAACAAACAACAAATCAGTAGGTCATGTATCATAAGTTGGCACAGTATGAAAGCTTCTTTTAGTCACATCAGCAATTTCTAAGAAGAGCATATTATCAGGAACAGGTGTTAGACATAAAACATCCTTTGAAGAGGAACTCTTGTCCCGGGGAACGTAAACCTCAGACAAGTAGTTTCATTTAAGAATAGAAAGTTTCTGTTTTACTATCGCTATCATGGCCCTTCCTTTTTCTAACCCTTTCTTTATCTCATCTAGTGACCAAATATGCTTAACAGCTCTCTGCACCTGTTGAAATACACTTTTTTGTACCTTCTTATGCAGCAGACACCATGGGAGTTGGGATCTAGCAAGCCTATCCATAAAGTTCAAAGTATAATATAACACTCTTTGTCCATCAACGTTAACCCATCTATTCCCTTGATCATCATACACCCCGTGTGTGACAAGGGTTCTGCTGTAGTCTTATCCATTCCCATACTGTGCTTCCCTATCCCAGAGCTGTTCCTGAAGAGATAGTCCTTGTCTTGTAGATATAAAGAATATCATTATTAAACGAGATTGTGCAAAGCCCATATCCTGCATAGCCAGCTAATCGAGAAACCTGTCTATGCCTCAAAGGCTGCCAATACCGGGCCATCTGCCATTGCCCTCCAGGAAGCCTAGTCCCATAGGACATGTAGCTCCCGTCCGGCATAATGACGTATGTCATGTCACACAGACAACACTGGAGTTGGGGTGGCAACAATCCTTCTGCAACATTCCTGTTCTCTAAAGTTAGATCGGTTTTCATTCTCATTGCATCTCTATCCACCATGCTCTATTTGTACATGAAGTCAGTTAACACTGGGTCTTAATCTTCCTTCAGGATATCCACTTTGGGTAAGGATATGCGACCTGGATTTCCAAAGCTAACCATCAAGACTGGAAGACTGATTCTTCTTTAGTCTGTCCAATAAACTGTCATCTGAATTTAAACAAACAACAGAGTCGGTTAAAATATTCAGTGGCTGAGAAACAGCTAATAAAAGCTGCTTGATTACAACAAGTTTAAACTGTTAGGCTACACAGCCTGAAGTGGGTACAATCCTTTTTGTGGAGCACATAGGAATTGTCTAAGATATATATATATATATTAGCTAGTGAAGCGACATCATGACCATGGAAACCGTTTTATAAATGAAAACATTTAATCAGGGCTGGCTTACAGTTTCAGAGGTTCAGTCCATTATCATTACAGTCAGAAGCATGGCAGTTTGCAGGCAAACATGGTGCTGGAGAAGGAGTTGAGAGTTCTACATCTGGATTAGCAGGCAGAGAGCTGGCTTAGCTTCTGAGACCCTGACGTCCACCCTCTAGCGACTCACTTCCTCCAACAAAGCCACACCTCCCAATAGCGCCAGTTCCTATGGACCAAGTTTTCAAATGCGTGAGTCTCTGGTGGCCATTCCTATTCAAACCACCACACTGATTATTGTCTGTTGAGGGGGATCCTGCAGGTGTGCAGGCAGGAAAGCAAACCATAAAGAGGTGAGAGTGAAAACTTGATTCAGATTGACTTCATCAACTTTTATCAGACTTGGAAAGTCTGATGGCAAGCAGTTTATTTCCAACAAATTTAAACACTGTATAACTTAGAAAAAAGGTTCCTGGTGTACTGCAATCCCTGGTACACAAGAAAGCACAATTACATAAAAATGAGACTCAGGGTACATGTCATGTCTTCCAACAAGATGGGTTCTAGAGATAGGCTAATATATTCACTTAAGGGCCTAGGGAAGGCTCTGGCCTGTCTCCATTATACAGACAGTGTAGAGACCATTTGGGCTATTAGTCACTTCTGGGCCTGGTTGTGAGAGCTTGGGGAGCTCTGGCTACACAGATCATGTAAGGGTCATTTAGACTATTTGGCATCTCCAATCTTGTTTGTGAAGGTCATTTAGATTACTAGCCACCTCTAATCCTGGTTGTGGGATCAGAGGCAATGACAGGGCTCTGAAACATTTTGGATTAGGATGGATTTTTGTATGATAATTTCTAAGATTTTTAAATTATTAAGATTTTAATAATTTAAATTAATAAATAAAATTCTTAAGATTTTAAAAATATATTCAGGTTAACAAAAACTGACTTAGAGATACATGCCTAACCACTCATGTCTTTGCTGTGTTCAAGACTAGGCTTCCAGAAAAATTTAAATAAGATAAACATATGTTTAATAAATACGGTATATTTGATGAATAAGGTCTATAAATTCCTAAGGTCTATTCAGGCTAATTTACTGACTTTAAGATATATGTTATATGTGTAACCTCTTTGTCCTTGTGACTGTCTTTATGGCTTAAAGTTTTATTTTGATGCTAAGAGATCTTCAATTCAAAATTCTAAGGCTCAAACTTAACAGGAAAAAAGCCATAAAATCCCAATCTTATAAAAGCTACTAACTTATACAGTATTAAAGGTAAGACATGCAAGTTCATGGTCAGTCACCTTATAAATGATCACATTCTTTAATGTGCTCAGAAGCAAGTTTGCAGTTATGCTAAGTACACATTTAAATTGCTCACAAAGACAAGTCCTGCATGTCTATGTACTGTGAAGGATAAGCCAAAAAGCAAGTAACTCAAAACAAAGTTGGTTTAAAAATCAGGTATTCTGGGCTGGAGAGATGGCTCAGAGGTTAAGAGCACTGACTGCTCTTCCAGAGGTCCTGAGTTCAATTCCCAGCAACCACATGGTGGCTCACAGCCATCTGTAATGAGATCTGGTGCCCTCTTCTGGCCAGCAAGCATACAGACAGACAGAACACTGTATACATAATAAATAAATAAATCTTTTTAAAAAATCAGGTATTCTTAATAGATGGTCCTCAAACTCCTCAGAGATCCACTAAATATGGCATTTGAAATGTTTGTTGAAGAGGCTTCCCATGCCATTTGGATTAAACTTCCTGCTCTACTATGACTGCAACTTCATCAGTTTAACAGGAGCATTAGCAAAACGGGAAGTTTTATCTTGTCTTTTATTATTGGAAATTCATTTTTTGAATGTGTGTTTTGTACAACGTAGCAAAAGTCTTAAAGATAACAATGTAGACAGGTTTGAAGTGGATTAAAAAGGCATATTGGAGTACATTAAAGTCAAAAAAGCTTTAAAAAATATTTCTTCTGGAAATATGGTGGCCAATAACTGCAAACATAATTGCATGTTCCTTAAATTCCTTTGGAGGCCAAAAAGAATTACACCCAAAATACAACAGTAAGAATCAGATCATTTGGAAGTTTTCACCTAACGTTATTTTTGGTACAGATTGAGAATCTGTTACATCAGACTGTCCGCAGAATGTAGTAAGAACTAAAACCTTCCAACACGTTCTTCCTCTGTGAGCTATTATGCTTTGACAGTCACAATTTTGTGTCATGTACCGTATCTGCTGAATAGGTACTTTCATGCTCACATGGGAAAATCCTGTTGTTTTTTTGCTTCAGGATTTTCTGTGATTATTTCTCGGGTCCTTCTAAATATCCTGTTACTTAGTAGGAAAGTCTTTTAAAACTCATATTTAAAAATTGTCCTAAATTTTAAAGATATCAAAGCTTAAATTAAAAGACTTAAATTTAAAATATTAAATATTAATGCCACTATTAATTTAATTGGCTTTTGTTTGTTTTATTCTTTCCCTTAGTCTTATAAAAAAAATCAAACTCCGGTAAGGGAGATAGAAGCAGTTCGTAAGAACCTCTCCTTTATTAAAAACATTATTTTACACACTATAAAGACATTATTCTGCAGCATTCTAGTGCATGATTAGTACTGAATGGATATCAACTAGACATATGAAGCTCCAGCTGCCTGTGTCTGGGGCCTTCTCTGCTGTCAGGTAGAGATCTGTGCCCAGAGTGCACTACAGGCTGACACAGTCACCTGCAGAGCACAGCCTCAGACATGGCATGGAAGCTCCAGGGATATACTCTTGTATCATATCTGAAATTTAACTTTGACAATAGCTTTTTAGACACTTCCTTTTAAGGACCCATTGCAAATAATAGTAATAACAGTCCTGCATATGTTAGCAAATGATCTAAAGAATTCTTGTTTGTTTTTACATGCCAACCAAAGTTTCCCCTCCTTCCTCTTCCCACAGTTCCTGACCTAACCTCTCCTCATCCCCTCCCCCTCCCCTGTTTCTCTTCAGATACAGGAGGGCCTCCCACGGATATCCGTCAGCCATGGTATATCAAGTTGCAGTGAGACTAGGCATCTCCTCTTCTATTAAGGTTGGATGAGGCAATCCAATAGGAGGAATAGGTCCCAAGAGCAGGCAACAGAGTCAGAGACAGCCCCTGCTGTCACTGGAGTTGAGGAATTTTAATATTAACTGTATTACTAAAGTCCTGTATTATCCACAGGGTCAAGCTATTGTGGAATGACACCGTCAAATACTTAACTGCAAATTAAAAATTAAATAAATAAAAGGAGGTATTTATACCCACCTAAATCCTCGCATAATATTTAGCTATGCTAATTTTAAATGTAAAAAGATAAAATAAAAGTTTTGTTTTTTTGTTTTTTGTTTTTTGTTTTTGCCAACCAGTAGTGGCACATACCTTTAATCCCAGCACTTGGGAGGCAGAGGCAGGTGGATCTCTGTGAGTCTGAGGCCAGCCTGGTCTACAAAGCGAGTTCCAGGACAGCCAGGGCTACACAGAGAAACCTGTCTCCACAAACAAACAAATTCACTTTAAAGGGTAATGCATTTTCTGTTGCCCCAAAGCATTTTCCCTAAATGAGATAAAACCTAAAGAATATGTCATATGAAACAATCTAGAAATTAATCAGTGGAAAAGACCCAATATTAACATAGGGACAGGGCTATGCTTCTGTCTTTCCAGAAAGTGAACAAAGTCCTAGATGGCTCCTTGGCACAGCCATATCTGATGGGAGTGGCAAACATCATAAGGTCAGCTCAGTTGTTTGGTAAAGATCCAGCAAGGCTGAGCCACACGATGGCTGCCATGCCACCTTTGGTTTTCATCTCCACCTCTTGCATACTTGGGCACTTTTGATATTTGTACAATTTGGGGATATTGGAGTGAAGGAAAATTTCTTATGAATCATTTATGCCTTCTCCCAGGAATGCAGCTTTTAAGCTTCCCCAGGCCAGCCCCTGCTTCAGGGAGGTATCCTTATCTACTTGAAGTCTTCCTTACAACCTGGAGACTATGACACACATAAACAATCCAGAGGTCTCTTTATGAGGCTATGAGATGTTCTTGAAACATCTGTCCCTGTTCTTACACAGGAACTAGATAATCAAAACAAAGTAAGCTCCAAAAGGTGAACAAAGATTCAGTGGGCTAGAGGAGTTGGCCATAGTTTAGACTGCAAGCCTCTTCCCACAGTACATGCAGGCTGTTATGCGGCAGATACAGCAACAGAGTTAGATTGGCTGAAGTTGCCTCTGCCCTACACAGAGACTTCTATTGATAAACAAAGCATGGAGTGAAGGATGATAAAAGAATGAGATGTCAAGACCCCCTTTCTTAGCAAAGTTAGCACATGCAGAGCCACTGTGGTGTCATGTGACCAAGGAGCAACAGAATGCAAGGATTAAACATATAGACAAAGTCTATAAAAATATAAAATATAAACATTGCATTATGCCAGAATTTGAAGAACAACTGCAGCAGCTTTGGCCTGAGGACCATTCTTGGACGCTCTGACCATTAAGAGTTAAGAATGCAATGCTTGAGATATGGAAATATGCCTGGACGAGCTTGGAGACTTTGTCTTGGTCTAATGTCCTTATAACCACAAAAGCAACTAGCCTGAGAACAGGCTGTCATAGGCCTATAGATTCTTAAAAATTGGGTTATGGGGTTAATGAGTAAAAATGATCATAAAAGATAACTCTGTTTATCAATGATGCCAAACTTGAGGGAAAATGATTGAAAATGATAACTCTGTTCTGTAATAGTTTATGAATAATGACTAAAAAATGAACAAAAGGAAGTGAAACACATGTCTAAAACAAAAAATGATATGAACTATATTTTGGAACAACATGAATGCATACATACTTACTAAATTCTGTATAAATAAAGCAGCACTCTGGCTGCTGGTCAGTCAGGCTGCAGGATTCTCCTGACCATCATGGCCTGGCTCCCTCCCTCCTTCACCAACTCCTTACATTCCCTGCTGGAACCTGTCAACCACCAGGGATGGCTCCCGGCAGCTCCTGATATGATACTTCTGATGAGGACATCCAGAGACCACCGGACAAATGAAACATCTGAAGGTTGATGACAAACCTATCAAGAGGAGGTGTCCCAAGATGAGAGTAAGCTGTTAACTTGGGGGGACATCAGAACTTTAACTCATCAAGTTGAGACTTTGGGGAAACAATAAGGACTAACCCCAAAATGATGTTGTTATGTTTCTGACTGTTAATTTTCAGATTGTCTATGCAGAATCCTAATGCTTTTGTCAGGAGCAATAAGGGGCCACACCTGAGATAGGAGATGGTATTCTCCCCATAATATTGATTGTTGAATTAATAATTTACATAAAGAGCTAGATAAAATCTCTCAAGTGACCTTTGAATGGCTATCCTGCTTATGACGGCTTTCCCCTTTCCTCAGTCCTCTGTGATAGTCTTAGCATTCTCTTATATGTGCCTATATTAATTAGAGTAGCTATACAATACATTCAACCTTGGCCTCTGTTACAGTCGCTATTTTTTCTTTAAATAAAAGGGAGGAGATGTTGGGAAGACAAGTATGATGGTCCTTGCCCCCACAGACATCCACAAAAAAGTCAGGAATGTTAATCATTCTGGGGTGTCTCCTTGAAAGAAGAAAATACCTGCTTTTCCACCCAGAAAGCTGGGAATTGGAGGTGGTTAACAGTCTGGTGATCTGCATTATCTATTGGGCCAGGCCATATCAAGCTCCTACAAACAGAATTGGAGGTGACCAGTCATCTAAATGACCTTTTCAATCAGGGGCTCCCCAGGCTTCCACAACAAAACTGGAGATGCCAAATAGTATAAATGCCCCTTACATGATCTGTGTAGCCAGAGCTCCCCCAAGCTCCCACAACCAGGCCCAGAAGTGGCTAATAGCCCAAATGGTTTCTACACTATCTGTATAATGGAGACTGGGTCAGAACCTTCCCTAGGCCCTTAAGTGAGTATAGGCAGCCTATCTCTAAAACCCATCTTGTTGGAAGACATGACATGTACCCTGAGTCTTGTTTTGATATAATTGTGCTTTCTTCTGCACCAGGGATTGCAGTACACCAGGAAACTTTTTTCAAATTATACGTGTTTTAATTGCTGGGCAGTGGTGGCACATGCCTTTAATCCCAGTACTCAGAAAGCAAAGGCAGGTGGATCTCTGAGCTCGAGGCCAGCCTGGTCTACAGAGTGAGTTCCAGGACAGCCAAGAAAACACAGAGAAACCCTATTTCGGGGGGGGGGGAATTGTTGGGAATAAACTTCCTGCTATTAGACTCCTCAAGTCTGATCCAGGTTGATGAAGTCACTCTGAACTGAGTTTTCATCCTCACCTCCTTGCTTGGACACTTACAGGCCCCCTCCTCATCAGACAACAATTAGTATAGACTCTTACTCCTCCTCCTTCTCTTCTTCCTTATCCTTCTTGAGACAAGCTCTCTCTATGTAGCCTTGACCTGGAACTCACTATGTAGACGAAACTGGACTCGAACTCACAGAGATCCACCTGCTTCTTCATTCCAATTGCTGGAAAACATATACCACCATGCCTGGCTTCAATATGATATTTATTCAAGCTTCAAAACTAGTGAAGGATCAGGAAACCACAGTTTTATGTAGAACATTAAGCATTTATGAGTTGTAGCACTTTGACATTTTCACAATAGTAAATATTTAAAAAGATGTCTGGGGACTGGAGAGATGGCTCAGCATTAAGAGTACTTGCTGCACCCCTAGAGGATGCAGGTTCCTCTCCTAACAGCCATGGTGGAGGCTCGCAATTCTAGCAGCAAGCGTCTAATACCCTCTTCTGGCCTCTGTGGGCACTCACACCTATACATGCACACACACAAATAATATTGTAAAGCCTTTTAAAGAAAAGATGCCTGTTTTTACAATTCCAATCAATTAAATGTCCTTTAATGGTTTTATCATCCTGTGCTTATTTAATCAGCTTATGAAGTTTTGAAATTTATGTCTTGTAAATTTAACTTCAGTCTTGAACAAACGAAAATATCATGGTGGGGGTGGCTAGAGTTTTTGAGTTTTCTCTCCATGGCTTTTCCCCATGTCTGAACTTCTGGCTTCTCTTTCCCACTGCAGGTACTTTTATGCCATGATATGAACAGTAGGAATATCTGTTGGAAACCATTTAGCTTCTAGCTATGCTCAAGAGCACGATGTTTTCACCATTGGTCTGTTTCCTCCTTCTCGTTAGAGAGCTTGGAGGAATGTCACCCTGCCCCCAGACAAGGGGCTTTGGAGGATACTCATCACAAACATGCTTGGGTCTAAAATGGTGGGAGTAAAACCCTGCTTTTAAAGCCAGCTTCTTAGTTTTTCGTGAGCTCAAGCAAATCTGACACTCTACAATATAATTGATATTACATTGGAGTAATCTTTTATATTAATGACAAGTTAAGGGAATTGCAACAAGGACTCTCATCAGCTGTTATGGTAAGGTTAATTGTATGTCATGTGCTTAAGAACATTCAAGAAGGAAGTACTTAGTCTTTTTCTTTTTAATTAACATACTGAGTGTACAAAATCATGGATGTTGTTATGATATTGAATACACATGTATAATGTCTTCTGATCATATGTACCCCTCCTATTACATTCTCTTGTTTCCTCTCTCTCCTTCCACTGGTTCCTTCCTCCTCCCAAGTTTTCTTCCCTCCCTCTACTCTCATGTCTACTTGTCATTATTAAAAAGATATTTTAGGGTAGTGACCAAAGTAGATGACATATGAAAAACTTACACTGAAGTGGCTAAAGTAATGCCACCCTGTGGTGACTTAACCTTCTACTCCCCAACACCCAATGGTCACATCTGCCTTGACACATTTGAGATTTCCACGACCTTGACCATGGACTGGATGTACTAGCCAAAGTTGTTAGCAGGTTTTATCTAAAATAATTACTATGTTCTGCCAGGAATTTCAAGGTCATTCTGACACTCCTCTAACTTTGATGCATCTTTAGTGGATTTTGACATTAAAAGTTCCTTATCCCTGAATTCGGGCACCAAGAGACTTTTCAGAGGCACAAGCTGCTCTTGGTCCGGCCATCAAAACTTAGAACTTTTAATGGATTTAATCAGCATGGTTGCCAATAACTCTTTGGTGGATCAGTGTAATACTAGTTTGAGGGGTTGTTCGAGACAACCCAGGCTCTCCTATCACCTGCTCTGTAGACCAGGTTGGACTTGAACTTAGAGATCTGCCTGTCTCTGTCTTCCAGGTGCTGAGATTAAAGGTGTGCACTACCATGCCTGGCTGCAATACTAATTTTTAAAAACAGAACCGTGAACATTGAACAATTTGGGTTATTTTTTTCCCTTTAGTTCTTAGGAATAGCTCAAATGAATAATCTTATTTGTATAAAAATTTTCTAAGAATGATCCTTCAGTTATGGATAACCAGCCAGAAAACCACAAGGAAATTTTAAAAGACTAGATGTCATTTTTATCAGCGAGCAATAAAAATTCAATCAGATAACAAGCAAAACCAATGACCAATGTCACAGAAAACTATGATGGAGCTACTTTTCATATAAATGACAGATGAAGGGACTTGCACCAAATAGTCTCACCACATTTCTACTGTGAGCTTGCATTCATGTCCTGGTCTTTAAATCTCCTTACAAGAAGTGTGTACACTATGATTTATTATTAAAAATCCAAATAAAATCTAGCACCAACTTCAACCAAATAATTAGAGGCTCTAAAAGAAAAATGATAACTCAAAAGTTTCTAAAAAGAAATTTTAGTTCAAACTCTGTAGTGCCATGTTAGGCAGGATGGCACTTAGCAGATTCTCTACAAAAGATCACAGGCATCTCCTTTTTTTGCAGGCTAATGATCTCCATTTCTGGCAGGGTGAGGCTTGATTGTACTTGGGTAAGGTATTTACCTTTGCCCATAGTTACATCATTGACTATCATCAAGGCCTGCTTGCACAGTCCTATAATCCTATCTGCTTGGGTAGTTCAGGCAGGGACATTGAAGGTTCAAGACTAGCTTGACTTATATATTTAGTCCAAGGACAGCCTGTCTCAGAATAAAGAGTGAAGGAGAAAAAGAAAAGTCTGGGAATATTGCTTAGTAGTAGAGCACTTGCCTAGCATGTGCAAGGCCTTAGGTTCAATTCTGATCCTAAAAATAAAAAAAAACAAATCACCAGACCTGCCCAGTTGTGGTTATGAAGCTAGAGGCAGCAAACGAGAACCCCGCAGCCTGAGAAACTCACAAGCGTCTGAGTGGGTGGGCAGGCAGTCTGAGGGTAGAATGTGGACATATGTGGGGATTGTTGTTGGGAGACTTGCAGAGTTGACACTTCACTCAAGTCTGAACTCTGTCCAAACGTGAGTGCAATGTGGGGACTCAGTGTCAAACATTTTATCTACAAAGCAAGAAGAATGGAGATGGCCTTGGACTATTATTGGAAAAGAAGTAGTTACTGATGAACACCTGGTGGAGGGCATGGTGTGTGAGAGAGAGTGTTTGCATGTGAGTGTGGTGTGTGTGTGTGTCTGAGAGAGAGAGAGAGAGAGAGAGAGAGAGAGAGAGAGAGAGAGAGAGAGAGTGTGTGTGCATGTGCGTGCACAGTGTCTCAGTTTTTATTTCTGTTCAAGCACTGTTACCAGGAAATTTAGAAGCCCCACCTGGATTACCCCATGTGACCTGGGAAATCAGTGTCCCTTTTTAGGGTTCTTAGTCCCTTAATAAAAGAATTTAAGAATAGACTCAGAAGAAATCTTGAAGACACTTTCACTAGAGTTAAAACATGTACACACACACATACACACATACACACACACAAGGCAAGCAAGCTATAAACCTTGGCAACTGCCAGGAGGAGGAAGGTGGAGAGAAGGAAGAGAGAAGCCATGCCTTTTGACTTGGGCATGGATCCAGTATCTGAAAGAGAGAGAAATAAAAATAAAAAGTAAAGAAAAGTTATGCCTTTCAGAAAGTTGGGCAGAGCCTAGTGGTGGCTCTGTAGCAACTGCACTGGCAGGGTGGGGATTCTGGGAAGTAAAGGCACATTATTTCATGTGTTAACTACTCTTAGTTGCCAGCTTGACACATCTGGGAAAAGAGATCCTCCATCAGATTGGTCTGTGGGGCATTGTCTTGACTAATGATTGACTAGGAGGGCCCAAACTACTTTGGTCAATGCTGCCCCTGAGGAGGTAGCCCTAGGTTGTCTAAGAAACCAGACTGAACACAAGCAGAGGATCTGAGCCAATAAACAGCTCCTGAATAGCTTCTTCAGTCCTTGCTTCCAGGTTCCTGCCCTGGCTTCCCTTGATGATGAGTTGTGACCCATAAGCCAAATAAACCCTTCCCTTCTCAAGTTGCTTTTGCTCATGTTTTTCCCAGAAACAGAAACATTTTGTTAAAACATCAGTTGTTCCTTCCAGATTTTTGGCATGGCTTAGATGAAACCACCTCTCTTAGGGGTAGTCCCTTGACCAGGTGATTGACCTGCTTCAAGGGATTATCTCTTAAGGAAACCATGGCAAGTCTCCACGCAGAGGGAGACTCCATTCTTTTGGCTGGGAGGTGTCAGCTTTCCTTAATGAGACTTTAATGCTCCTGTAACAGCGCGAGAAACAGGCTTTGGTTTTTCTCTTGTTCTTTCAGAGTCATGGAGATACTACATCTGGGGTTGATGTTCTGAAAGACAGTTTGTGTTCAGCTGAAGAACACCATATATAAGAAGGCAGTTAGCTGAAACCATTTCTATAATCCATGGAGTAGTACAGGACTAGAAGAGACATGGGGAAGCTTTATTTACTCAGCTGATCCATAAAAGTTATAATTTAGGGGCTGGAGAGATGGCTCAGCAGTTAAGAGCATTGCCTGCTCTTCCAAAGGTCCTGAGTTCAATTCCCAGCAACCACATGGTGGCTCACAACCATCTCTAATGAGGTCTGGTGCCCTCTTCTGGCCTGCAGGCATACACACAGACAGAATATTATATACATAATAAATAAATAAATATTTTTAAAAAGTTACAATTTAAAAACAGCTGGTGAGAGAGAGAGAGAGAAAGAGAGAGAGAGAGAGGACAGATGCCAGAGCTTGTGTGGAGAGTTTTTATGGGGGGAGGTGAAGGGAGGGGCACAGCACATGTGCACAGAAACCACACAGCAGGCTAAGGTACTGCCTGCATACTGGGCATGCACGCAGGGCTGGTACACTCTATCAAGTCTCTATGGGGCAGGCCAGGTATGCCTGAATGCCGACATTCCTCCATTTGTTTATTTTAAAACAGCGAGGAGTTAGGGGTGGCAGGTTAGGGGAATGAGGGTGTCAAGTTCTCGAGACTGCTGAGGCAGCTGATTCCCCAGTGTCCTGTTTTGTTCATGGTCTGAAGAGGGTCTTGGCAGTAGCTGAGGTGAAAGGCATTGTTTTTGGTAGGTGGCTGGGGTTGCCACTTTTGAAATAAGTTCTGGGTAGAGGTTCTTCTGTGTCCATATATCTGTTTTGGAGGAAATCGGGGTGCTGCCAGGAGGTGCCATGTCTCTCTATTACAAAAAGCTTTTTAATTAAACATTTTAAATGCCATATTCTCAAATCTCGAAAGGTGTTTGAGGATCAGAGGAACAAAATCTTTACCTACTCTTGGGAACAAAAGGGAAGCATCCAGTGGGCCACAGCCCAAGTCATAGGTCTCCCAGGGAGAGGACATCAAACAGGACAGACAGCAGAACAGAAAAGGGAGAGAGATGGGAGTGCATAGCCCAAGAATCCTGGGTAAGGTGTAGACAGAAGTTTCTGTCCCACCCAGTTTCATAGCCATTCAGTCCCAAATAAACACATGGAGGCTTATATTAATTATAAACTGGTTGGCCTATTGTTCAGGCTTATTACTAACTAGCTCTTACAACTTAAAGTAACTCATAATTCTTATCTATGTTTAGCCATGTGGCTTGGTACCTTTTCTCAGTAAGGCATTTTCATCTTGTTTCTTCTGTGTCTGGGTGGTGACTGCATTCCTGCCTTTCCTCTTCCCAGAATTCTCTTAGTCTGATTGCCCCACCTATACTTCCTGCCTGGCTACTGGCCAATCAGCATTTTATTAAACCAATACAAGTAACAAATCTGTACAGGGCACAAGAGCATGATCCCATAGCAGTAAGGAGGATTGGGGTAAAGATCAGAGAAAGCTTGAAAGCAAGGTACTCCCTTGTATCTACTGCATCACTGGTAGAAGCTGGAAAGGTCCTGTGAAATACTGGGTTGCAGGGAGCCA
Organism: Ondatra zibethicus; assembly: GCA_004026605.1. Lineage (NCBI taxonomy): Eukaryota > Metazoa > Chordata > Mammalia > Rodentia > Cricetidae > Ondatra > Ondatra zibethicus. The sequence continues at coordinate 177,566 of PVIU01001625.1, read as the reverse complement.
GTAAGTGGCCATTTGGGTTGATAGCAAAGGACTATCTGGGTTAGATCTGAGTGCAAAGGCCGATGAATTTACAGTGAAAGGCAGAGATCCATGAGGTAGGTAGAGAAATAAGACACAAGCTGCTCGGTGATTCATCAAATACAGAACAGGGATTGAGGGACAAAGGAAGGGACACCTGGGTCCAGGAGATGAGAAGGACACAAGCCACCCTGTGAGTCATCACTCAAAGAATGGGGCCAAGGTGCTAGGTCCGAGGGATGCTTGGGTCTGAGAGAAGAGAAACGAGGATACCTGATGTTGTGACAGCAACCATTCCTACTAACCTGCCATCTAACCTCCTGGTGTGGATAACAAGGTACTGATTGGTATGCCATAGGCAGAGAACTCCCGAATGTCCTGCGACTGTCAGTTTATCTCAGTCACTGCTGATGACATGGCCTCCTCAAATTACTGCCTGTCTGCCTACCTATATATCCATCTACACCCAGTTTAGCCTTTTGCCTCAGTCCTGCACCTCACCTGGGTATCTCAATCTGACCTCAAGGCTTGACTCTGCAGTGGCGATTCCAGTAGGGTTAATTACTTAACTGCTGAAAAGATTTTCTCTTTTCCTTATCAGCTTTCTGACTCTGTCTACAGCAAGGCCTCTGGAGCTCTTTGCTTGGCAGCCTCTTTAACCCGCCTAAGGCCATTCCATGTATATACGTGTATAGTTGTATTTCCTGTGCATAATGTGTGAGCTCAATGTAAAGAAATTCAAAGCAAGAGGTAGAATTGGTGTTAGGAAGGATGTACTAACAGATACTTTGGAGACATTAAGTCAAGTCATGCAAAGTAGAATTCAGCTAAGGGAGCTCTACCCTGGAAGTATCCCAAAGATCAGATGGTACATTAACCAGGCTTATTTAGTATATTAGTATATTAACCAGATAAACAAATTTTAGGGTGCTAGGCTGTTGATGCTGCTTCACCAGGGTTGACCAACCATTAGGCTCCATTCCCATAACAAACGAGCTCTGGCTTACAATGAGCCATTAGGCCCATCCCCATATGAAGAGATCTCTCTATCAGGCAGCTTACAAGGCTGCACCGGGTCACAGCCACTCACTGTTCAGTTCTGACCTGCCATAGAACTCCTACTTCTTCCCTAGAGGAAACTGTAATTTTTCCAGGTGGACAAGATGACCCTGGGTAGAAACTATTTGGGGGAAAAAAATCAACAACAACACTGGTGTACTTAAAAATAACTCTGGCAATACCTTTGCTGTATATTCTCCCATCTGCCTAAGAAGCCAGACTTGCAGTCTCTGAATGAGTCATTCAAAGTATCACCAGCTGAACCTGAATGAGATTTAAGGATGAAAGCATATATAAGATACATATGGCTAAGGTGTACGTAAGTTAGTAAATCTTACTAACTTAATGCTTTTTCTGTAAAGAGCAGTCTCCTTATTTTCCTATATGTGTGGAGTGATTTCCCATTGGGGAAGTGTATTTTTGTAGCAATCTGAGAGTTAATATTATTAGTTAAGATTGGAATATAAAAAAAAACCCTGTGTTTGTCAAGAGCCAGAGAAATCAGGGCTCCTTGGCAAATTGCAGCATAGTTATGGATTTATTATTATTAAGCAAATTCTGACATTGTGTAAAAACACAAATATGTCTGCATCTATTTCTAATATAGCATACTCCTAACAAGAAATCTTTATAATTTCACAGTCGATATATGAAATTATAGCAGTTCTCATAAAAAATTTCCATCATGTTACTTATTTTGGAACTAAACTTTCTGAAGTATTGAAAATTGTGGGAAGTTATGTTCATACCTTCTATTTTATGGGCTACTGCAACTTTGAGTGACAGTTCAGAGAAAACATGGGTAGGATGTGTTGATAGAGTGTAGTAGGGCCTGGGTGAGAAGAACCTGGTGATGAGAATAGGGACACCTGGCTAAAGCTTGAGATGGGAGAGGTTAGGACAATTTAGGATGTGAAATAACCTTTAAACAAAATGACACAGCAGAAAAAAAAAAACAGGATGGGAAATATAGAGAACATTTGAAGTTTGCTAGAAAGATAACGAAAATGAATTTTGCATTATTGTGGATAGGTAGCTAGTGAGACATAAGTAAGCTGGAAGCACAGTGAGGATGGACTTCCACATCACAGTCTGCTTTTGGTCCTATATCCTATATTTCTATCAACACATTGATTTGAAGGAAAAGGAAAGTATAACAACTGTCCCTCCTCATCACCGGAAAGGGTAGTTACAAACACAAAAAGGGAGGCAGGTGCACATATCACGGCTTTGTTGAAGCCCATTAAAGAAATGCTATTTCCTCTTGGTAAAGAATGGTTCTTTTTATATATTTATTTTTATTTTTTATTTCTCTACTCCTTTTGCAGTCAGCATTGTTACATGATTTGTGGTCCAAAGATTAAAATCTGAGTTATTTCTCTGACCCTGGGTGAAAACATGACTTTTTGAACAGCCCAGAAGATTTTAAGATTGCTATCTGGTAAGAGGTTTTTTGATAAGAAATAAAGATTAATCTCAATGAACCTGTCAATCATCTGGGCATAAAAATGCCCCCCAGGAAGGGTATCTGTCCCAGAGATTTTGGAAAACGTTATTAAGCCTGCCTAAACATGGAGGCCAGCCCAACAGTCCTTTTGGCTGTGTCCTTTCTCCCCTATGAGTGTTTTCCTTCACAGCCATCTCTCTGGTCAGGGTCCACTCTCACCCTGTGCATTTACCTACACAATGGCCCCATTAGTCATTTCCTACTCTTGAATGGTCCAATAATAAGAATATAAAATGTAGATTCCAGAAACAGGAATGTAGAAATAAAGAAATATAAAGCTGTGAGCCTAGGAGAATGAAGACAGACTGTCAGCAGCTTTCTCAATAGCTTAAGGATTAACTATTAACAGTGGATTACTCTGCTTTACAACCCATAGCTCTATTTACAAGGTCAAAACATCTCTCTGCAACCTCAGCTATGAGCTGAGTCAATTTTTAGGCAATAGATATATGACTTCGAGGTTACACATTAGCCCTGCTGTGTGAAACTGGCAGCATCGAAGGGGAGAGCACAGGGCTTAGTAAACACCATCTGGAAGTACCAGGAAGACAATAGATTAAGTACAAATACTAGTTTAACTGAGAAACTCTGTTAATGGAGATTGTAAAGTAAGGCAATCTGTATCAGAATTTTGCCTTGAGATTGTAAAAATTCCTTGGTTCAGACCTAATGCTTGGTGCCCCTACTATAAAAAGGTGGTGCTGCGGGAGCTCCTTCCGCTCCTTCAGCTAATAGCCTTTGAGATACCAGCCCACTGGGGCATGGTCTCTTTTGCTTTAAAAAGCAGTGGCAGCCCTCCTCTCGCTGTCTTGCTTCGGACTCCGATCCAGTGACCAGACTCCTTTCCTGGTCGTGTACAGGGCTGTTGTCTAGGATGACATTCTCTAAGTTTTTTCCCCTCAAATAAATAACCCTTTTAATAATAATTCCAAATCCAATGGTGTGGGATTGTTTTATGCATTATCTGGTGCCCAAGGTTTGGTTTTAGAACCACCCCCACCCCTCCTATCCCCCAGCTTGGCTGCCTGCTGCCAGCTTGGCTGCCTGCTACCAGCTCAGCTTGGCATGAGCCTTCCCCCAGCCACGGCCTGTGTGTGGAGTCAGCAGTTAAAAACTCCACACCTGCCGGCATCCATGGGCCTGAACAGTCTCTGCCTGCCTGGCTTGATCTTTTCTGAGCGGGTTTTAAATCCCCTTTGCAGAGCAGCACTTGGGCAGCACAAGTCAGAGTGCAAATGGTTGCCAAATACAGAAAATCCCCTGAGGCAAAAATGCCCTGTAACGTCTGGCAGAAGCGCTGTTTGAAATCCCTGCCACAACGGACTGGAGTGCTGCCACAGCATTTGCACCATGACCCTTTGTTCCAGTGAAAGCAGCATAGGGATGCTGGGCATACAGTAGGCTGTACTGACAGCAGCTGTGTTATGACCCCCTGCATTGGGTCAGAGCAGGGCAGGTGCCCTGGGTGAGCCGTGTTGTTTATCAGCCACTGGAAGCTCCCTGGGTTTTTGTTCTTTGTTCCTGGACTCTGGGTTATCTTCCTCTGTGTACATCTAACCTCTGGAGTAACACAGGATCTATCCTGACACCGTTCCATTGATTCCGGTCACGACTTGGAAACAGTGCCATCTGCTGATTAACAGGCAAAATGGCAGGTTTCATTTTTAATGGGACTCTAGTCACAGTTTTTGCTGAAATCACATGAGGCCTCTATGACCTTGGAGGTACCTCAACTTACTGGTTATTAGGTTTCAGTTTTCTTCTCCATATTATGTCTCCAAATATGACATTAATTGATAGGATTAATACCATGATAGGCAAAGTTGACTCCATATCTAAGGGTACTAGGAACTTACCTGAAAAGGTCCAGGTGTTGAATTTAACTTTCAGAAGTTATCACAGAGTTTTGATAAGGTAACAGACAGAATATACCTCCAGGATGGCAACTTACACGATATCCTGGGGCACTTCAAGGAGGAGATGTTATCTTTGAAAGGAAACATAAAGACCTTGGAATCACAGGTGCAGAATGGGGACCAGAAAATTAATACCATAGGGAAATCACTGGAAACCTTTGCAGGTCAAGAGATTCAGGCCTTATGTGAGACAATGATTAAGAGATTTGAAAGGATTAAGGAAATTATTGGAGCTGATGAACCAGGTGAGAGGACACAAGGGCAGGATACAATGCCACCACCAGCTGTCAGAACTGATTTATCCAGGGTTTTAGCGACATACCCTGTAATTTATTCTGACAAAGTGTCAACTTCTAAAGGCTCAAAGGGAGCCAAAGAAGGTAGATAGACACCGATAGGACTGAATGATCTGAAGGAAATTAAGCATGCCATCGTTACTTGGCTTGCACTCTACATTTGTTAAGGAAATGATTAGGACTTGGGCTTCTAATGTCAGGGCTATGTCCCATGATTTCTCCCAGTTAGCATTAGCGGTGTTAGAAGATGGACCTTCCGTGATGTTTGGAATTTATTTCAGAGAAGAATCCAAACATATGGAACAGCAAGGGAGAGCAAAGGGTGTGGAGGTTTTGCAGGATCAAATTCTTGCCATAGGAGCATATGCTGATCCACAGGCCCAAGCTCTTTATTATGAAGAAGTATTGTCCCTATGCCACAAAGCAACCTTGAATGCCTGGGATAGAATACCAGAACCAATGAAAAAGTAGAGTCATATACCAGGGTTAGGCAGGGACAGGGAGAACCCTATACTGACTTTTTGCAAAGATTAATTAAGGCTCTGAACATAAGAGTAACAGACCCAGAAGCTAGATGACTAATTCTTGAATCGCTGGCTTTTGAAAATGCAAATTTAGAATGTAAAAAGATAATTGGGCCTTTAAGGTCTAGATCAGCACCTATGGATGAATGGATCCAGCATACCATGAATTTTCAGAACTTTAACTACGATGATAAATCTTGGGTAGGAGAAGTGATTTCCAAAGAGATAAGGGGACATCAACCTGCCAAATGTTTTAATTGCGGTAAATTAGGACACCTGAAAAGGGATTGCAAGCAAGAAATTTCTAGGAATAACACTTCATCTGGGAATGGCAGGAATAGGAAACCTCAGCCTTCAGGTATAGGTAGGAGGTGTGGTAAAGGACGAGATTGGACCAATGAATGCAGATCAACAACAGACAGACAAGGCAACCTGATACCATTGGGAAACTCCTTGAGGGGACTCTCACAAGCCCCCAAGCCAAAAGTGGCCCAGTCGTTCCCAGTAACCATGGAGGACATGTCGCACCAGGAAAATTAAAAACTCTAGAACCTTCTATGCAAGATCATAAGGTTCTAAATGATGGCTCGAATTTGGAGGATAAGTCAGAAATTCAAATAGGAAATAAGAAGCGTATATTTTGGCAAATGTATAAATGATCAGAGACCAAAGCTGAGAGTGCATATAAATGGAATTGTGATTGTTGGCTTAATAGACACAGGAGCAGATGTGAGTATCATCACTCCAGAATCTTGGCATCCAAATTGGCCTCTTCAAGAGGCAGATGTTCAATTACTAGGAATTGAAACCATATCTCGAGTTAAACAAATCACAAGATGGGTTAACTGTATTGGGCCAGAAGGTAAAAGAGGAAAGCTAAGGCCATATGTAGCTGATATTGCAATAAATTTATGGGGCCGTGACCTGTTACAACAATGGAATAGCCAGATTAACATTCCTGCAGTTGCAGGAACTCATAATTCTGGGAAGGATGTAATAAGGTACTATGCACAAAGATCACCAGCCATTCAGGCTGTACAAGAACATAAAGCAACTAACAAACCTTTAGAGGTACCAACAGCCCTTTAAAATGGCTTAATATGGGTTAAGCAATGGCCTCTAGCTGAAGATAAATTGCAGGCTTTAGAACAATTGGTACAGGAGCAATTAGATGCTCGACATATTGAGGAGTCATTTAGCCCTTGGAATTCTCCTGTGTTTGTTGTAAAAAAAAGAAATCTGGTAAATGGAGAATGGTGACAGATCTAAGGGCTGTCAACAAGGTATTTCAACCTATGAGCCCTCTATAATCTGGAATTCTTCTGCCTTCTCTGCTACCCAAAGGATGGCCTCTTATAGTTATTGATTTGAAGGATTGCTTCTTCACTACATCTTTACAAGAAAAGGATTGATGGGGGAAAGGCCACTAGCCAATCACATCAAGTTGGGGTGTGCCTACTTGGACCCCCGGTAGAAAATTGAGCGCACAGGTGTGCGCTCTCTCCATGTGGTGTCTGCCAGATGGATAGGACTGCGGCATGAGTAGCGTGAGTTTCCCCCCTTTTCTTTCATTAAAAATACCTGTTCCTATTGAGCTGGCTTGGTTATTGATTTGTGCCGACTTAATACTTCATCATCTGGTGCCCCAACGTGGCTTTTAGGGCCACACAGACCATTCCAGCCCTCTCTGGGCTTAAGATCCCATGCTCCCGGCTCCTGCCCAGTTCCCTCCTGTTTCTGCATGCCTCATAACCGCTGCAGGCAGAGGCTTTTCTCGTCCCCCACAGCAGCCGCCGCGGGGCACAGGCCGTTTCTGCGTGCCTCACCGCCCGCCCCACCGCCGCTGTGGGCAGAGGCAATTCCCGCCACTGCCGCAGCTGCTGCCGTGGACCATTCCACTTTCCTGGTGCACTTCTACGGCACCTAGTTTGCGCCAACGGAATGGGAGACTATTGACCAGCCACAGACCTTCACAAAGCACATGGTTTGTGATTCATACTAATTAACTCCTTGATTTGAGTATATTTTGTAGCCCCATATTCCACCTAAATTCAGATCTAAACCGAGCACATGAATTCAAGTGCACTGCGACACCTACTGGTGAGAGACGGTTACTACACCTGCTTTGATTGTTTACGCCACAGGTGAGTTTTGAGGGAGGGGTGAAATGTCGGACAACCTAACCATCCGAGGTTTAGATAGCTTCTTAACGTATGCCATGTATGAGGTCTTCCAAGACACATATGAAGCTCTTCCTACAGGGCCATTTCTAGGATTTACCTTTTTTCTTGTACTCTGTAGCTTTCTATAAAATTCTGCCTTGACAAGAATAGGATGATGCAGTCTTTACAGACTGGATCCAGGCTTCTTAGAAAAGAAATTGGAGATCTAAAAAGGAAATCGATCAGCTTAACTAACAATCTTCAGTCAGCTGACATACTTTTAAACACAATTCAAACTGGTGCCAAGCTCCTTAAAGAGGAGGTCATACACCTACAAGACAGTACAAATGCTTTACATACCAAAACTCAGTCAAATGAGCTGCTTTTAGAAATGGTCCAGACTGATACCCAACTTTTCAAAAAAGAGATTTTACATCTGAAAGAGGATGCTGGAATTTTGCTTAACAGGATTCAGTCAACTGAGATTTATTTGGAAAAGGTACAGTCTGATAATAATTCATTTAAGGAGAGATTTAACATTCTGGAGGATAAAACAGCTGACTAAACACTTACTAATAATTCATTTAAAGAGAGATTCAGCACTCTGGAGAAGGAAACAGATAATTTGGAACGTGTGACTCAGTCCATGACACTGGGTGCTCAAACGTTATTTGAGAGAATTTGCATGGTTGAATGTATTAATCAGACTCTGTCAAAGGGGTATGACAGATTGACTGATAGAATGTCTCTGCAAGAAGGTAATATACTTTCAATGAAGATTATGTCCAAGGATGAGACATTATCTCTAATGGACAGACTTCATGCCTTAGAGTCCTTCATGAGGGCATTAGAGCACAATACTGGACAGGAGATCCAGACCTTGCAAAAGGCAGTGACAAACAGATTTGAAAGGATTGAGGAACTTCTTGATTCTGATGATCAGGAGCAAAAGGTTGGAAGGCAAAATTTTACTCCCTCAATGCATAAGACTCTCCGTGATAGCTTCCCCAGAGTTCTACCTGCTTTCCTAGTAATAACATTAGAAAAGGTAGCAGGCTCCAAATACCCTAAGGTTATCAAGGAATATACATGGGAGCCCGTACATATGAGTGATTTGAAGGAAATTAAACAAGCAATTGTGACATATGGACTACATTCCTCCTTTGTTAAAGAGATGGTCAAAACCTGGGCTTTTAGTAACAAAGCCACGCCTCATGATTGGGCTCAGTTAATATCAGCTGTCCTAGAAAGTGGGCCACAATTGCACTGGAGATGCCTCTTTAAAGAGGAAGCAAAAGTTTTAGAGCAACAGGAAAGAGCAAAAAGAACTGAGATCTTCCTAGATCAAATTCTAGGTGAATGACTCTACTCTGATCCTCAGGACCAAGCTCTTTATGATGAACATACCCTGTCCGTATGTACTGCAGCAGCTTTAAAGGCTTGGGACAGAGTTCAGAAACCAGGGCAGAGAGTAGAATCATATCTTAGGGTAAAACAGGGTCAGAGAGAACCCTTTAGTGACTTTTTACACAGACTAACTAGGGTTGTATAGATAGGGATAACCGACCCAGAAGCTAGACATATAATAATTGAATCTTTAGCTTATGAGAATGCCAACATGGAGTGCAAAAGGATCCTAGGGCCTTTAAAGATCAGATCAGCACCCTTGGATGAATGGGTCTTGCATACAATGAATGTCGAGACATTGGATTATGGTACTGAAGTGTGGGTAGGAGAAGCAATTTCCAATGGTAAGAGAAGACATCAAAACACCAAGTGTTTTAATTGTGGTAAAATGGGACATATGAGAAGGGATTGTAGACAACGGATTTCCAAGAATAATGCCTCTTCTGGAAATAACAGGAACAGGAGGACTCAGCCTTCAGGTTTATGTAGGAGGTGTGGCAAAGGCCGGCATTGGACGAATGAATGTAGGTCAACAAGAGATAGATAAGGCAACCTGATACCATCGGGAAATGCCATGGGGGGGGGCTCTGGCAGGCCCCCATGACGAATGTGGTCCAGTCATTCCCGGTTACTATGGAGAATGTGCCTCGTCAGGAAAATTAGAAGGCCCCATGAATACTGTCAAAAGCAATAATGGTCTGAATGATGAGATAAAGATGGGAAATGAATCAGGACATCTGGTGGGACAGAGGAAGCGTATATTCTGTCAGACTTCTATAAATGAGCAAAGACCTAAGCGAAAAGTGTGTATAAATGGCATTTTTATTGAAGGCTTATTAGACATGGGTGCAGATGTAAGTATCATTACTCCAAACGCTTGGCATCCGAATTGGCCTCTTCAGGAGATAGATGTTCAGTTCATGGGAATTGGAACCTTATCTCGAGTAAGACAAAGCACGAGATGGGTTAAATGCATAGGGCCAGAAGGTCAAATAGGAAAACTAAGGCCATATGTAGCCAATATTGCAGTGAATTTATGGGGTCGTGACCTATTGCAGCAATGGAATACCCAGATTAACATTCCTGCTGCCCCTAAAGCGTATGCTTCTGAGGAAAATATTAGAAGATATTACAGGTGATGAACGCCGGCCATTCAGGCTGTACAAGAACACAAAACAATTGATAAACCTTCAGATGTACCAACAGCCTTGCCTTTAAAATGGTTGACTGAGGAGCCAATATGGATCAAGCAATGGCCTTTGGCTGAGGAAAAGTTACAGGCTTTAGAACAGCTGGTGCAAGAGCAATTAGATGCTCACCATATAGAAGAATCTACCAGCCCTTGGAATTCTCCTGTATTTGTTGTTAAGAAAAAAATCTGGAAAATGGAGAATGGTGACAGATCTTAGAGCTATCAACAAGGTTATTCAACCTATGGGCCCTCTACAATCTGGAATTCCTCTGCCCTCTCTGTTACCAAAGGGATGGTCTATTATAGTCATTGATTTAAAGGATTGTTTCTTCACTATACCTTTACAAGAAAAGGATAGAGAGAAGTTTGCCTTCACAGTGTCTACTTATAATAATTCTCAACCTACTAGGAGGTACCAGTGAACCGTCCTCCCACAGGAAATGCTCAGTAGTCCCACCCTGTGTCAATATTTTGTAAGTCAACCACTGGAAATAATACGTAAACAATTTCCAAAGTCTATTATTTACCATTACATGGATGACATTTTGCTATCTGATTCGAACATAGATACCTTAGCAAGACTGTTTGAAAAAGTAAAGATAGTTTTACCTAAATGGGGATTGCAGATTGCTCCTGAAAAGATTCAGAGAGGAGATTCTGTCAATTATCTAGGTTATAAAATAGGTTTACAAAAAATTAAGACACGGGTAGTGGGAGGGGACCGGGAGAAGGGGAAGAAAGGAAAAAAAATTTTTTTTTATCTTTAATTATGTTCTTGAATGGAAAAAATAAAACAAAAAAAAATTAAGACACAAAAGGCACAAATTAGGAGAGATTGGTTACGTACTCTAAATTATTTTCAAAGATTGTTAGGAGACATCGCCAGCCTATGGCCAGCTGTTGGGATAACACCTGATCTAATAATTCATTTAAACAAAACCTTAGATGGTGATAAAGACTTGAATAGTCCCAGAGAATTAACAGCTGAAGCACAAAAGGAATTGACAATGGCCGAGGAAAAATTACAGGAGGCACATGTGGATAGGGTGAATCCGGAGCTTAGTTGTATTCTCGTCATATTGCCTTCCAGAATTTCTCCTACAGGAATTTTAATGCAGAGGGATGATATTATTTTAGAATGGATCTTTTTACCACATAAACCAAGTAAAAAATTAAAAACTTATGTGGAAAAGGTCTCTGAACTGATTATAAAAGGTAAATTAAGACTTCGTCAACTAGCAGGCATATATCCAGCAGAAATTATAGTGCCTTTCACTACTGATGAGATAAGAAAGTTATGGGAAGACAATGAACCATGGCAAAGAGCTTGTGCTAATTTTTTGGGAGAAATTAATAGTAACTATCCCAAAAGCGATAGGCTTAACCTTATAAAGAGAACTTCTTGGATTCTTTCTCGAATTAATGTGATGCTCCAATAACTGGAGCACACACATTTTATACTGATGCTAATAAATCAGGGAAGGCAGGTTACAAATCAGATGAATTGAGTAAGGTGGAACAAAGCCCTTATAATTCTGTCCAGAAGGCAGAATTATATGCCATTCTCATGGTGCTGAGAGATTTTAAAGAACCTCTTAATATAGTTACTGACTAGCAATATGCAGAAAGAGTTATCTTACATATTGAAATCGCTGAATTTATACCAAATGATACAGAACTGACTTCATTGTTTATCCAGGTACAAGACATGATAAGGAATAGGCTTTGCCTGATATACATAACACATATCTGATCCCATACGGGTCTGCCTGGTCCTCTAGCACAAGGTAATGCAGAGATTGATCAATTATTGATTGGAAGTGTGCTGCAGGCCTCTGAATTTCATAAAAAAACACCATGTCAATAGCAAGGGTTTGAAGAAGGAATTTTCTATAACGTGGCAACAAGCTAAGGAGATTATAAAGAGATGCGCTACTTGCTCTTTATATAATCAAACACCACTACCTGCAGGGACTAACCCAAAGGGTACTCAAAGGAATGAAATTTGGCAGATGGATGTGTTCCACTTTGCAGAATTTGGCAAATTAAAATATGTACACCACACCATTGACACTTATTCAGGTTTTCAATGGGCAACGGCTTTAAGCACAGAAAAAGCTGATTCAGTAATCACACATTTATTAGAAGTCATGGCCATAATGGGTATACCTGCACAAATAAAGACAGATAATGGTCCAGCCTATGTCTCTAGGAAAATGAAACGGTTTTTTGCTTATTATAATATTAAGCACGTTACAGGTATACCTCACAACCCTACAGGTCAAGCAGTTATAGAAAGATCAAATCGAACTATAAAGGATATGTTAAACAAGCAGAAAGGGGTGGAAAATGCCCCCCAAAATAGATTACATAATTCTTTATTAACCTTAAATTTTCTTAATGCTAATGAGAAAGGGACAACAGCAGCAGAAAAACATTGGATAATGGAAAAGTCTGCTGAATTAAATCAACCGGTTTATTTCAAGGATGTGCTGACCTCACAATGGAAGCCAGGAGATGTGCTGCGTTGGGGAAGGGGTTTGCTCTTGTTTCCACAGGAGAAGAAATTTTGTGGATACCATCAAAATTAATAAAGGTTTGGCTTGAAAAGGAAAAACCTCTGGGAAAGGAGGAATGACAGCTCATCTACAATGATGATAATCATACAGGTGGTAAGAAAGGCATATAGGATGGGGGCAGGGTTCTGTTCTTATCTTTGCAGGAAAACACTAATCTTCAAAAAATACGAGGTACCCTGGATGTTTGAATACTGACAGACGGAAACAATTTACAACCCAATAAGGATCAGCAAGGAAATTGAATAGGTTCTGTAAGTGACAATATTCATAACATACTTTTAGAGGCACACAAATATATTTATAAATACATGGAGCTGGTTTTGGAGTTGGACTCTGGCTCAGCCCCTCTCTAATTCCAAGCCTGTTGTTAAGAGAAAACCCAGAGCTCTGTCTCATGTCATGAGCCATGATATGGGACAGAAGGAAAAAAATAATTTATAAATTTTCTTTGCTTTCTTCATATCTATTTCTGTCTTTATCATGCCTTTCATTGAATATGTATGTCTATATAAATAATGCTTAAGTTTTCCATAATAAACAGTAAATTTTCCTGCAGTAATCTTTGAAGTTTCCAGGAAGAAGATGGGGCCCCACAATAACTCTACCTGGTTACTATGATGTCATGATGCTGATAGCGCTGCTACAAGACCTGTTTGGATACCAGCTACACAGGATGGTTCCAACTTGGTTAGCTAACATGGTGCACTTCTTTTACAACATTCTGGCCAGACCTCCATGAAATACTCAGAGACTATTTGCAATTTTACCAGGCCAAATATTAATCTGGTAATTTAACTATCATTTATTTTAACAGGATCCCCTAGAAAGAACATCGCCCCCATGACAGCTGGAAGTAACTTTAGAGGATGATGTCCCCTCTCCCAGCAAAGTTTGCCCTCAAGCTTAGGGACATCAATTAGGGGTTGATTATAACTGGTATATGGTTGAGGGATGGGGGAGTAATTTTATAGCTTCAAAAAAAAGAGGGATATTTGGATGATGGGATAAAAGATTATATTTATGAGTTATTGTTTTTAGACAATTATATTGGTATAGATTTCTGTATATTGATAAAAAGTTAAATTATATTGAATATTATATGCATGTATGCTTCTACCTGTGTTTGAAACATTGTTTATGTATTGATATATATATTTACCATACTGCAATGTACATTACTACCTCCGATTAAGATACTTATACATTGTTTATATTTGAAAGTCATTGTCCTCAGTTATTGCACAGTTGTTTATTGCCTTAGTCTCTAAGTTAGATAGATATTGAGAATTATAGATCAATAGTCATCTATGTCTGTTATATTTATGATTAGACTAATCAGGTTCTTTAGATACATAGAGATTATATTCAGTATAGATAGATAATCTTCAACCTCTTCAAGGAGCTGTAGAAAATGGCCTTTAATCTAATCTAGAGTTTCGTAGTTTTGCGACAATGAGACGCAATCGCTCCTGGCAACACCAATCTATTCCCGAGAGAATGTTGAGCACCAGAGACACTCCATCTGGAGCCTTTCTTCTTGGCAGAACTGGCCTCTGGGCAAAGAAATGCCCATACCTCAACCACTGACAGATACCAAGTATCCATAAATGGATAAAACAGAACTGTCATATCCTGCCAAGACAGGGTAAGATAGTTTTGAAAAGTTTCTTGCTTTTGAAAATGGTATGTCAGTTGCCTTAGGCCTTAGCCAAAGTTGATCGCTTCAACATTGCAAATGAGACTTTGGGTAATTGCCCAGGCAGTCAGTTGTCTCTGTCATTTGTTGCACATTTTGGAAGTTTCCCGATTACACTTCCTGTCCATTCAAGTAATATTGTTTCCCTTCTCAGATCTCTGATGGAGTTGAAGATTAAATAATTATAGTTACCCTCCTCACAGTTTAGCCAAGTTTAATTTCAATGTAATACTTAGACTCCTTAAAATAGAATTTTTATTAAAACTTTTGTTATGCATTCCTTGCTTAATATTGTTTATTGTTTGTAACTTTGTATTTGGTGTCTGTTCCTATTTGTATATAGCTATGTTGGGTTTGGATTGATCTTGTTTAGACAGAAGGGGGAGATGATGGGGGAAAGGCCACTAGCCAATCACATCAAGTTGGGGGTGTGGCTACTTGGATCCCAGGTAGAAAATCGAGAGAACACAGGTGTGTGCTCTCTCCATGTGGTGTCCGCCAGACGGATAGGACTGCAGCTTGAGTAGCATGAGTTCCCCCCTTTACTTTCATTAGAAATACCTGTTCCTATTGAGCTGGCTTGGTTATTGATTTGTGCCGACTTAATACTTCATCAAAGGATAGAGAAAAATTTGCCTTCACAGTACCTACTTATAATAATTCTCAGCCTACTAGGAGATACCAGTGGACTATCCTACCACAGGGAATGCTCAATAGCATCAGCCTGTGTCAATACTTTGTAAGTCAGCCATTGGAAATAATACATAAGCAATTCCCTAAGTCTATAATTTACCATTACATGTATGACATTTTGCTATCCGATTCAAACATAGATACTTTAGAAAGAATGTTTGAGGAAATAAAGATAGTTTTGCCTAAATGGGGATTACAAATTGCTCCTGAAAAAATTCAAAGAGGAGATTCTGTTAATTACCTAGGTTACAGAATAGGTTTACAGAAAATTAGAACACAAAAGGCACAAAGTAAGAGACCAGTTACAGACTCTTAAAGACTTTCAAAGATTGTTAGGAGACATTTCCAGTCGACAACCAGCTATCGGGATAACACCTGATCTAATAGTTCATTTAAACAAAACCTTAGATGGTGACAAAGATTTGAATAGTCCCAGAGAATTAACAGCTGAAGCAGAAAAGGAACTGACAATGGTTGAGGAAAAATTACAGGAGGCATATGTGGATAGGGTGAATCCAAATCTTAGTTGTATTCTAGTCATATTGCCTTCAGAATTTCATTAAAAAACATCATGTCAATAGCAAAGGTTTAAAGAAAGAGTTTTCCATTACATGGCAACAAGCTAAGGAGATTATAAAGAGATGCGCTACTTGCTCTTTATATAATCAAACACCACTACCTGCAGGGACTAACCGAAGGGTACTCAAAGGAATGGAATCTGGCAGATGGATGTGTTCTACTTTGCAGAATTTGGAAAATTAAAATATGTACACCATACCATTGACATTTATTCAGGTTTTCAGTGGGCAACTGCTTTAAGCTCAGAGAAAGCTGATTCAGTAATCATACATTTATTAAGAGTTATAGCTATCATGGGCATACCTGCACAAATAAAGAGAGATAACAGTCCAGGTTATGTCTCTAGGAAAATGAAACGGTTTTTTGCTTATTATAATATTAAGCATGTTACAGGTATACCTCACAATCCTACAGGTCAAGCAGTTATAGAAAGATCAAATCGAACTATAAAGGATATGTTAAACAAGCAGAAAGGGGTGGAAAATGCCCCCAGAAATAGATTACATAATGCCTTATCAACCTTGAATTTTCTTAACTCCAATGAGAAAGGGACAACAGCAGCAGAAAAACATTGGATAATGGAAAAGTCTGCTGAACTAAATCAACCAGTTTATTTCAAGGATGTGCTGACCTCTCAATGGAAACCAGGAGATGTGCTACGTTGGGGAAGGGGCTTTGCTCTTGTTTCCACAGGAGAAGAAAAATTGTAGATACCATCAAAATTAATAAAGGTTCAGTTTGAAGAGGAGAAACCTCTTGGAAAGGAGAAATGACAGCTCATCTACAATGATGATAATCATACAGGTGGTAAGAAAAACATGTAGGATGGGGGCAGGGTTCTGTTCCTCTCCCCGCAGGAAAACACTCATCTTTGAAAAATTCAAGGGACCCTGGATGTTTGAATATTGACAGATGGAAAAATAACTACCCAATACGGATCATCAAGAAAACTGAATAGGTTCTGTAAGTATAAAAATCAAAGATATATGTTTATATTTCTAAATTTATAGAGATGGTTTTGAAGTTGGACTATGGCTCAGTCCCTCTCTAATTCCAAGCCTGCTGTAAAGAGAAAAACCCAGAGTTTCTGGAGTTTCTGTCTCATGTCAAGAGCCATGATATGGGACAGAAAGAAAAATGAATTTAGAAAACATCTTTGCTTTTCTTCATATCTATTTTTGTCTTTATCATGCCTTTCATTGAATATATGTATATCTGCATATGTCTATATAAATAATGTTTATGTTTTCTACAATGAACAATGAGTTTTTCCTGCAGTGATATTTGAAGTTTCCAGGAAGAAGATGGGGCCCCATAACAACAACTTCACTTGGTTGATATGACGTCATGATATTGATAGTGCTACTACAAGACCTGTTTCAGGTACCAGCTGCACAAGATGGTTCCAACTTGGTTAGCTGAAATGGTGCACATCTTTTACAACATTCTGGCCAGACCTCCACAGAATACTCAGAGACTATTTGCAATTTTACCAGACATTGATCTTGAAATTTAACCATCATTTTACTTTCACAGGGTCCCCTAGAAAGAACATCGCCCCCATGACAGCTGGAAGTAATTCTAGAACATGACGTCCCCTCTCCCAGCACAGTTTGTCCTCATACTTAGGAATATCATTTAGGGGTTGATTATAGTTGGTATACGGTTGAGGGTTGAGAGAGGAATTTTATAAGCTCAGGGATCTTTTGGGGGAAAAAAAGGAAAATTGGATGATGGGATAATAGATTGGTATTTGTGAGTTATTGTTTATAGACAATTACATTGGATACAAAGTTAAATTATATTGAATATTGTATGCATGCATGCTTCTACCTCTATTTAAAACATTTTTATGTATTGATATATATTTACCATATTGCAGTGTACATTTCTACCTCTGATTAAGATACTTATATATTGTTTATGTATTGATATTTATCATATTCAGTGTATACTTGTACATTGTTTATATTTGGAGGTAATTTTCCTCATTTATTGCACAGTTGTTTATTGTCTTAGTCTTTAAATTAGATAGATATTAAGAATTATAGATTAATAGTCATCTATGTTTGTCATATTTATAGTTAGACTAATCAGGTTCTTTAGATACATAGAGATTATATTCTGTATAAATAGATAATCTTCAACCTCTTCAAAGAACTGGCATTTAATCTAACTTAGAGTTCTGTGGTAGCAAGACAGAATTGTTCCTGGCAACACGGATCTATTCCTGAGAAATTGTTGAGCACCAAAGACACTCCACTTGGAGCTTGTCTTCTTCTTGGCAAAACCAGCCTCTGGGCAAGGAACTGCCCATACCTCAACTACTGACAAAATATATAGTATCCAGAAATGGATAAGCAGAACTGTCAAATCATGCCAAGACAGAGTAAGACAGTTTTGAAAAATTTCTTGCCTTTAAAAATAATCTGTCAATTATGCTAGGCCTTAGCCAAAGTTGGTTGCTTCAACTTTGCAAACGTGACTTTGGGTGATTGCCCAGGTAGCCAGTTGTCTCTGTGATTTGCTGCATATTTTGGATTGGAAGTTGTTTGATTGCACTTCCTAATGTTACCTACTCAGGTAACATTATTTCCCTTCTTTGATCTTCGATGGGGTTGAAGACTGGATAAATGTAGTTACTTTTCTCTCATGACTTGGCCAAGTTATTTATTATACAAGACTCAAGCTAGTTAGAATAGGATATTTGTTCTTACTGTATATAATTTTGTAGTAGGTTTAGAACTCTCTTACTTAAACAAAATGGGGAGGTGCTGTGGAAGCTCCTTCTGCTCCTTCAGCCAATAGCCTTTGAGATACCCGGCCACTGGGGCATGATCTCTTTTGCTTTAAAAAGCAGCGGCAGCCCTCCTCTCGCTCTCTTGCTTCAGACTCTGGTTCAGGTGACTAGACTCCTTTCCTGGTCGTGTACAGGGCTGTGGTCTAGGATGGTGTTCTGTAAGTTTTTCTCCTCAAATAAATAACCCTTTTAATAATAATTCCAAACTGGTGTAGGATTGTTTCATGCATTAGGTGGGTTCAGAAACCAGCCTTTGCCACAGCCTAACAAAATCCATCTCTGGCTGTGGTCTCATCTAGCTGATAAACTTTTTGTGCCCCATGGAAATTTTTTTATTTTATTATTTTTTCCTGGATTCTGGTTTCTGGAATAAAGTTTGCTTCTGGTTTATTAAACTTTGGTGGTCTGTCCCCATCTTTGTGTGACCCCCCTGGACCCAATGTTCTCACCCTTCAGAGTGCCTCATTTTATTCTATAGAATCTCTGCCTGTTTTCTGCTTTAGCTCTGTGTCTCATTTGAGTTCTCTACTCATATGGAAATATGCACATACTGTCTTTTTGGAGTACTTTAAAAATATGATTAATCGCAGTAATCAAATTTATTATTGAGATTTTGGGTTTCTAGTAAATGTAGTTATGACATTTTAATCCAAAATCTATTAAGATTAATTGGATTTCTAAATCATCAAAAAAAATTCTTAAATATCAAGTTGGGTAAAAGCATCATTGGAAAATAGAGTTGCTTGGTGTTGTAGGATTTTTATTGTTGTGAAGAGACACCATGACCTCTGCAGCTCTTATAAAGAAAACATTTAGTTGAGGGTGGCTTGCTTACACTTCCAGACGCTCAGTCTATTACGACCATGAAGGGGAGCATGGTGACATGATACTGGAGCTGAGAGTGCTACATCTTGCAGGCAACAGCAAATCCACTGACTGTCACACTGAGGGGAGCTTGAAAAAAAGAGGTCTCACAGCCCGCCCGCACAGTGACACACTTCCTCTAACAAGGCCACACCTCCTAATAGTGCCATTCCCTTTGGGGGCCATTTTCTTTCAAACCACCACAGCTAGGTAAAATTGTCATATATTTAAAAGAGAATATCAACACTAATACTAACTTTCACTAAATGTTTTAACTGAATTTTGGAAATCATGCTTATGCTACATATATTGTTTTGCACTGGCTGAATGGTAAACACTGGCACATTAGTGTTGGAGCCAACGAGTAGCAACAACCTGCTGATTCTAGGAAGTGGGTGACTTACTTCTTTCTGTATGTAGGTGGAATGATGCTCAGAGCCCTCTGGGCACAGCACATTCAGAGTTTTTTTCTTTCTTTCTTTTGACTCTGCTATGTTGTATGATTTATGGTTAAAAGATTGGGATATGAATTGCATCTCTGGTGTTGAAAAGAGGCATGACTTTCTGAACTCCCAGGAAGATTACCCTCCATCAAGGTGCTTTCTGATAAGGGATAAAGTTAAACCGCAGTGGACCAGTCAATCATCTGGGCATAAAATGCCTGTCAATCAACCTGGGAGGAAAAAAAACAGCCTCGGGAAAGAGATATAATCTGATGCCTGCCTAAGCATGCAGATCCGCACAGTGGTCCCTCTGGCTGCATCCACTCTTACCTTGACTGTTTTCTACTCCAGTGATCTCTCTGACACCTCCCACCCCATAATCCTCTACAATGGCCCCTTTGGCCATTGTCCACTCACACCTTGATAGTGTCCCATTTTGTTCTGCCAGGACCTTGCCAGCCTTCTTCACCACACAGTCTGAATTCGCTCAGTGTCTGAATTCATTCAATGAAGAATACAGGCCTTAGTGGCCAGAGTGAGGCCAGGGCTTATCTACATGCACAAGCAGACTAAATCCTCAGCTTTACTGGAGCTGGGGAGATGGCTCAGCTAGCAAAGTACTTGCTCTACAAGCATGAGGACCCAAATTTGTACCCCAAAACCCATGTAAGAAAAATCAGGCACAGCAGCACATGTTGGTAATCCCAGCACTGAGGAGGCAGAATCAGGAACGTCCCTGAAGCACACTGGCCAACAGGGGCACCAGGACTGAGGAGACCCTCTATCAGGTAAGGTGGAGAGTACTTGAGGAAGTCATTTGATGTCAACCACCGGCAAACTTGTGTGCACTTGTGCAAACACACACACACAGTGCAAATACACACATTTAAAAATACTTCTTTTAATAATATTTCTGGTGTTCTTTAATAACAGTAGCTCTGTCCAAAGACTGGAGATGGAAAACTCTCCAGATTAAAACACACTAAACCCCAGGAGGTAAAGGTGTGTGCGGCCAAGCGTGAGGACCTTAGTTTGATCCTCAGGACCCACAAAGTGAAAAAGAAAACTAACTTCCGTCTGTTAGGCTCTGACTTCCACATGTGTGCTGTGGTATGTACACATGTGAATACACATGCAAGAACACACAATAAAAATATAACTAAAAATAAATAAATAAAGACTAGTTTTAAAGTCTGCATAAAGATAAAAGCCAAAACAAACAAAAATGGAATTACTGAATAATCTGGGAGTTTTGAAAAAAATTGTAGTGGTCAATAGGCACCAATGTGGCTTGATTAAATATAAACCGTGCATCTCTGAAATGTGAGCATGTTATTACATATTAGCACATGCAGAATAAAGTGACTGTATTTCACTACAGGGAACAATCTAATTTTGGGGGGAAATGAAAAACATTTCTTTTCCTGAAAAACATAATATGCACAATTTTTGGAGACTCTTTTCATATGCAGGGTTATCATACCATCCTCTTTTTGCTGATTGATCATTATTTGGTAAATATTCTTCACTATGAAGAAACAATTGTGCCCTATCACCTATGAGCATTTATTGTTGTTGTTGTTATTTTGAGATAAGACCTCTAGTCCAGGTTTGCCTCAAGCTCCCTATATAGCTGAGGATGACTTTGAACTTCTGACCATTCTGACTCTACCTGCAGAGTGCTGGGATGGCAGGTGTGTCCACCACACCTAACATCTGAGTGCCAGGGATGCCCAGTGTATACAGACCCAGAACTTTGCATATGCCAGGCAAGTGCTTTTATGAACTGAGCTATCTTCCCAACCCTAAGTCTCCTGCTCTCTAGTGTTGCTGTAGGAGCAGAGAAATGCCTCTCCTAAGACAAATTCTCGTCATCTGAAATGCTCTGAAATATGCTCTCACTATGAGCTTACCATCATCTAGTGAAAGAAACCATGCCTCAAGGCTGAGATGCCTCTGTGTAGATGGGGGTACATTGAGACCCCTGAGAATATTTAGGTAAGTCCCCAGACACTACTTGAGATGCCCCTGTGTGGATGGGATACATCAAGACCCCTGAGAATATTTAGGTAAGTCCGCAGACTTCTTGACACCACTCATTTGTCTGCTAATCATTTTGCTGCACACTAACCCTCTTTTACTATAAGCAATGACTCTACACCAAAGCCTAAGAGACAATAGTAAAAGTTGTTTGTCAGTGTTATATTGACTTATCACATGATGTGTTCTATAACAGAACTTATTGTCTTATTTCACTTGCTTGGCACTCTTGCTGTTTTCTGGAGGGAATTGTTGCATTGTCTTCAGAAAATTTTTCTTGCATTTACTCTGTTCATGTAGTTATTATGGGGGCTGCTCATCATAATATCTCACGGTCTCAGGTGATCCAAAGGATAACCATTTTATGTAGGATGTCAGAGTCTTCCGGGAAATTAGAAAAGCCCAAGCTGGTTTGTGCATTAGGACCCAAACATTGCTGTCTAAAGTAAAATGATGATCTGACAGATTGTCAAAGAAAATCCTAGATGGAGAATACCCTGGCTATGACTGACACATTTCAAGACTCTACCCTCCCCACTATTATAGAAACTGCAGGAATATTTTTAAGAGGATGTAGGAGGAAAGGGATGCAAAATACAGAAATGTTGCCAGGGATGCTTTGTCTGAAAGCAAACGGGACGTGCATGTTCTCACTACTCCCTTTTAACACAGTACTAGAAGCCCTCACTAGAGCTACAATTAGACAAGAGAAATAAACATCATAGCTCTGAATTGGAAAGGAGAAGTGAAATTGTCTTGTGGAAGACTCTACAGAGAACTAATATTGCTGGGAACAGAGCAGCATGCATATGGTAGTTGTGTTTTTGGCATACTAACAATAAACATTTCTTAATATTTTAAAATCAATTAAACCAAGAAGGTTCATTTAGACTTACGAAATATATATGAAAGAAATTGTAAAAAGCACAGAAAATGGGAATACATTTTGTATTCAAGTATTTGGAGAGTTGCTCTTATTCAAAGCCCATATTATCTACAGTGATGAATAGATTTAGTGCAAACCTTATCAAAATTACAATAGCTTTTTCTCTAAAAATAGAAAAAAGACATCCTAAAATTAAATGAAATCTCAAAAGACCCCAACGACCTGACGAAGTCTTGAGCAACAAGCACAAAGATAGAGGAATCATGTTACCTGATCTCAAAATAGACCACAAAGCCATAGAAGCAAATCAGCACGACACTGACATAAAAAAAAAAAGATGTATAAACCAGTAAAGCAGAAGATCAGGACCAGAAAGAAATAGATTGTGCATTTCTCACAGACTGGCTGACCTTCTAGTGCCCAGAATATACAATGGAGAAAGTATGGTCTCTTCAAGACACGATACTGGGAAAACCAGATGTTGGCATGTTAGAGAATGAAATTCAACTATTATATAATATACAAATATTAACTCAAAAAGGAATAAGGGTGGATGTCAGAGTTGAAGTTGTTAAATCCCTTCAAAAATATACGGGGAAAGTTTCTTGATATTGGTCTAGGCAATGATTTTTTAAAATATTACATCCAAAATTGGGAATAACAACAACAATAGACACATGAGATTGCATTAGGCTATAAGACTTCTGTAGCATAGGGAGATAAGCAACAGCATGAACAGACAACCCATAATAAGAATGGGAATGCATGTAAACAATATCTCAACAATAAGAAAATAATCAAATGTGTGTTTATAGGTTGGATTTATGCAGCTGTCGTCCTTGGCCAGAGAAGTTTCTCACTAGAGTCATCAGCAGCTAATGTGGAGATTCATAATTAATCAAAGTGCTGGGAATAAGAGCACTGGGTGCTCAACCTCAGTGGAACATCTAGAGCAACCCTTGTACATGAAGGCTCTGGGGACAGAGCTGGAGGACAGCAAGGACGGATGTGAAATGCAGTCTTTTGGGACATGATATCGCTATTGCACCCATGAAGTTACTGCATCTTTGATTACCTGCATAAGATCAACCACATTTCAACAGGCAACAGTTATCTGACTCAGTGGGTTTCAACAACAACAGGGGAGACATGAGGAGGAGAGGGGAACATGTTGAGGATGCCTACAGGAGGGAAAGGAAAGGAGCTGGGGCTGTATATGATCAAGACATATTTTTTAACATGTATGAAATTCTCAGAATCAATAAAAGATATTCTATTTTTAAAAATACATAATTAAAAATGGACAAAAGGCCAGGCATGACATTGCACACGTTTAATCCCAACATCAGGGAGGCTAAGGCACACAGATCTTTGTGATCCCAAGGCCAGCCTGGTCTGCTTAATGAGTTCCAGGATAGTCAGGGCTATTATACAGAGAACCCTGCCTTGAGCCCCCCCCCCCGGCCCCTGCATGGAAATAGACAAAGAGACTGAATACAATGACCAACAGGAATACTCAAAATGCCTGACATCATTAATGGTCAAGGAGAGGTAAATCTAGACCCAAATTAGATATCAACTTGCACCAATTAGAATGGCTATTAGACCGAAGACAGCAGTATAGTTCCATGTTAAAATATTTGCCAGAATGAATGAGATTTTCATACCGATCCTAGCATTACAAAAACCAACATCCATGCAAACAACAAAAGATAGCATGGCTGGAGATGATGGTGTAGGTTTCCTTTGTACTTAGTTGCTGGAAATGAAAATTAATATGGTAATTGTGGAAAATAGTAGGAACATTGCTGAAAAATAAGGAAACCTCTCTTTGCAACAGATGGAAACCATTATAAAAAACCATAACCAGTCAAAATGCAGAGTTGTGGAGCCTGGTCCTAGTGGACACATCTACCAAACAACTCCCACATCAAAGGCTCAGAAAACATTGTGGAAGAGGGAGCAGAAAAATTGTAAAAGGCAGAGGGTCAGAAATTTGCTGTGAGATTGTGTCTCATAGTAATGTCAAAAGCTACACCCATACAGAAAAGGGAACACTTCGGCATTGCTGGTGGGAATGCAAGCTGGTACAACCCCTATGGATGTCAGTGTGGCGATTTCTCAGAAAATTAGGAAACAACTTTCCTCAAGACCCAGTAATACCACTTTTGGGTATATCTCCAAAGGATGCTCAATTGTGCCACAAGGACATGTGCTCCAACTATGTTCATAGCAGCTTTGTTTGTCATAGCCAGAACCTGGAAACAACCTAAATGCCCCTCGATCGAAGAATGGATAAAAAAAAATGTGGTACATTTACACAATGGAGTACTATACAGCAGAAAAAAACGACAGCTTGAATTTTGCAGGAAAATAGATGGAACTAGAAAGCATTATTTTGAGTGAGGTAACCCAGACACAGAAAGACAATTATCACATGTACTCACTCATAGGTGGTTTCTAAACATAAAGCAAAGAAAACCAGCCTACAAACCACAATCCCAGAGAACTTAGACAACAATACAGACACTAAGAGAGACTTACATAGATCTAATCTACATGGTAAGTAGAAAGTATAAAAAGACAAGATCTCCTGAGTAAATTGGGAGCATGGGGACCTAGGGAGAGGGTTGAAGGATGGAGGGGAGAGGCAGGGAGGGGAGCAGAGAAAAATGTAGAGCTCAATAAATATCATGAAAAAAGAAAAAGTATAGGAAACATGTGTATCTAATAAAGCATTCACAGCTCGAAAAAAAAAGCTACATCCATACAATCTCACTAACATGATGGTCTAAACACGAGCTGAACAAAGACAACAACAATAGACTTGCTAAAACAAACGGAGAAAGACTATGAGGTCACAACCCTACACTCTACAGGCATTTAAGGAATGCTCAGAGAAGGAGAAATAGTCTTCTCCAGGGACGAGCACACCCATTGGTCACCCAGCACCAAATGATCAGTCCTGAAAGCATACATACCAATAACATTATACAGACTGAGCAGGTCATACTTAGGAACATATATGCACGTAACAATAATGAAAGAAGAGGATATGAATTTGAAAGACAGCAAGGAGGGGTTTGTGGGAGGGCTTGTAGGAAGAAGAGGGAAGGAGAAGGTATAATAATACATCTCAAAAATAAAATAAATAATAAAAGCATTACAGTAGAACTACCTGTGTTTGAGACTCGCTTCAGGGCATCTACACAAAGGAAGTAAATCCTGCATCTCAAAGAAAACATGTGCACTTCCATGTTCACTGCAACATTATCCACAGCAGCTAAGATACAGAACCAATCTAACTGAATGCCTGCTAAAGGTTAAAGATAACATAGCATAGGCATAGAATATTCTTTAGCCCTTAAAAGGAAGGAAATCTTGTCATCATGATGATGTAGATAAACCCGGAAGACATCCTAAGTGAAATGATCCAGGCACAAAAAGGAAAATCCTCAGTGACCTCAGTTGTAGACTATGAAGAGTTAAACAGACAATAGAATGCTCTGGCCAGGTATGAGGGATGGGGAAGATGCAATGACATCAGTCAGGGAGACCATGTTTCACGTGTGCAGGATGAATAACTGAACATGCGGAGTCAGGGTTATTAGTACCAAAAGAAAAGCAGGCCTTAAGTGCTCTGGCCGTACAAAAAGAAAATATAGCTATGCAGGGAGCTGGATACATCAATTAAATTGACTGTGGTAATCAATGCGCATACACCAAAAAATGGTGAATCCATCTGAAATATATGTATAGTTGTGGTGATCAAATCACGTCTCTGTGAAGCTGAGTGTCTCAGCAAGTCATATCGCGGTAAAACAAAACTAGAAAGAAACCAGAGACTTGTAAAGTAGATGGCAGGAAGACAGGCAGTTTGGATGAGCCAAAATGTATTTCTGCTTTGGATGTGACATTATCCACTAAAACAATCCTTCTGGGCGTAGTAAGAGCGGAAAGGAATTCCATGCCTCGGGAGCAATGATATTTGTGCAACTGATACAACAACGCGGACCGACAGCTTCAGCAAAGCGTTATGGGGATTCTCTAAGATTTGGAAATGAAGTAGCACACGATGGGACCCTGGGCCTCTGTTTCAGAAGCGCATCCAAGGGTTATTTAATTCTTTATTGCTTCTCACTATTTGGTGAAAATTACTCACCAAGTTTACATACTAACTTGTAGGTCTTGTCTGGCAGAAGATAATCTCCAAATTGTAATAGTGTTGCTCAGTGGGGCACTAACTACTTTTAAAAATCTGTCGTTTTCTTCTTTTCAAGATTTTGAGAAAGCCTTCTTTTATATATTCTTAGATTTTTGTAAACCTCTTTAAAATACTCTCAAAACTGCTACCTTGCCACTTCTATTTCCACTTATTTATTTGTTTGTTTGTTTGTTATTGAGCCCAGTGCTCTAATGTTACAGTAAAAATAGAGGTTAGGGTCATAAGGGATATTAGGGTTAAAAGAGGAGGTGAGAAACATTTAGTATGAAAAATAAAAGAGCTTGCAACTGGGCGTGGGATAACCATACTAGCTGACTAGGAAAGAGGAAGGGCAGAGCTTGGAGCCAGTGTTGGCAGGAGGGCTGGCTCCCTTGAAGCCCAACCCTGAAGAACATAGGCAAAACACCGTACTCTTTTCATATATTCTGACTTCTGATTCATCCAACTGTAAGAGACTCACTAGTAAATAAAGACACTTCTAAAATGCCTCCACATAGTTCAGTGAACAGATTACCCCAGAATGCCCTTATAGACACCGAGTGAAATACAAAGATAACAGAGAACAGCAATAGTGCTATGTCTTGACGGGGTGATGGTAGGTAGCGCCATAATAAAACTACACTGGGCACAGTATGGTTAGCATCCATCAAGACACCTCCCAGGTCTGCAGTAGCAACACCAGCCAGGGCAATTAGCTAGCAGATGGCCAAGGCCAACAGCTGTCAGAGAAGAACAGGGGTCTCAACATCTGACCTCTCCCCTAACTTTCATGAGTTCTTTCCGCTGGGAACGTAGGTAAATGTGGCTGTACCTTTCCATAAGGTCAGAACTCACTGAAAACTAACCAATTCACAAGGCTTAGTGGGCTTAATAACAGCAAATTGTCATAAAATACGCCTACCTCGGTGACTTGACTGAGGCAAAGCAAGTTTTTTCATTCCAATCTTATTAACTAATTTCAACACGCACGGCACACAGCACACGGTGCGTCTCATCTATATGAATAGAATGATGAATTAGAGAATGAATCTACATGAAAGTAGCTGTAGCAGAGTTCAAGAGGCTTCAGACAGGGTTTGAGAAAAGGCCTGTGAAGATAAGATAACTAACCAGACCAGAGCTTCGAGGGAGCCGGGAGTGTCAGCTTCGAGGACAAGGCTGCAGCAGTCAAGATGAAAAGGCCAGGTTGGATCCAGAACAGGAAACAGGTCAGGGCCAGGTCCAGATGGGAGAACAGGTGGAATTGTAGAGGGTTGAGTAGGCTGTGGCAACCACGGGTGACCGAGATAAGCTGGGAGCCCTCAGTCCTTGACACACCTACCAGGCATCAGATGCTAAGTAGGTGTGAAGTCATACCTTCCCAGTGTCTATCTCTTTATGAGGCCCAGGCAAGGGAGGTGTTTCTTCCATCTGGGGTGTCTGATAAGTTCTTGGGGTCTGGTTTCTCTGATATGATTTTAATATATCCATGTACATATTGTCTCCCCAATAAACTTATAAGGTGGCTCCCTTTATCGCCCTGGGAATAAGTCATTTATCAGCCCCCGCTGCATGGGTGGTGCCTGATGGATGGTACAGTCACTGGGTCCACCCAGAGGCTGTTATCTTTCTTCCTCAGAATGGACTCAGAAGCTACTGGTAAAATGGAGTCTCCTAGGCCAACACACAGCCTGAAAAGCCACTATTTTAGACACCATAGAGCTACTTAGAGCAGGCCCTGGCACGAATTCAACATAACTAAAATGCTGTATGTGAACAGATCTTATCATGTCCCTAGCTGGGCCAGGGGACCTGCCAGGAGCGATGGACCCTACATTGGTTTGATCTGTAATCTTCTCAGAAAACTAACCAATCTCTATAAAAAAAAAAAAATTACCTCAGTATTGTCTAGTTTCAAGCATAAATCCTAGAAGAGCCCCTAGATAAACAGTTTAACATGTCTTCCCTCTCTTGGGGCCTTCCAGGGCTTTGCCTGCCTTCTGGATGAGCCTCTGCTTTCTTTCCGTAATCTTTAAATCATTTTATTTTTCGAGATGGGGTTTCTCTGTGTAACAGCCCTGGCTGTCCTGAACTAGCTCTTGTAGATCAGGCTGGCCTCAAACTCGCAGAGATCAGCCTGTTTCTGCCTCCCAAGTGCTGGGATTAAAGGCGTGTGCCACTATTGTCCTCCTTAAATCATTCTTTAAACATTCCCAGTACAACACAAACTCCTTTAAACCTCATTCTTACTGCCACCCATAGTTCATCCTTCAAGTTTGAGAGGCAAGGAAGGACCCAGAGCAGAGAGCTATTGACTCTGCGAAAGTTCTGTGTGACCATGAGCAACCAGTACCCTAAGTTCTGAGTCATGCACACTTGTGATGAGAACCTTCACTCTAAAGCACACCTGCTCTCTCCTGGTTCACTACCCCTGAGCTGTAGCCTCAGCCCTTACTTCCTCCTTCTTAATCAGTAGGTTAAACAAACCCCTGGCATTTGTGATATTGTATGAATCACATTTTCATTGCATTAGAAACATTGACTTTGGAAGGGCTATTTGTGAAGTGAAGTCCTACTCTGCAATAAGGTGGCAGGGTAAATAAGATGCTGGGGAAAAGCAAATGTGTTTCAAGAGATAAAGTCCAGGCAACTCTGTAACAGAAGTCCATGAGCCTTGAAAATGCTCCCTTCACTGTGTGCTTTCAAATCTGTTGAGGGAAGACTAGAAAAAGAAAGACAGCGGAGAAAATAGAGTTTCTGGATCTCTCTAGATGTTCTCATGGGAGAGGGATTGGGGAGGGAGAGTCTAGGAGACAGAGGAACAAGATGAGACATATTGGGTATTAGTGGGAATGGAAAATTCTCCATGAACTCCACAGCAGTCGTGAGTAGGATAAGTCAGCCTGAGGAACAGGATTTAGTAACAGTGGAAGCGATAGAGAGAGCCTTAGGTCCAGCCTACCTCAGATCATGAAAATCTGCCAGGGTCTAGCCTCGGCTCCGGTTCAGGTCCTGAGACGTGGAGGGGTGTTGGCACAAGGAAAATTCTGACCACCAAATGGATCGCACTCAAGTGGCCCCAGAAAGCTCAAGCCATCTTTATTTATATTTTGAAGTTTTTTTCTACAAGGCTTACATGAACTTTATTATTGGTTCTTATTCTTGACTTTTAAGAAATACATCATAATCTTTATAAAAAGCCCCCACTGTTCCCCTTTATGCTTCCCCAAATACACTTTGCCACCCCTTACATAACCTTATTCTAGACATAGAGTTTATCATTTTTCCGGGCTTAGCTAAATATCGAGCCAGACACATCCTGTTCTCGCAACACTTATGCCAGCTGGCAGCTACCTGCAGTTACAAAGTTAAAAAGTAATAGACATGGGTACAATGCTTTAATGACAACAATATTCAAACCCAGACAATTCTTTCATGTCTGCAAGATATGCTTTTATACAGTTCCCTTTTCTACAAGAGGGTCCCATGTCTCAACCTCTGTGTGAAAGGCAGGCTTTGATAAGGCACTCTTTCCCACTATACCATACTTCTCCCACCAATATCAGCTCTCCTGTAGGGTAAAGATGGATCTATCACCCCATATTTTGAATTGCATTTCTCCATTAGATCATACTAGATCTTATCACTGATTCTCTATGCTTGGTGTCCAGGGAACTTGCTCTCTGCAGTTGGCACTATGTGTACTCCTGAGACTTTTTCCCTTTTTGGTGCATGCAAGCCCTACTCTCCTCCCCAGAACCATGAGACATGGTTAGTGTTCCAAGCGCTGTTTTCTCATATGCACCTAACTGTCTCTATTGAGTCAGGAAAGTTCCCAGGATGAGGAGTTGTAGTTAGTAAATTCAGATAAGAAATTTGAGAAGCATTAGCCTCCTGTTGAATCTTAGGAGGAAATATTCAGGAAAGAACAGAATTTCCAGGGAAAATTACAGCTGTTGCATGTGTGACTGACAACGTAAAACTAAAATCCCCCCCAAAGAATCAGCAATATAATGAGGGAGAAAAGAGCCTGCAAGCTGCATGAATTTCACAAATTCCTGTGTTGTCCTTTGGACTACTGGTCCTTGTCAAGTGAGACTCCGTTTCCATGGATACCGTACCCCAAGGAAACCCATTGGATATGCTGCATGGCTCCCAACATCTCCTCTTTTTTATTTTTTAAAATAATGAGGTGGACGGAGGCCATGGGTCACAGCATGCAAGACAGAACACAAATATTTGATGATGATTGGAAAAAAAAACAACGATCAAAAATAATCTGTAATGCCAGATTAACAATAAACGACCTAAAATCCTCAGCAGAAACATAAGACTAGCTAAAAGAAAGGAAGGAGGTAGCAATCTCTTCTGGAGGAGACATTTGTGAGTGAGCATGTGAAATAGTAGAAATCTGATTATTTAAATCATGACTATTAATATCTAAATCTAAACTATTCCAAATACCCTTAATATGTGCCTGAATCTGCTTCCAAGTACTATCAGTGCCATTATATGGCAAAGGAGTAACACAAATCCATTTATATGTTGCATGGCTGGATACTATGAGTCACTTTTCCGAATTTGAGTACCCATGTATAATATAGTGTCTTCTAAAACATTAACCCTACTCACTAACTCTTTATCTATACCTATGTAACAAGTGCCAGTGATGTACCTTTGGATAAATAACATGATCAGCTGTATGTGCTCGCTGTACCGAGCAGTGGCAGATACTGCCATAGAAGTTATAATAGATGTTAGTTCAGTAATACCCCAAATCAAAGCTGCAACAAATCACTTCAGACAAGAAAGAGCTTGGGAAACTGTCTCCAAGGCATAAATACCAGGATCCTCAAACCAAAGCAACGATAAGTTTACAGGCAGCAAAAAAAGGAGGTTGTTTAACAATCAGGAAATTACCTGGAGTAAGAGAATGACCAACACAGGTAGTAATAACACTATTAACACAGGAAATATTGTAAGTAGAATCCGATCTCATAATATCAAAATCTCCACCTTTCGGTACAGCAAAAGGATCAGTAACAAAGAGAAACCCAAAGACCACTTACGACTGTGGAGGATTGCAGAGGCCTTTTGATAAAAGTAGAGTTGGTGGCAAATAGCTTGTATAAATGTCTTTGAAGATCAGGATGAGGTAAAGCTTTGGTCAAAAACATAGGGACAGCCCATCCAGGTGAAAAGCAATGAGTAACAGGTTGTCTCGCTACTAAAAATTGTTTATTCTATGGAGGAAATTCTTGTTTATTGGCAGTCAGATATTGTGCATAATCAGAGCAGAACTAGAAACAGACCAGCCATTAATTTTAGCGTGGATGTCCTTAGGGGAATAAATAATACCTTCTTCAGAAAACAAAAACCAAAACCCCATAACAGGACCAACAGACTCCCATGATGGTTGTATTTGCCCAGAGGCAAGCGATCAGGAACCCCTTGGGGTGGTCTCTCTTTAGAAGTAGCCAGTTGAGTAGGGAGGATTTCATCAGCTCCTTAGAGAAAAGAGAAAAACCAAGAATTCCTTTATCATCCTTAGTTCCTCTAAGAGGAATCAGCCCTCAATGTCCCATAAGAGCGGGAAACACATCCAGACTCAAGAATGCTATCAGCCAAGACGTAGATAGGCAAGGCACCTTCATGTCCTGTATAGTTTAGGAGACCAGAAATCTTTTGATGAACAAAAGCATCCCTGTCTCCCCCCCCATGAGCTTAGAATCATTAACACCATTCTCACGTCCTCAAAATTCCAAGTTGCAGGGTAAAACAGAGGTGGCTCTGGGACCTAAGTCCAGAATTGTTCCTGAGCAGCACAGCAAGTATTGGTAATAAAGATAGCAATACCTGTTCTGAGAGCAGAGAAGTCAGCCAAAAATAGGGAGGGAGGCGTGTCTTCCTTCACCACCTGAATCAATCACAGGATCCTCAGCCGTGTCCCAGCTTTGTACTTAGCATCCCAGTCCTTTTATTGAATGAGTGACAAGGGGTGATGTAATCGTCTATGTCTACTTCCTGCTGATATTGGGGCAACGTTGGGTTCCCAAAAGGTTGGAGTTTTGACCAAGTCTGGGAAGAGCAGGTTGCTTTATTCACTGTCCAGGTTCTGTAAGACCATCTGAAGCTAGCAACTTGGAAGCAGCAGTTGGAGCAATTTTTAGCCTTTAATTGATTGGAAATCTGTGGGAACAGATGTATATCAAGGACAGGAAATAAAGTTAAGGACCTTTCGGGGGAAAGTTTTTTCTTAGGTGTACTTCGGAATTTCCAGGTTCACAGCACTGGGAGATGGGGAAGGGGTGTCCCAAAATCAGAGAAAGAGGAAGAAATCCCACCCATTCCTGCAAGAACAGGCAGATGGGGAAATAGTTCTGTTGATTGCTGCTGGTACTTATCTGGAGTCCTATTTGGCCTGTGAAAGAGGAATGCAAGTCATCTTCTGAAGCTTATAAGAACCATTTATTTATTTATTCACTTGTTTATTTATTTTAGAGGCAAAAGTTTCAGGTATGTTAGCAAGTTAGAGTTATTATTGTTTGTAGTCTATACTGAAACTCATATTGTAGAAAAGGCAGTAGACCAATACCTTTGAGTCATAGTAAGTTTGTGAACTTAAAAATAATTTTTGTTTAAAGGCATTGACTTTTTTTCTAGAAGATTGGGTGTATATAGATTAGACAAATGTCTTAGTACAATGAGAAACATTTTTAGCTCTCTATGTAGAAAACAACCAAAAGGAAATTTAAAATCTTGAGCTTGTGACTATGTAATGATAGTGTTTTCCAGAGCTAGATTAATAACTTATCAGAACCTTATTGATTAATGTTAGAACTCTGAACCTTTAAAGTTTTAATATAACAATAGCATATTAAGGGAAAGAAATCCAAACCACTTTTTATATACCACATTTTTATATATATTGAGTCATCTTCTTTACATCCTCATAAATTATATCCACATGACTCAAAACACCTTTCCAGACCCTTACCACCCAAGCTTCCATGTCCTCAGACCTCTAGCTTTTATTTACATACCTTAAGTCACATTGTTTTTAGACCTTAAAGCAGCTTTCTAGCGCCTTACGGCTTTTGCTTTTCTATCTTTAGAGCTTGTATAAGCTTTATACACCTTTTCATGAAGTTGTTTACCAGGAGATTTAGGTGGCTGATTACTGAAGCAGTTATTGCAAAGCAAGTTATTTGTAATAAAAGAATAGTAAAATGTTACTTTGAAAACTCTTTGGTAAATCTATCTATCTATCTACCTATCTATCTATCTATCTATCTATCTATCTATCTATCTATCTATCTTTCTATTTTTGGAATCATAGCAAACCAAACTGTTTTAGACCTAGTAATAGCTTTAGGGAAGTGAGGCTTCTGACCTGATTTTTACATAGAAAGAGAACTGAGGGGGCAGCTGAAGCCTTGCAAAAGGAACTGGGTGCTTCTTGCTCTTAAAGCTACAGTTACTCAGAATTCTCAGAGACCTGAAAAGGACAAATTATAGCTGAAAATAGAATCTAAATGATCTATGTATCAATTAAAATGACAGAGACCCATTACCTAGACAGGTTACCCCAGGCTCTGGTGGTCTCCCCGGCTGTCATACAGGGCAGCATTTCATCTTGAGCTCTCATACAGAGCAGCTAGGTCTTTGGTTGCCAGAACCAGTCTGAGATTTTTTTCTGTAGAGGAGCAACTTAGGGGAATGACTAGTTCATGTCGGGTGACCAACCCAAACATGTCCACAGTTTGTGCAAACCTCTGGTAACAAGTGAGGCATGGAAGCAGTTTTGCCTACTATGGAAGCTTAAACATTTAAATGTCATATTTTGCAGAGCTCTTAAGAGTATATCTGAATAGAAACGTTTTATTTCTAATTACTTTAGGCATAACTTTTTTGTTTTTGTTTTGTTTTGCTTTTAATTCATTTTACATGCCAGTCAAAGCTCCCCCTCCTCCCTCCTCTGTGCCTCCCTTCCCCCACCTCCCTCACCACTCCCCATTCACTCCTCAGAGAGGGTGAGGCCTCCCATGGGGAGTCAACAAAGTCTGGTATATCAAGTAGAGGCAGAACAAGTGTCATTGCCGCCCCCCCCCCAGCCCTCATCAAGGCTGAGCATGGTATTCCACCCTAGAGAATGGGCTCCAAAAAGTTAGGCTTAAAAAAAAAGTTAGACTTAACCTTGAAAACTTATACAAAGAGCTAAAAAAAAACCTTTATTTTTATAATTAATTACATTAGTATTTAGCATGGCTGTAAGCATAATTTTGAGCATATTAAAGAATTTGATTATTTATAAGGTGACTTACACATAATTACATAATTTCCTCTCTCTGCCTTTCTCCCTCCAACCCTTCCCATGAGCTTCATTTCTTCTCAAAATCAAAATGTTTTTCTTCATTATTGTTGCATATATATACACATGCATAAGTATGTAAATATGCATAAATAAATAAATAAATAAAACCTGCTGAGTCTGTTTAGTGTTGCGTGTATGTGTATGATTTCAGGACTGACCACTTGGTATTGGATAACCAGTTAGAGAGTCATCCCTAGGAAAGACCAATTCTCCCTCTTGCATTCCTTAGCTGCCTGGAGTTCTTTGTCTATAGGTGAGACTTGTAAGCTTTCCCTCTTCCATGTTAGCATGTCTGTTGATGTTGTACTTGCTCGGGTCTTGTTCAGACAGGCATCCCATTGAGGCATTGCAGATATAACTTCCCTGTCATCTCTAGGAGACTGAATCTCACATACTTTTATTTTAAATTGTGCATGTGTGTGTCTGTGTGACTTTATACTAGCTGTATTCAGGGGCCTCTGGAGGCCAGAAGAACATGTCGGAGCCTCTGGAGACGGAGTTACAATATGGATCCTGGGAACCAAACTTGGTCCTCTATGAGAGCGATACACACTCCTACTGCTGAGCCACCTTCCCAGCCTCTAGCTCCTAGAGTCTAGGAGTACATTTTAAAAACGATAACAACAGCAACAACAAACTAAGAAATGCTTGATGGCTCAGCGGTTAAGAGCACTGCCTGTTCTTCCAGAGGTCCTGAGTTCAATTCCCAGCAACCACATGGTGGCTCACAACCATCTATAGTAAGATCTGGCTGCCTCTTCTGGCCTGCAGGTACACATGCAGACAGAACACTGTACACATAATGAATAAATAAATCTTTTTTTAAAAAAAAAAGGAAAATGCTTGAAATGGAGAAAGACGAATGCCAGCCTGAAAGAGTAAGCAAATAAACAAGACCACATAAAACCTCTGCAGGTGGCAGAGCTCATATGGGGCAGACAGATGCTAATGCACACAGGGGTGAGGAAAAGACAGACTGCTTAAGGAGCAATTGCGTAGCAACGCAGTGAAAACGTTAGATTAGGAGAAATTACCAAATGATCAGGGAGCTCAATATAAAAACAAACTAAAAAGGGACCTTGTGCATATAGAAGAAAACCTTAATTATGCTACAATCAAAATTCCAAGGAAACAATAGGAAATGGAACTCTGTGCGTGCTTGTGTGTGTGTGTGCGTGCATGTATGTGTGTGGGGGGCATGTGTGTATGTGTTTACGGGTGTGTGTGTGTGTGACAAAAGGCTCATATTCCCGATTACTGAATCTTAGAAATGGAAAAGAGCAGCGGAACACATCGTTTTAAATTCTGATTCAAAGAAACTAAGGAAGGGGCTGGGATGTAGCTCGATTGGTAGACTGCTTATATAGCATGAGTGAAATCCTGGATTCGACCCCCAGCACAAGGAAGCTATCACTGATATCCATCTGCAAAAGCCCATAATTAGGGGTCCTCATAAATCATTCATATTTGCAAGAACAAAAACAACAATAACAATACATCACTGCCATAAATCCAGACAGAGCCATCTGACCAAGGCTATTTCTCTGAATCCATAGCTTCCACAGTTCATTCCAGAATTTCACTAAGCCAGATGCTACTGTTTGGCGTTGAGAACGTAACTTGGGTGGGCACGAGCTTCTCACTGTATTTCCTTTGCCAGTGAATATGGTGTTTGGCTGAGAGCATGCTGTTTGGTGAATAATTGCGAAAGACACTGCAAACATACACGGACTGGCAGAACTGTGAAGAGGACGTCAGATGTGCCACCGTGTCCCATTCCTTGAGGACACACCCGCTGTCCCCCATGGGGTCGAAAGGGGATCCTATAATAGTCTAAGACCCGATGAAATGACTGTGGTCCATCATGGACGTGGCACATGTCTGCTGTTATCTTCTGAGGAATGGGGCTAGAGCCTTTGTAAGGAGAGGCTTGATTTCTTCTGGGGTTTGCTTCTTGATCAACTGAGCAAGAACTCAGCGACTGAGAAGATGCCAAAGAACGCTTGCTATGCTAATCTGGTTTTCCACTAAGCAACGACTACACGTGGCTGTTGTCTGAGTGGCATTCACATGGGCACAGATGGGGTGTCATACTCTATTTGAGTAGTGTCATCCCTAACCCGCTATCTAGGCACTGCCCATGAGTCAGTGTTGATCTTGACTTCAGGCTGTTTCTCTATTCACATAAGACTCACCATTATACCCAATGTACCCAATGGGAGGATGTCTTCAGGCCATCGGTCCGGTGTTGGCCACTGTGCACATCCATCCAGCTATGCCCCAAGCCTTCAGCTGTTTGGTCATTTGGAACTCTCTGTGAAGATGCATACAAGGAAACAACAGAATTTTCTGACTAATATCAGCAACTATCATCAGGTGAGCTCACTAATACTGAAAAGTCTCAGGGAAAAGGCTTCCTGGAATGTGTTGCTGATTTTCTTTCCAAAATTGTTTTCTTGGAACTGGAGAGATGTTTCAGTGTTAATAGCATTCTCTGCTCTTGCAGAGGACCTTGGTTTAGTTTCCTGCATCCATATCAAGTGGCTTGCAATTGCCTATTAAGTCCAGTTTCATGGATACTGGAGTCTTTTCTGGCCTCTGTGGCAACAGGCACATACTTGGTGTACATACATACACATAGGCACATAAACACATACAATAAAAGTAAATAAATCTTTTAAACCTTGTCTGCTTTCTTAATTTTTTCCTGTGATCCCTCTCCTCATGAAAATGCAAAGACACAGAGACACATACAGAGACACAGATACACACACACACACACACACACACACACACACTCTCAAAGACTTGAACACTAAGGCTCATGACAGATTCTTTATGAGTCCCAAATTGGAGACAGTACAAAAGTCTGATGGCAGGTAAATGGATAAAACAAGGAGACAATATTGAACTTAAGAAAAGGGAGCAAACTCTTGATATATATGACAATGTAGAAGAATCTTAAAATCCTTGTTCTCAGTAAAAAAAAAAAAAAAAAAAAAAAAGACATATACAAGGGTATATAAATCACAGTGTCTCTTCCTTAAAACTGCAGGGTAACAAAATCCTTTCTATAGGGAGATTTGGTCAGTGATGGTCTGGGGTCTGGAGGAGAAACTTGGAATTATTTGAGAAGAGACACAAAGAAATCTTTGGAAATATGGCTCCTAGCTAAGTGTTGGCTAAGAGTTATGTGACTGTACACATTAGACAAAAATGATCAAGTTGTCCTCCTAAATGAGCATTTTATTGGATATAAGTTCTATATCTGAAAAGTTGATTAAAAATATGTGCACAAAAAAAATATGTGCACAAAATACTCTATCCAGGAGTTTAATTCTAACTCTACCATTTTCTTTATTTTTATGCTATTTTAACTTCATACACATATTTTTGAAAGATTTAGCTTTAATGTATGTGTTTACTTTTGCATGTTTTGCTGGCATATGTGTATGTGTACAGTGGGTGTGGCTGGTTTCTGAGGAGGCCAGAAAAGGGTGTCAGATATCCTGGAACTGGGTCTTCTTCATGAGCAACAGGTTCTTAACCACTAAGTCATCTCCTCAACCCAATTTCACACATACTTTAGTGATCCAACAGCACAGTCACTGCTTTCACAGGTTTGGTTTTTGTAGTCCAGGTTATCCTCAAACATCACTTGACTGGTCTCAGACTTACAGTAATCTCCCTGCCTCACCTTCCAAGAACTGAGATCCCAGACGTGCCCATCACACCCTGTTTGTTTATCTACTTAGCTAGTTTTGTTTGTTTTCAGATAGGGTTTTACTGCTTATCTGAGACTAGCCTGAGAACTCTCAGCAGTCCTTGAGTACTTAGAATCAGCCTCAAGTGTGCTGGCACCTTGCTGTATTTTAATAGCCAATGATCCTTTTAAACTTTTCTTCTATAAGCTCTACTAATATTGTACAAGAAAAAGATGCATCATTATATCTGACCAGTTGTGTATATTTCTGTAAATGTCTCTCTCAGATAGGGAGCTCTCTGAGGAAGGCTTGTGATCTGGACAATTTTGCACCCTCAGAGTCTGAAATAGTTTCTATGAAATAACAGTGACCAAAAAAAAAAAAAAAAAAACCAAAAACCAAAACAAAACAAAGAAAGTAACTCTCTAGATAATGAAGTCACGAACTCTAGAATTGGGATACACTTTGCAAAAGTCCTGTGTTATTAACTGAATACCATGGTTTTAATGTCCCAGTTATCATTCTGAATGTTATCAGTCTCTTAAATTGTCATTGGTTGCTCACTCACAGTCTGGGCATTTGATTTTAAAGGAGTCAGTTCAGTGTCTACTAATTCATTTAGGGTGTGTGTGTGCCATTCAGAAAATGCTGCCATAGGAAATGCAAAGCCAGCTCAAGGTGACTAAGTCCTTGCTTAGTTCAGCATAATTCCTGTCAATCAGAAAGAAGCATAGGGGCCAAGGCATGCTTGTCTTGAAGCATAGGGACTGAGGCATGCTTGTCTTGAAGCATAGGGACCGAGGCATGCTTGTCTTGAAGCATAGGGGCTGAGGCATGCTTGTCTTGAAGCATAGGGACTGAGGCATGCTTGTCTTGAAGCATAGGGCCCGAGGCATGCTTGTCTTCCTCCTTCCATCCTTTGGACCCCTGTCAGTGAATCCGACTGGCTAGGCCAGTTCTTTACGGTTTAAGACAACTTAAAAGTACCTTGTCAGACATTTTGAAGTGCTTTGAATATAAAAGCTTGCTTCACTAACCCAGACCAGTATTTCCAGGGAACGAAACTTTCCAGTGCCTTTATTTAAAATGGTCTCCAAAATGATGGAAAGTTCTAGAAGGCGTTAAGAAGGGCTGTAAGTGAAGAGGGTAGAAAAGACCCAGCAGTCTCAAAAGCTATAACAGCATTATGGGTCTACCTCACGTGGTAGACAGACTTACTGCCACAGGGCAGAGAGAGGGAGATAAGGGAGGAGGACTCTGCTCTTGGTTTACCTTAGGCAGCTGAGGTTCTTCTTCCACCAGTCAAGGCATCCACGCTGGAAAGACAATAGTCTATTTAGCTCCCAAGTCTTACACCCTTCTCCCTCACCACACTGCTCTAGCTCTGGTTCTGAGAGCATGAGAGTCAACAGTTACTGGGAAATCCCCAGGGCCGGCTACTTCTCGCGTTGTCCTTCCGGAGGCACGCTGTCAATGTCATGAGAAGTGCTCTGATTCCCGTGAAGTTTCTTTAGCATTGGGAATTTGCTTTCTTGGAAAATCCAGAAGTGTTTTCCCCATATACCAGCTGTATGTATTCCCAATGTATAGCTAGAAAGTGGAGCAAGACCAGTTTGGAAGGGTTATTTCTATACCATGACCACAGCGTTTGGCCTCTCCTATCGAACGATGCATGAGAGGGACTAGGCAGATGGTTAAGCATAACGGTGCTTGCTGGGTGAGCCTGACAGCCTGAGTTCAGTCCCCGAGAACAAGTATGAAAATGCTGGTGAGGCGGTGAGCATCTGCAGTCCATCTACCCCCTGGGAAGCGGGGAAAGACAGGAGAATTGCCTGGAAGCTCTTGGGCA
The DNA here is from genome assembly GCA_004026605.1 of Ondatra zibethicus. Lineage (NCBI taxonomy): Eukaryota > Metazoa > Chordata > Mammalia > Rodentia > Cricetidae > Ondatra > Ondatra zibethicus. Next base: position 136,774 of record PVIU01001625.1, on the reverse strand, counting down.
ACTTATCCTGGAGTAGGTAACATGGCTGATGTAATGAGAGGCTTCGCCTCACAACAAGGTAGATGGAGAGAACCACCTCCTGAAAACTCTCTCCCGCCCTCTACACACGTGCCATGGGCATGTGTCTTCCCACCCACACAGAGACAAATAATTAAAATTTTCATTTTATTTTTTTATGTGTATGAGTGCTTTTGCTTGCATGTATGTTGTGTGTACCAGATGCCTGCCTGGTGTCCTCAGAGGTCAAAACAAGGCCTTGGCTTCTCCTGGGACCTGAGTTTACAGGGTTGTGAGTGTCCATACAGATTCTGGGGATCAAACCCAGATCAAGCACTTTAAATGGCTGAGACAACTCTCCAGCTCTGAAAATGATTCTCTTGAAAGGTACGTAAGAAGGCAGAACCCATAGTGGCAAATTAAAGACCACAAATGTCTTGCTAACATGCCTCTTGAGCCTTTCCTGCTTAAAAACGTCCAGGTTTCTAAGCGTAGGTCTTAAACAATGACCCTCTCATTGTTGCTTCCTCAGTGTTCTAAGGAAAAGTGTATAATGTTTGCAGTACCAAACTCGTAAAGTATATGAAATCTGACTCACAAATTAGAAAAGCAAATAATTCTTTAAAAATAAGCACGGAGGAAGATTGTTTCCTAATTTTCTGAGAAATCACCATGCAGATATCCAAAGGCGCTGTACCAGCTTGCACTCCCACCAGTAATACTTTTGGGTATATATCCAAAGGATGCTCACAAGGGACATGTGCTCAACTATGTTCATAGCAGCATTGTTTGTCATAGCTAGAACCTGGAAACAACATAAATGCCCCTCGACCAAAGAATAGATAAGGAAAATGTGGTACATTTACACAGCAGAGAAAAATAGTGACATCTTGAAATTTGCAGGCAAATGGATGAAGATAGAAAATAGCATATTAAGTGAGGTAATCCAGACCCAGAAAGACAATTATTATATGTATTCACTCATAAGTTGTTTTTAAACATAAAGCAAAAAAAAATCTTACAAATCACAATCCCAGAGAACCAAGACAAAATGAGGACCCTAAGAGAGAGATACATAGATCTAATCTACATGGGATGTAGAAAAAGATAAGATCTCCTGAGTAAATTTGGAGCATGGGGACCATGGAAGAAGGTTGAAGGAAAGGTGAGAGGCAGGAGGGGAGCAGAGAAAAAAATGTAGAGCTCAATAAAATCAATTTAAAAAAAGTTGGTAATGGTGAAAAATAAGCACAGAGATATGAAGGTTTTCTGTTTACCATCTATGGGTCTAATACAGTGATTCTCAACCTGTGGGCCATGACCCTCAGGGGTCATGTATCAGATATCCTGCATATCAGATATTTACATTATGATTCATAACAATAGCAAAATTACAGTTATGAAGTAGTGAAGTGTGATTAATAAAAACTCAGAAACAGAAATTGGGGTTCAACCTGGAGATCAGAAAAGCAAAACAGTCAGCCACTTGCTCCTAGCTCTACTTCAGTCCAAAATGCGGATCCTGCCTCCAGGAATCTCAGAATGAGACTGAGACTGAGAGCTGTCTCCTCCTGTTTTACTCCTCTCTAGGGCTCAGATTAAAGGCGTGCACCACTGGGATTAAAGGCATGCACCACCTGGTTCCTATGGCAACTAGTGTGGCTACTGGGATTAAAGGTGTGTGTCATTCTTCCTGGTCTGTAAAGCTGACCTCTTACTCTCTGATCTTTAGGCAAGCTTTATTTATTAAGATACAAATGAAATCCCACTACAAAGTAGCGACAGAATCGTTTTATGGTTGGGGGTCACCACGCCATGAGGAACTGTATTAATGGGTTGCAGCAACAGAGGGTTGAAGACCACTGCTCTAATACTTAGAAAGGTGGAGTCTCCCCTCCCCCCACACTCCCACCTTCTCTTATATCTATCCCCACCCTAATCCCAAACCAAAGCCCAAACCTCAAACACCACAGAGCCACAGTTGAAATTGTACCCCATGGAGGCTTTTCAGATTGGCTTCTCTCACGTGGTTCTGAACATTGAGGACTATTGCTAATGCCGTCTATCCACGCACTTACTTTTACATCATTAAGTTACTATTAAATAAAACATAAGAACATAAAACTCCTCTGTATCAGTGGTGTGTTACATGACGCTTTGGTGCTTGTGAACCTCATGCAGTGTTCACGTGGGGTTAAGACATCTGTTTTCTCAAACGCTTATCATTTGTGGCAAAGACATTCAGACACTTTTTTTTTTTTTTTTTAGTTCCTTGACGTACACAGTGCGTAATTGTTATCTGTAGTCGCAGCGCTGCGCTGAAGCACACCAGCGCTCGCATCTGACTGGAATTCCGTGCTCGCTGATGAATACTTTCCCTTCTTTCCCCTGGCTTGCCCTCCAACTTCTGGTAGCCACTATCTTATCTTCAACTTCTATGAGAGCGTTGAAAAAAATATCCCGCCTAGAAATGAGAGCACATAGTGCTTATCTTTTCACGTCTGGTTTATCTCCCGTAGCAGCAGGATCTCCAGCTCCAGCTACACTTTTGCCAATGAGAGGACATCTTCCAGCTTTATGGCTCAGTAGTATTCTGTTGCGCATGCGTATTAAGTTCTCATAGTCCCTCCTCAGCTGGTGGACACTTAGCCTATGGCCATCTGTTGTTGGCTTTGTAGCTGATGCTGCCGGGAGTCTGGACACAGAGGCTTCTGTGACGTACTGATTTCACTTCCTCCTGTCTTCTGACTGTCAAAGAGTTCTTTGCAAGCTGAGCATCAACTCCTTATCGCTTTTGTCAATATTTTCTCCTAATCTGTTCTCTCTGCCCGTTCTTTTAACAACATCTTTCTTAGAGCAGAGTTTTAAATTTAAATAAGGCTCTGCAACTATTTTTTAAATGAACTAATCTTTTTATTGCTACAAATATTTACTGTCAAATCCAAGGTCATATAGCTTGACTGTTACATTAAAATCTAGGCGTTTAATGTGGGTTTTGAACTTTAGGTCCATAGTCCCTTATAAATTACTTAAAGTTGGGTTTTTTTTATTTTGAGATTACAATTTTATCATTCTTCCCTTCCTTTCAAACCTTCTTGTATGCCTTCTTTCAAATCCATGCCCTCTTTCTTCATTGAATGTTGTTACATGCGTATATGCATATATATGTATATATATTCCTATATATAACCTGTATAAGTTAATCTTATGTATATTTTCAGATATGACCATTTAGTATCGAATAACCAATTGGTGTGCTCTTCTCGGAGGAAAACGATTCTTCCTCTCTCAGCATTCCTTCACTGTCTGTAGTTCTTTGTGTAGGGCTGAGGCCTCACAGTCCTACCCCTTCCACCTGGGATGTCTGTTGGGACCATCCTTGCTCAGCTCATGTCTGGGCAGTCATGTTGGCGAGACTTCATGGCTGTAGTTTCTGCTGTCACTAGGTGACACAGTATTACAGAAAACCCCCTGACCCCTCTGGCTCTTATCGTCTTTGCTTCTCCACTCCACAGCATCTCCCCCGCCTCCAGTGTAGGAGCTGTTCTTTATGTGTATCCCTTGGGTCTGGGCTCCACATCTCTGCATTTTGATTGGTTGTGATTTTCTTTAATGCTCTGTGTCTGTTGCCAAGGACGTTTCCTTGGTAAGGGTGAGGGCTATACTTTCCTGTGTGTGTAAGGACAAATATTTAGAATGTGCTAAGGGGTTATGGTAGTAAAGTAGGGGTTGTGGCTTTCCTCCAAGATCCCTGGGTAACTGTGTAGGTTTCCAGTCCCAGGCGGGATAAAAGGGGTCGGGTCTACATTAGATCCTCCTTTCTTTTGTGTTTCTTCTTCTTTTCAGTTTTCTTCACTTGAGCGCTCAGGCTTGTTGCGGTTGTTGCGGTTGTGCTTTTCCGTGTCAGCATGATTTACTGAAAGATTCGCTCTGGGCTGGACAGATGTCTGAGAGGTTGAGAGCGCTGTTGGCTCTTGCAGAGGATCTGAGTTCAGTTCCAAGCACATCCACGCACACAGACAAAACATTCATGCACAAAAAACAAAACTAAATAAATACTCGATAAAAAGAAATGACCATTTATACACAGAACCGCCTCAACTTCTTTGTCAAGGCTGAGTTGAGTCTGTGTGGGTCTGTTTCTGGGGCTTAGTTCTGTTGTGCTGGCCAATGGACGTACTCTTTCATGAACTGTCCCTATCCACAGCAAGTCCTGAAACTGGGCAGTGTCTGTCGTCTTACTTTCCTACTCTTCTTCAGGTGGGTGTTGGCTATTTGTTTTCTTCTTCTTCTTCTTCTTCTTCTTCTTCTTCTTCTTCTTCTTCTTCTTCTTCTTCTTCTTCTTCTTCTCCTCCTCCTCCTCCTCCTCCTCCTCCTCCTCCTCCTTCTTCTTCTTCTTCTTTCCATATAAACCTTAGAATTACTTTGTTGATTTTCAAAAGTAACTTAATGAACTTTTGATTAGGATCGCATTGAATCCATAATTGAAATTGGACTTAATGTATGTCTTGGCATTAGTGCAGCTTTTACCCATGTACACGGAAAACATCCCCAACTGGATCTTTTATTTCAGAGTTTTATAGTTTTCCTCAAATAGATCATATATATATATATATATATATATATATATATATATATATTTTCAGATATGTAGTTTTGGTGCTAAAGTAAATTGTCTTGCTCATCACTGGTGTGGAACTGGGCATGGTAGTGCATGCCTACAGTCCCAACATCCTAGAAACTGAGGCAGGAAAATTGAGTTCAAGACTAACCTGGGCTACATAGTAGGATTCTTGTCTTGGTTGTAAGATAGCCTCTAGCAGCTGAGCCCTGTGTCCAGTCCTACATAGTAGTATTCCTTAAAAATAAAAGAAAGAAAGAAAAAACATGAAAGAAGGCCTTTGAGATGACCCAGCAAGAAAAGACACTTGCTGCTCCAGTTTGGTGACCTATGCTAGGTTCCAGAACCTATGTAAAGATGGAAGAGGAGAAGTAACTCCACAAAGTTGTCCTCTGATCTCCACATGTGTGCTCTGCACCCCCATCATGTGCACACTCACGCACACATAATAATGTATTGGTATGCTATTTGTATTTTGATAAATAAATCTTGCCTGAAGACCAGAGGCAAAGCTAAAGTCACTAGAGGTCAGGCAATGATGATACACTCCTTTAATCCCAGGAATTGGGAGACAGAGGCAGATGGACCTCTGTGAGTTCAAGGCCACCTTGGGCTACCCAAGATCAGTGCAGGAACAGATCCAAGTGGTAGTAATCCCAGTCCTAGGGAATCACACGCCTTTAATCCCCGCACTAGAGGGAATATGAAATGGAAGGAGAGAGAGGCTTACTCTGCTTAGTTTACGGTCTCTGTAGCGCCTGCACTATGGAATGGTACGCGAGCTGGGAACTAGGCTGGAGATTTTAAAACACATGCACACAGACAGAGACACGGGATATGGGTCATCCTTGAAACAAGAATGCCAGCTTTATTGTGCTCCAGGGAAGCTTATATAGGGATTCTTAACTGATAGCCATGCCCTAGCTCTTGGGATTTCCAGCTGTAAAACCCACCAGAATTCACTCATCAGGAACTCATGAGGGTCTTGTGCTCAGAGCAGCTGCAGGCACAGGAAAACAGGATGTTTCACTCCAGCAGGCAAAGGGTCTGAGGCAGGCAAAGAAAGTCAAGGGCCGGGACTGGGAGAAGGGGAGGAAGTGTAAATTTTTTTGAATGAAAAATAAAAGAATATATAAAAAAAAGAAAGTCAAGGGCCAGGGATCTGCAGCCCTCAACAGGTCTCCACTGATCCCATCTCTGAATAGACATGGACCTACTCGGATTGTTTCTGTGTGTGGTGATTCATCTAGGTTTTCAAATATGAATGCATGGATTTGTCTTTCTGTCCTTCCTTCCTTCCTTCTTTCCTTCCTCCCTCCCTTCCTCTATCTCTTTCCCCTTCCCTTCTCCTTCCTATTTTCCTTATCTTTCCCCTCTGTCCCTTCCTCCCTCCCTCCCTCTATTTCTCCATCTGTCCTTCTGTCTGTCTCTTCCTTCCTGTGTGTGTGTGTGTGTGTGTAGGTTCATGTGGGAGTGTATTGCTGGTATGTATGCACATGTTTCTGCCTGTCCAGTGCTGGGATGAGAGGCAGGTGGAAGACTGCAGCATCCTTCTTTTCTTGAGCTCTGGTGCTCTGACTAGGGCCATCACACTTGCTTGCTCACACTTTACCAACTGAGTCATCTCCCCAGCCCTGGTTCTCATTTCTTAAAGTCAAATCTTAAATTATTGAGTTTATGTCTTTCTTAATTTTTTGTATATGTTTCAATGTTATAAATTTCTTTGAAAATTTTGTTTTTACTCTAACTCTCACTTTTGGGAACTATTTTTCCCCTTGAAACAGGGTCACATGTAGTCCAGACTAACCTTGAATTTTTTATGTAGCTGAGACTGTCCTTGAACTCTTGATTCTCCTACCTCTACCTAAGTGAATGCCACTATACCGTCACATCTATTTATTTTTATTTATTTATTTGGATAAGGTCTTGGTATGTAGCCTTCGCTGGCTTTGGCCACAAACTTGGTATGTAACCTTGGCTCAGCATACTGAATTTAAGACTGTAGGCATGTGTTACCGTGCCCACCTTTATCACGCAAGTTTTGCTGTTTATAGTCAGCTCTCTTGTGACTTCATTGACCTATGTTTACTTCTAAGCATGTCCTTTATTCTCAGGTACTCTGGGGGAGTTTTCCAGTTTTCTCTTATTGCTTTCTGGTTTAGTCCCATTGCCGTTTATGAGCTTTGTATAATTTTTATTTATTTAAGAATTTAAAAAAGATTTACACTGGGTGTAGTGGCCTAGGCCTTTAATCCGGCCCTAGGGACACACAGGCAGGTGAATCTCTATAAGTTTGAGGCCACCTGATCTACATTTTGAGCTCCGCACCAGTCAGTGCTAAAGAGTATGAGACCCTGTATCAAAAAAACCCAAAACTTTTGTCTTATTTTTATTTATGTGTATGAGTGTTTGTTTATATGTAAGCATGTGTGTATACCATATGCATGCCTGATGCCCACAGAGCCCAGAAGAGAGAGTCAGATATCTTGAAACTATAGTTACAGGTGGATGTGATCCACCAACCATGTGGTGTTAGGAAGTGAACCTAGTCTTTGTTGTTGTTGTTGCTCTTTGTTTATTTTTTGAGACAGGCTGTCCTGGAACTCACTCAGTAAACCAGGCTGGGCTCGAAGTCAGAGATCCATCTGCCTCTGCCTTCAGAGTGCTGGGATTAAAGGTGTGAGCCACCACCACCCGGCACCTCGTGTTAACATAAGAGCAGCCAGTGCAATTATCCATGGAAACATCTCTCCAGCCCCATTTTAGAATATTTTAAGTATGTTTTTGTGACCAGGATATGACAAAGTGAGCTGTAGAAACCAGCAGTGACTGACTTAGAAAACCACACTAGCCTTGCTCGGTCTCTTCCATATGAGTGATGTCCAAGACCTTCATTCTCCCTGTCCTATGACCGGGATGGAAGAATACCTTACTGCATTTCTCCACATCAGCCTGCTAAAGCACATCACTTCCCTCATGCCCAGCTTCATCTCCGCATGGCTTCACACTGTCACGGAGTCTGGGTAGAGCAGTGAAGGCATCTCCTTGGTCTCACTGCATGGAAGCCTTTGATCAAATGAAATGCTTTTCTCTTGCTTATCTGCCTTTGGTGTGGGGCTTATCAGGCTTGTGAGAGAAGGGGAGAGGAAGGGAGGGGAGGGGAGGAGAGGGTAAGAAGAGGAGAAGGGAGGGGGGAGGGAAGAGGTATTGCCATAAATGCTAGTCTCCTCTCCTGCATCAGCACCAGGCTGTCTGCTTGCAGCTGCTGCTGTTCCTCCACCAGCTCATGGTTCTGTCTAACACCCTTTCTCCAGTACAGGAACGGGGATTTGTCCAGTAACCACAATTCACCAGCACACCTAAAAGATACTCATCATTATTCTGCTTATTTTTTTCTTGTTGATGCGAGTGATTCCATTTAAGTTCTTTACATGCTGGGCCAGAAACTGGAATTTTCCCCCAGATTTTTACGGTCGTGGATCATTAAACTCTTTTCTTCTAATCGGTTCCGTGGCTTAGTAAGTTAAATTCTTACATGGATATTAAAAAACATAACAAGCATAGTCTCAGAAACACCTAATAAATATGAGAAAGAAGACCCCATAAATCGCAGAATACAAGGGGCAGAAAGTTAGGTGATCCATCTGTGGTATATTCACACAATGGCATAGTACACCAAGAGAAAATGAGTGAACAACGGCTTTACAGAATCATGTGCACAAGTTTCTCCCATGTAAAATGAGAGAACGCGGTATAGAAAAGAATGCATGGCAAGATATCCTTCCTATGGAGGGCAGATATATCTAAGTTGTGTCTTGCTGAGGTATAAGACTTAGTGCTTTATAACTGTGGGTGCCATGTCTGTGTAGTCAGCCAATGATGAATGAGCACCTAGGCCTCCAATGGCTATACGTGTATAGAACACAAACACACTTCTAGTCTTATCATCATTCCCCTAAAAATCTACTACAAAATTTATTTACAGGGGCTGCAGAGCTAACTCGGTGGGTAAGAGTGCTTGCTTTGTAAGCGTGAAATCCTGTGTTTGAATCTGTAGCGCCCATAGCAAAAGCTGGGCATGGCTGCACATGCCAGTAACCACAACAACGGGGGAAAGAGACAGATGGATTCTGAGAGCTTGCCAGTCTAGCTCTCACGGTGAGCTTGGGGTTCAGCAGAGACTTTGTCTCGAGGCAATAAGGTGAGAATGATAAAGGCAGGCTCTTGCTAGCCTGTCCTGGCCTCTGCACGAGTGTGTATTAGCACAATCACAAGTATACACTACACACAAGTGTGTTGTGTACATATGGAGAGAAAGAACAAACAAACAAGAACATTTTCCCTGTTCTGGTTGATTGTTGGAGCAATCTAAAAATAATTTCAAGTATAAGGTGGATAGGTGTCAGTTATATACCAGACACTGCATCGTTTCATATAAGGGACTTGAACACGCGTGGATTTTGATATCGGTAAGGGTTACAGGAACCAGTCTCCGTGGATATTGTAAGATGCAAATCAAGAAAAAGCACCAGAGGGACAAGGTAGAAACTAATAGAATCAGCTCCCCCTAGTGGCTGGCAGTGGAAGGGAACGCTGTAGTGGACGTCTTAGGTGTGCAGATGTCTGTATTTTCCCATTCTTTTCACCTTAAAAGTACATATTCAGAAAACAAAATTTGGATCACAAAAGAAAACAAAAATAGGATCCCTGCAATGGAGAACACCGGAAAAATTAACATAGCCGTATCTCAAGCTGGAGAAGGACAGCCTCCCTGCGCATGCTCAGCTCCCAGCACCGTCCCAGGCAAGGATCACTGACTGACACCAGAGGGTAATTTTTCCCCCACCAAGCAATTCCGCATTTTACTGTGGGGAGCGATTAGGAGTCCTATAATTCAACTCAACCTGACGTTGCCTAAACTGTGCACAGACCCCACAGTTCCAGGGTTTATGGGCACGAGACTGCCACCACTTCAGATGCCACCTACAACTGGTGTGACCTTGCCTTCTGCGCAACTTCTGTTTGGATTGGCTACGGATCAGACGGCCCTATGACCGAGACCCTTGGTTGCTGTCATTTGATGGAGTGGCTCAAACGACTTGGGCAAACACATTTACGGGTTTATTACAAGGGAAATAAATGAACAGCTGGATGAGAAGACACACAGGAAGCAAGATGTAGAAGAGTCCTAAGCATGGGAGTCCCTGGATGCATGGAACTGGCTGTTCTGTAGATGTGTTCACGGACACACGTGGAAGCTCTCAGAGTTTTATTGTCTAGAGATTTTGCGTAGAAATCACGTAGGTACCAACTGTTTATCCCCTCTCTAAACCGTGGCAGGTGAGGCTGAAAGGTCCAAACTTCAAATCTTTTGATTTTAATTAATTAATTAAATTTGTTACTTCCCTTTCTTTCTCTTTCTTTCTTTCATTCATTCTTTCGTTTGTTCATCCGTCTGTCCATCCGTCTGTCCTTCCTTCCTTCCCTCCCTACCTCCCCACTCCCTCCTTCCTTCCTGCTTTCCTTGAAAGGGTCTCTTAGCCCAGACCAGCCTGGAACTAGTATCCCAGGTTGGCATCAAACTACCGATCCTCCAGTCTCCCCCTCCCAAGAGCTGGGTTTATGGGTTTGTGGCACCACACCCAGCCCTAAACACCGAACTTCACACACTTGGGTTTTCTGGTGATTGACATCCACCCAAGCTCCCACTGAGAGTGACCTCATTGGAAGGAAGGGTGCTGCCGTCACTCAGGAAATCCTAGGGACTTAGAAACTTGTGTTATATGCTCCAGACACTTGGAAATGTATTAAGATTTCTGGAGCTCTGTGTCAGGAATCAAGGTCAAAGAAAATGCTGGAACAAAAGAGTCTCCTCTTTGTAAACTGTTTCCCCGCCTCACACAGTCACATAATCTCAGAGACGAAATAGCTTTCCAAGTGACCTTCAAACTTGCTTCTGAGCGTCTTTAGGTAAGATACAGATTAAACACTCTACAAGTCAGCGAGAGCTACAGACAAATCAGTCCCTCCCCCCGTTAGCTCAGTTTTGTAACAGGGCCCCAAACATTAGCACAACTGACTCCATGGTGGAAGTACCATTCAGGATGTAAAACTCTGCTCATAGAAAACCCACGGAATTGCCAAGACTAAAACAAAGGTCTAATCCACCCAAGTCTCTAAATGTACTAACCTCATTTTTTGGCTTGTGTAGTTCCACTTCTGCTAACTGTTCTTGTTGACTGAAGTGTGTCAGTCAACCCAGGACGTGGTTTTTGTGCTTAAAAGCAAACCCTAAAGAAGGTCCCGTGTTATGTTGGGATATCAAACACCTACTGTAGTTGCTGGCCACTGATAAAGACTTCTTATTGACTTAAACCCATATTTGAGCAGTCTTCTCTAGTAAATGCCCTGCAACGTTTCTTAATGATAACAATGCAGGATTCTTTAAAGTGACAAGAGACAGGGCCAGTGTGTGTAACTCAAGGACCTGGAATTCCAGACACCCAAGGTCATAAAAAATCGATCTGAGATGCTGGGTCCAGTTTGTTGCCTCATGATGTGGGAAAAGGGAAGCTATGATATTTGGTCTTGGGATCTGACTTTTGACAGATTTGACAAGAGGCAGTGATAGTTTTTAAGAACTTTAAGTCCTCAGGGGTGGGAGCTGAGCCTCGACAAAGTGAGACAGAGCTTTGCTATTAGGATGAAAGAGCTGATGTGGGTAGGACAGAATTTGCCTGGTGTCAGGGGTTGTCTTTGAGGTGTGGGCTGTACTGTATGAACCCCCTGAGGTGATTGAGGTAGGTTTGGGCTCTAGAATGCTGCTGTTCTAGTTGCTTGGTCAGACTGGTTATTTCCCTTAGAAATAATGGAACTGTCAGTCTGATGAGACCAACAGTGAATAATTCCTATAGCCTTGGGGAGATGGGAGGCTTTTAACAGGTCCATAATGTAACCCGAGTTAGTTATGGATCCTCCTTTTGTCGTAAGAAGCCCACGCTCCTTCCGTATAGCTGCGTGGGACAGGAGGCTATGAAAGGCATATTTGGAGTCTGTGTAAACATTTAAAGATTGTCCCTTTGCTAACTGGAAGGCATGGGTGAGGGTTAATTTAGCCTGCTGATTAGTGGTATGGGCCAGGAGTGCCTGTGCCTCCACCACCCCAGTATCCGACACTATGGCATAGCCTGCTCTATGGGTCCCTTCACATGAAAACGAGCTGCCATCTGTGTACCAGGTATAAGTGGCCTGGGACAGTTTGCCCTCCTGTATATGTGAGGGGTGGGGCACTAGATCCTCTAAGGTTTCTATGCAGGAGTGAGATGGGGAATCATTAATGTTAGGCTGAGGTAGGAGATAGAGATATTAAGGGGTGGGCAGGATTGGAAAGTGAGTGTGGCATCTTCTACCAGTGCCACCTGGAGGGAAAGGACTCAGGAAGGGGGTAAGGATTGTAAGCCTTTGTAAATTAAGAGGTGGGGACAGATTGTGGTAGGAGAGGACAGTGGTGGGTGACCCAAAGGTTAGGTTTTTTGACTCATGAATAAGAAGCTCAGCGGCCTCTAAAGCACGTATGCAGGGCACCCAGCCCTGAGTGGTGAGGTCCAGCTTCTTTGACAGGTATGCTACAGGTGCAAAGGAAGGTCCCAGCTGATATCCTAGGATCCCAAGGGCATATCCCTCCTTCTCTGTTACCTAGAGGGAGAAAGGATGAGTTAAATCTGGGAGATGAAGAGCTTGCTGGAGTCTCTGGAAGGGTTTAGTAATGGGATGGAGAAAGGGCTCATGCAGAGAGCCGAGAGCTGCCTAGTATAAGGGGTGAGTGAGGAGAGAAAAAGAGGAGATCCAGGAACGCAGGAAGCCAGCTATTCCTAAGAACGATAAAACCTCTTCTTTTGTGGAAGGAACTACAAGGGACTGAATTGGCTTTTTTTTTTTTTTTTTTTGTCTAGGGTTATAGCTTTTTGGGTTAGGATAATAGTTAATCCCAAGTAAATGACCTGAGAGGTAGACGGTTGGACCTTAGCAGGACCTATAGCTCTTTTTGGACAGGAAATTTAAAAGAGCAGAGGTGTCAGTTTTGCTGATCTCCAAGGGTGTACTGCAAAGTAAAATATCATCTACATATTGTATGAGTTTAGACTTAGGGAGAGACAGTGAGAGTAGATCAGAAGCCAAATAGGTGTGGGCTGTCCCAGAATCCCTAGGGAAGGATAGTCCAGGTAAGCTTTGTGGAGAGGTGAGTGTCAGGGTCAGTCCAGGTGAAGGCAAAGATATTTTGAGATTGAAAGCTGAGAAGAATAGAGAAAAAAAACCATCCTTGAGATCTAGAACTGAGAAGTGGAAGGTACCTGGAGGAATAGTGGAAAGAAGTGTGTAAGGGTTAAACACTACAGGATAAAGAGGGACCTCTACAGAGTTAATGAGCAGAGGTCTTGAACCAGGAAATAGGTTCCATTAGGTTTTTTAACAGCAAGTATAGAGGTGTTAAAGGGAGAAGAGATGTTTGACACCAAGGCTTAAAAGTGATAATGAGCTACTGAGCAATGCTGTATCACTCTGCATTGGAATTACCATATCAATATAAACTCAACTGAAAAACACATTACCTTGGCTACACAGTGAGACCCTGTCTCAACAAGAAGAAACAAACAAAAAGGAAGCAAAAAAAACTCCAAAACAAAACAAACAAAAAACCCAAACAGATAACTCAACAGTAAAAATAAAATAAAATGGTAAATTATGTCTGCCTGTCTATCTGTATGTACGTATGTATGCATGTATATGTGATAGTCAGTCTTTGCATTTGTGGGGAATAGGCTCTACGACCCGTATAGATATCAAAACCCTTAGATGCTCAACATCTTTGTATGAAATGATGTAACATTTGCATAGAACTTATATCTATCCTGCTGTAGACTTTAACTCATCTCTAGATTATCATAATACAATTATATATAATACAATGTAATACCATGAAAGTAGTTACTACCGCTGTATCATTTAAGAAGGGATGGCAGCAATGGGCCAGGATGATGTGGCAGGAACTAGCTATGCAAATTCTGCATGCCTGATCATCTGAGTTTGATTGCTGCAACCCACAGTGGAAGGAGAGACCCAACTCCTCAAAGTCGACCCCTATTGCCACACATGTGTTTTGGCACATGCGTGCTCTAACACACACAATAATGTCAATAAGTCAAACAGAAGTATATTTAAAAAGAAGTTATAGCAAGGAAAAATGGCTGTAGATGTTTGGTATAGAGGTAATTTTCGTTTTACAAAAGATTTTCTTTCTTTTTATTTTTAAATTAAAAGTAATTTTTTTTCATACAATATCTTTGATTACAGTTTCCCCTTCTCTTACCTCTCCTCCCTTCTTGAACTGTTGAGGGCACAGAGGTCCTTGTACTCAGGGAGAAGCACTAAGAGAACCAGGAATGTTAATCATGCAGGGATGTCTCCTCAATGGAAGAGATAAAAAAAAATCAAATACCTGCATTCCATCCAGAAAGCTGAGAGTGGAGGTTACTAATTACCTGGTGACCTTTTTACTCTCTGGGGAGGCAGGCCTCAGCCACTCTTTGCAAAGAGACAGACCTCACCCAAATTCCCCAGAAAGATTACCCCAGACCCTTCCCTCCCTAGACCATTACCATCCTTAGGGGAGATGTCACAGGTACTTTATGGCCTGTCGACCTCTATGCTATTGGTCTAGATTTTAGGCCTTTTAGCTATAGAGTCCATCCTCATGATCACATGTACTTTGTAAAAGAGTTTCTAGGCAGTCACACCTTTAATTTTATTGTGCACCTGGAATTGGACTGATTGGACTGATTATTGCCTGGAAACTTTCCTCAAACTGTACTGTGTTTTTTAAATGCTGACAATGAACCGCCCATCTGTCCTTAGAAATCAAGCAGGTTTCTAAGGAATAATAAGATAAAACAAAACCAAAAAATATGTTGGGGGATATTTGATCGCACTGTGAACCCCGAGCTTGCATTTTGTGTTGAATACTAAAATTAACCTTGGGTCAGGAGGCTGCATTAACAACTAGTTGACAGAAAGTAATCACAGAACATCATAGGGCATCCAGGAGAGACAGAGAGACAAAGAGACGCAGGAAGTAGTAGGGAGAGATTTGGATGGCACAGCTTAATTTTTGTTTGTTTTGTTTTGGTGGAGCTAAAGGACCATCTCTTTTGGAGACTCCAGAAAGGAGAGAGGGTTAGCTAGCTAGCTACTACTCAGATTCTCCGAGCTCGCAGAGTTTCACCCCAGCTTTTGAATCTTGAGTCTTATTTATAAATAGAACGATAGATATTTAGTTAAAGCTACCTTTAGTGGGGGCTGGAGAGATGGCTCAGTGGTTAAGAGCACTGGCTGCTCTTCCAGAGGTCCTGAGTTCAATTCCCAGCAACCACATGGTGGCTCACAACCATCTGTAATAAGACCTGGCGCCCTCCTCTGGTGTGTGGACATACATGGAGGCAGAATGTTGTATACATAATAAATAAATATTATATTTATTATATTATTGGCAGTGATAAGGCCAATGCCTGTGGGAACAGAATTCCCACCGGGCTGTGGCCTGAGTGTCCAGCCACTTCTAGTGGAGAAGCAGGCTGTTAACTGTAGAGTTGCAATTGCTTGTGTAAATAGCAGCAGATTAAGATGCAGCCACTGTGCTGAAGATAAAACAGCAAAACTATTGGAAAAGAACAAAATAAACAGAAGGAAAAGAGCCAAAGAAAAAGCATAAGAAACACATATAGAACTAGAGGCACATACGTCCACACACGGGAATCCCTTAAAAACAAAAAATTGGGGGGCTGGAGAGATGGCTCAGTGGTTAAGAGCACTGATTGCTCTTCCAGAGGACCCGGGTTCAATTCCCAGCACCCACATGGCAGCTCACAACTGTCTGAAGATCCAGTTGCAGGGGATCTGACACCTTCACACCAATGCACATAAATAAACCATAAAAATATTTTTTAAAAAAACCACAAAATTGAAAACCGTAATGCAAAGGACTTGTAAGGTTAAACAAACAAACAAGCCCTGACTCATTGTGAGACAAAGAACCTTCAAAGATGCCATCTACTGCTGGGCATGAGGCCCTACCCTTACGAGTGCTTTGTTTCCCCAGTGAGACTCCTTTGGAGAAAATTGATTTTTCATTTGCACATGGCTATCAGTTGGAGATAGCTTCTCAGTTAAGGATGGGGCATGTGTCCACTTCTCCTTTCCACTCTAGGGTTCCACATGATGCAGACCTACACAAGCCCTGGGCATGCACCACAGTCTCTGTGGGCCACAGTCTCTTAAGCACTGCTGTGTTCAGAAGGCCTTATTTGTTTTGTGTCCTCCATCCCTTTGGCTCTTAGACTTTCTCCACCACTCTAATGCAGGGTTCCCTGAACTCTGAAGAGAGCGATTTGATGGAGACATCCCACTTAGGGCTGAGAGTTCCAAGACTCTTACACTCTGCATATTGTCTGGTTGTAGGTCTCTGTGTTTGTTCCCATCTACTACAAGAGGAAGGTTCTCTGATGATGGCTGAACAAGGCACACTGAGCTATGAGTATAGCAGAATGTCACTAGGAGTCATTTTATTGCTATGTTCCTTTAGCGGAACAGTAGTATGGTTTTCCCCTAGGTCCCTGGCCTATCTAGTCTCAGGTCCTTGGCCACTTGAGCAGCATTGGGCAATAAGTTCTATCTCACGAAGTAGGCCTTAAATATAATCAGATATTGGTTGATTACTCCCACAAGCTTTGAGCCACTACTGTATTTTTTGTGTGCAGATAATTGTTGTAGATTAAAGGGATTGTAGCTGGTTGGTGTTCCCTTTCTCCCTTGGTAGCATGCAGAGTACCTTCCATTATCATGAGCACTACTCTGTAGAGGTAAAGGCTATATGTAGGCCCAAACTCAACTTCTCCATGTTCAATAAGTTATACAGGCATTGTCTTTAATAACAGGGCTTTACAGCTATTTTGGGAAGCTTCTACTGTTTCAACTTTCCATATGACCCCTCAAAGGGATCTTAGTTTTAGCTCTCCCTCCCCCTATTCCCTCCCCCTCTCCCCTTTTCCCACCTCCTCCCCATTTGGTCATCCTGTTCTAGATCCTACCCCTTATTTGGTTATTTCTTGCCACCTACTTCTTTTTCTTTCTTTCTTTCTTCCTCCCTTTCTTTCTCTTTCTTTCTTTCTTTCTTTCTTTCTTTCTTTCTTTCTTTCTTTCTTTCTTTCTTTCTTTCTTGTTCTAGAGCCAGGTATAAGTTACAGGTATGACATTGCTTCAATTTTTTAATTACAGGCTCTTAGTTCTATGAACTTATCTGTTAGAAGTATCCTCATAGTGTCCCGTAAATTTGGGTATAATGTATTTTCATTTTCATTCAATTTTAGAAAGTTTCTAATTTCTTTGTTAATTTGTCTTGGCCCATTTTTCATTCAGTAGTTAAATTTTCGTTCGGCTTCCATGAGTTTGTAAGCTTTCTGTTGTTTCTGTTGTTGATACCCAGCTTTAACCCATGGTGGTGAATCAGTTAGGATGCAGGATGTTGCTTCAATTTTCTTCTATCTGTTGAGACTTGCTTTGCATATGAATATGTGGTCAGTTTTGGAGAAAGTTCCAAGAGGTGCTAAGAGGAAGGTATATTCTTTTGTGTTTGGGAGAAAAATTCTACGAATATCTGTTTGGTTCATTTGGTTTATAATGTCTGTTAGCTCCAGTATTTCTCTGTTTAGTTTTGTCTTGATGATTCGTCTATTGACAAGAGTTGAGTATTGAAGCCTTTCACTATCACTGTGCATGGGACAACATATGATTTAAGCTGTTGTAATAGTTCTTTTATGAACTTGTGAGACTTTGTGTTTTAGGCATAGATGCTAAGAATTGCAACGTCCTTTTGGTGGATTTTCCTTTGATGAGTATGTACTGTTCTTCCCTATCTCTTCTGATTAGTTTTTGTTTAAAGTCCATTTTGTCAGATATTAAAACAGCTATGCCAACTTGCTTATTAGGTCCATTTGTTTGGAATATCTTGTTTGTTTGTTTTTCGAGACAGGGTTTCTCTGTATAACAGTCCTGGTCTATAGACCAAGCTGGCCTCGAACTCAGAGCTCTCCCTGCCTCTGCCTCCCAAATGCTGGGATTAGAGGCATGTGCCACCACCACCCAGCTATTTGGGATATCTTTTTCCATCCTTTTCCCTGAGGTAATATCTATCCTCGATATTAATATGTGTTTTTTGAATGCAACAGAAGGATGGATCCTGTTTTTGAATACATTCTGTTTGTCTGTGTCTTTTATTGGAGATTTGAGACCATCTAGATTTCTGCTGTTTTTGTTGTTGCGTGCTCCCCCATCCTTTGATTTTTATGGTCTGATATTTATTCTTTGTGTTTTATTGGGTATGGTTAACCACTTTAGGCTGAAGCTTTCCTTCTAGCACCTTCTGCAGGGCTGGATTTGTAGACAGATATTGCTTAAATTTGGTTTTATTATGGCATTTCTTTTTTCCCCCATCTATTGATAGAAAGTTTTGCTGGTTATAATAGTCTGGGCTGGCATCTGAGGTCTCTTAGAGTTTGTAGAACATGTCTGGGCCATTCTGGCTTTTGGAGTCTCCATTGAAAAGTCAGATATTATTCTAATAGGTCTGCCTTTATATGTTACCTGATCTTTTTCCCTTGCTGCTGTTAATATTTTTTCTGTATATTTTGTGTTTTGATTATTATGTGCCATGGAGAATTTCTTTTCTAGCCCTGTCTATTTTCTGTTCACATGCTTCTTGTACCTTGATGAGCAACTCCTTCTTTAGATTGGGGAAAGTTTCTTCTATGATTTTGTTGAAAATATTTTCTGTACCTTTGACTTAGATTTATCCTCTTTCCTCTGTCCCTATTATTTATAGAGTTGGTATATTATAGTGTTCAAGATTTCTTGGATTGTTTTATATTTAACATTTTCTTTGACCGAGGTATCTATTTCCTTCATCTTGTCTTCAATGTCTGAGATTCTCTCTTCCATTCTTGTATTCTGTTGGTGAGGCTTGTCTCCAAGGTTTCTGTTAAAATTCCTAAAGTTTTCATTTCTACTTTACCTCACTTTGCGTTTTACTTACTAATTCTATTTCCATTTATAAATTTTGAACAGTTTTCTTTATTTCATTGTACTATTTGTATTTTCATAGATTTCTTTAGTTGATTTATCAATTTCCTCTTTAAGGACCTCTAACATATTCATAAAGTCTATTTTGAGGTCCTTGTCTTGCGCTTCTGCTATATTGATTTCTCAGGGTCTATTCTAGTAACGGTCCCAGGCTCTAGTGGACATATTGTTCTAGCTGTTACTGATTGTGTATTTAGACTGGCACCTGGGCTTCAGGGTTTAGGATTATTAAATCTAGATGCTGAAATCTGGTCTTGTCTTTGTTGGGTGGTGTTCCATTCCTTGGTTTCTGTTCCCCTCTCTGTTTCTTAGGAGAGTGGGGTGGTTGGTGGTTGTGGGTTGCCTTGTAAGGGGTGCTTTCAAGATCCTGTCAGGTGTGGCCACTGGAGGTTCAGTGTAGAATATATTTCTGGATATTGGGAGCTGTACTTAGTAATGGAGATGGGCTGGGGTTTGTGCTGCTGAAGGGATCCACAGGAAAGAGGAACCAGGGTGTGCTGCCCAATGGGGATGTGCCTAGTCCCTTGTGACTGGGAGCAGAGAGGGAGGAGAGGCTGCAGCAGGTGTTCTGTTGCAGGGCTGGGGATAAGACTGGGGGATCGGGGTTGTAGTAGACAGGGAGAATGAAGATCTAAGGATCAATTCCTTCCCTGGCTGCTGCTGCTGCCTGTGGTTGCCAGGGAATGACTGTGGGAGTTGGTAGCTGAGACCTTTCAAAAGATTTTCAATCTGAGGTTGATTGAGTCCACAGATGTGGAACTCATGGGAGTGGAAGGTAAACTATACATAAATTCTGTATACTGAGAGAACCTAAAAATCACAGTATCTGAGTGGTGAACTCATCCAGAGCTGAGATTCAAGTAGCCACAGCTTGAGGAAACCTCTGAAACTGACGTCAAAGCAAACCCTTCTGCTCTGTTGAGACAAACACTCAAAGAGCAGCTCTGGGGGTAAAGGTTTATTAAGCTTGCACTCCAGGTCCACTACTGAGAGGGTAAAACAGGAGCTGAAGGAGGCAGTCATAGCATGACCACAGTCAAGAGCAAAGAGGATCGAAGGCATCATGCTGCCTACGTGTTTGTCTTGACTGCCTTTCTTCCCTAGTCAGTACTCAGTTCTCTGGGTATCAGGTTCTAAGCCAATGGAAGGACCAAACTAGTCTAGATAATCCCTCTGTTGGGGTCCAGTGCTAGCCCGGACCATAAATTACTTCTCTGGACCAGACCCCAACATAAACTATCTCTCTTAACCAGCGTGGAGGTGTGGGAATAAAGACACAATTCACATGGCTTTATCGGGAGGGAGATTCTCAGAGATCCCTCATGAAATCCTGAGTTCATATCCTGAAGAATTCATCGTTTATTTTCCAAACAGCCAAAAGGTAAGCTGAGGGGTAAATACATTAGCATTCTGTTTCCTAGGTAACCAGGTGAATGTCTCTGGTCACGTCTACCTCTTTAACCACACCTTTCTATACCCATTTTGTCACGTCCACAAGGAATGACAATGTGTGTTTATGAGATGACTACGTCACTATTATAAATATGTTCCTTGAGGTGTAGAAGACAACACATGATAAACTTTGTTGTGAACTGTCTCAAACCATGCAGATGTTATCCCTGTGGAATCTATTATTCAAAAGAAATACATGAACATTTTCGGAAAACAGATATGGCATGGTTGTTCAAAATGTTTTTTTATAATCCAACACAAAATATACTTAAGTAATATATTACTGAGAAAGTATATAAACTCTCAGTCACAAATATAGATGTGATGATCTAAAGCAAAATATAAGAAGATTAAATTTAAAATCAAAAAGTTGATTCCCAGATGTAAAGTTCATTTAACACTTGAATGTTAATTGGCAAGATTCACCATATTAATAGAATAAAGCATAGAAATTAGATGACTGCTCCAATAGATGCAGGATCAGGACTGTCCAGAATTCAACGTTCATCTGTAATTTTTAGGAAGGGATCCACAAAGTAAGACTATAAATGATAAGGGACATCTATAAGCACCTTGTCTAACCTCACACTTATTGGCAAAGAATAAATTATTTTCCTCTATGACCAGGCACATAGCGACAATGAACATTTCCATTGCTTCTCTCAACACTATATTGCAAGTCCTAGTCCCTTTCTCACTGTTATGGCCAAATACCTGGCAAGAAGCACCTTAAGGAAGGGCTTATTCTGGCTGGCAGTTTAAGAATCGGTTCAGTCTGTCATGACAGAGAAGCTTGAGGCAGCTGTCACATCGCAGCTACAGTCAGGAAGCAGAGGCTGACGGATGCTGGTGCTCTCAGCCTGCTTCCTCCTTTTTATTCAGTCCAGGATCCCAGCCTTTAGAATGGTACCACCCACCATCTCACTTAACCCAATCTAGACACCTCCTTACAGTCATGACCAGAGATCCGTGCCCTCAATGATTCTAGATCCTACCACACTGGCAATCATATTAACTATCACACCTGGGTAATGTAGTATGACTAAAATAAATAAACACACAAATAAATAAAAATATACAAGTTTCAAAAGGTGTTCAGTTGTCTCTGATTAGAAATGGTATGAATTGCTTATTTAGAAAATCCCAGAAACTCTGTAAGATAATTACTAAAACTAATATGTAAATTTGAAAGGGTTACAGGATATAAAGTTAGTATATTAAAAAGTCAAATAATTAGAAATTAATTATTAGGGTACAACCCCCCCAAATAAAAATATCTAGGAATGAATGACATCCAAGGCCATTATACAGAAAACTACACATCGCTATGAGACACTGGAGAGCTAAAAGTGGAGAGAAAAATTGTTTGTGCATTGGAATCTCAACAGGTTTGTGTGTGTGTGTGTGTGTTTCCAGAACTCTGTATGTCTTTAGATGAGATTCCGATTAAGTATTTCAAAAATTCAATGCAGGAGCCATAAATGAGTCAACTTCTTCACTCATTTTGTTTTATTTTAGTAGTAATAATGCAGGGGGTATTTGTTTGTTTTATTTTAGTAGTAATAACACAGGGGGTATTTGTTTTATTTTAGTAGCAACAATGCAGGGGGTATTTGTTTGTTTGTTTTTTTATAGTGAGAAGACCTTTCATAGCCCACCCAGTTGTATATGAAATAAGGACCTAGGATGGCAGACACTCATGGACATTAAAAAAATCTCCATGGGCCAGTGGATCCAAGTGTGCTGTCTCATGCCAGTGAAGATTAGTGATAAGGATTCGTGTGGATGCAGGCAAAGCCAAAGCAGGCTTTATTAAGAATTATGACAGAAAATTGAAAAAAGTGAAGAAATTTTAAGAATCATGGAAAACAGAAATTCCTATGAATGGAAAGGTTTCTAAGAGAGGGAAGCTGTTGAGTTTCCTTTGTCTTGGAGTTTTATTAAGCAATAACAGACATTGGACAAAGTGGGAGGTCAGCTCTCCTGAGATTGGTTAATTCTCTGGGCTTTCATGGCCTGAGCCAATAGAATGTCCATTTGCTGTGCCCATGACATTTTGGCCCAATCAGGGAGAGAGGTGGTCAGCAGTGTTCATATACTGCTCACCCAGACAGGGGAGTTGAAGCCTCCCTCTGTCTATTTTGACCCTAGCCCTGTCCTTGATTGTCAGTTGGTTAGTCACTTGACTGTCACCTAGCTGTTAGTCAGTGCTAACAACCTCTTATCTTGCAGGAGTCTCAAGTACTGTTAATTACACTAAGCTCTCTTTGTTCTTGTATTTACACAATCAGCTTGTAACGTTACTATGGTAGAGAGGTTAACTCTAGCCCAGCCATAAAATGCAGCTAGAGTATGTGTGGTTATCTCATGTTTAGCTACCTGTCTATAGGGTGTCTGAAGTGCTCTTGTTAGATAGCATCTTTACTTACAATTAAGTCTGTATAATTAGCTGTATTAGAAGCAAGAGTACATGAAAGTACAATAGTGCCTAACACACGTCTCTCAAGGTTGTGGGAGGAGGGGCAGCCAGCCTGCAATCACTGGTGAAGAGCAGTTCTAAGGAATAAGAACACAATTGGAGCTATCACAGTACCTGATCTCAAATTATACTACAGAGCTATAGTGACAAAGACTGCTTAGTGTTAGCGCGTGCGCACACACACACACACACACACACACACACACAGACACACACACACACGACAAATGGAATAGAACAAAGGACCTGGAAATAAAGTGACAAAGCTATGGCTACCTATTACTTTTAAAGGAGGCAAAAACACGGAAAAAAAATAGCTTATTCAACGAATGGTGCTGGCAAAACTGGGCATCTTCCCAAAGAAGGATTTCATTAGATCTACATCTTTCACCTTGAACAAAAATCAGCTCAAAGTGATCAACAACCTTAATTTAAAATTAAAATGTTGAAACTGCCTGAGGAACTGTTTCCAACGAGATGGTGTGACTTTTCTACCCACAAAGGTATGCATCCCAGCTGCTTCACACCTTCACCTAAGATTTGTATGTCTAACCTTCCTGCTTTTAAGCATTTTACATTTTAAGCTACAGACCACTAGAGAATTATTGCTCATTTCCTTGCTGACCAATATCTACCATTTTTTCTTGTACTTATCAGATTGGTAGCCTTTTATAAAGTGCCCAGGTGCCCATTTAATTAGGCTGACTTCACCTTACTGAACTGTAAGGAATATGTTATGGTATGAATAAGTGTTATTTGTTTGACATATTGATATTTTCTCCAAGTCTATATAGTGACTTTTATCCTTTTAAAATTAAAACTAAATTTATTTAACCGACAACACAAAAGCTGTACAATAATGAGACATCCACTCTGGGATACTTCTGCATATGAACACACCATGCAAGTTTGAGAGTTCACTCTGTGATACTTCTGCATATGAATGCACCATGCAAGTCTAAATAGGGCTAAGCCTTCCTCTCCTCAAATTCAGGTCATTGTTTTGTGATAAAAAACATCCCAAATACTTTCCTCCAGCTTTTTATTTTAATAGCCGTGTCTAGCTCTTATTGTACTAGTGGTCAATAGAATTCAAAAGAGGGTTTCACTTTCAAGGTCACTACCTCAAAGATATAAATATGTCAGCTTCTTATATGAAGTAAAAATAGTCTTTGTGCTGGACAATGGTGGCGCACGCCTTTAATCACAGCACACAGGAGGCAGAGGTGGGCGGATCTCTGTGAGTTTGGGGCCAGCCTGGTCTACGAGAGCTAGTTCCAGGACAGGCTCCAAAGAAAGCTACAAAGAAACCCTATCTCGAAAAACAAAACAAAAATGAAACAAAAAACAAAACAAAACAGAAAACCAAAAATAGCCTTTGTTACTTCAATACACAAAAAGCTGAATTCACATATTCAGCCTGAAAAGGTAAAAACCATGACAGAATTAAAACCAGCCTGAAAAAAAGCTTCGTGTTCTTTTTCATGACTCACAAGTCCTTTGGCCTGCATTCTGTCCTTCCTCATCACCTGATAGTACCCTCCCTATGTCTCCTTTCTAAATTTTAGACTATGCCCATACCTACAATGATAGATTGCCTACAAATATAGTTTCAAAAGATCAACATAATATCTTACTTATGACTTAAGTAAGACTTTCTTTAAAATGTAACACATTGTCTTAGGGGTTTTATTGCTGTGAAGAGACACCATGACCATGGCAACTCTTATAAAGGAAAACATTTAATTGGAGTGGCTCATTTATAGTTTCAGAGGTTCAGTCCATTATGATCATTGAGGGGAGCTAGGCAGTGTTCAGGCAGACATGGTGCTGAAGGAGTAGCTGATAGTCCTACCTCTTGCAGGCAATAGAAAGTTGACTGAGACACTGGGCAGTAGCCTGAACATAGGAAACCTCAAAGCCTGCCCCCACAGTGACACACTTCCACCAACAATCTCATAATAGTCATTCCCTAGGAGATTATGGAGGCCAATTACATTCAAACTACCACAGCGCCCATCCATAAAAAGGAACAAACTGTTGCTACAAAGAGAGATGTAGATGAGTCTCAGTCATTATGGTGAGTAAAAGAAGCTAGCCAGCAAATATATATATATGAGACTCTCTCATATATAGATTTTTATATTTTATATTACACACACACACACTTCATTAGGGTTTCTATTCCTGTGACAAAACACCATGACCAAAAGCCACTTGGGGAGGAAAGGGTTTATTTCACTCACAGTTTCATATAACAGTTCATCATCAGAAGCAGTGAGGGCAGGAACGCATGCAGGGCAAGAATCTGGAGACAGGAGCTGCTGCAGAGGTCATGGAAGGGTGCTGCTTACTGGCTTGCTCCTTATGGTTTGCTCAGCCTGCTTTCTTATAGAACCCAGGACCACCAGCCTAGCGATAGCGTCACTCCTGCATTGGGCTAGGCCCTCCTGCATTGATCACTAATTAAGAGAATGCCCTACAGCTCGATCTTTGGAGGCATTGCTCTCCATTGAAGCTAAGCTCCCCATTCACTGGATGAGGGCTGGCCCTTAAGCAGAGGTGTGAACTTGTGAAGAGACTTTGGTCAAGCTCAAATCTTGGAAGAGGCTCACCTGAGTGCTGTTAGCCGCCATTACAGCCTGTGCAGGGGTCTGAGCTACATAATGACCTCAGCTACAGAAGGGACCACTTCATCTGTCATGCAGATAAATAAAACTAACAACTAATGCCAAACTTTAAAGTATTGAGCACCACTCATCCAGTACTAGAAGCAAGAGAGTGTTTATTTTTACCATTCTGATAATGTTTTTAAGGCATGGGTCAAATTTAAGGAAATTTATTTTATTTATTTATTTATTAAAAGGAAAAATTTAAGATGTCTTAGTTTTGGCTCTTAGAGCAAGATGCTTAAAGATGTTTATTTCTCATGGCTCTAGAAATATTAAGTCCAAGATTACCGATTTTAGCTGGGCCGTGGTGTGCATACCTTTAGTTTTAGCACTCAAGAGGCAGAGACAGGAGGATTTCTGTGGGTCTGAGGTCACCCTGGTCTACAGAGCAAGTTGCAGGACAACCAGGGCTACACAGAGAGAAACACTTTCTCTAAAAATGATTGAAAACTAAAACTAAAAAGATTACCCAATCTCATGCTGGCGAGGGCCTTCTTCCTAACTAGACAGCTGTGTCCTGGTGCTCCCTGTACATGGTGAGGGAGAAGCAACAGGCTCTCTCCTGTTCTTGTGCGGCACCATCTCCAAAGTGAGGATGACTTCCATGTCCTTGTTACCTTTGAAGGGCTGCATCTTCAAACACCATCACACTGGACTTCGGGTTTCGGCATGTGATTTGGGGAGATAGAAAGGCTCAGTTGACAGCAATGGTAAAACGGTGTGAAAGGAGGAAGCAAGACAGTCTGCGCACACACGCAGGGTTGTGCACACAGAAAACCTAAGGGGATCACAAAGGACTAAGTGAATTGGCAAGGCTGTAGGCAGACAAAGTGGGCACATTATGCACATTTCTATTGATACCAAAAGATCAGAAAAATAAATTGTTAAAAGGACCGTGCCACAAGGATAAGAATTAGGTATCGATTTTAGATGAAAATAAAGATATTTAAAGTTGCTATTCTGAAACTACAAAAGCAGATCCAACCAACAGTGGCATATTTCATGTTAAAAGTTAGAAAACTCAATATCTTTATGATGACAAATACCCCTAAATTTATTTACAGTTTCAAGAGACTTTTCTCAGAGTTTTAAACATGTGGGTGATGGTACACTCATGCGGAAAAGCATGAGACTTAGATGACCCACACAAAAAGAAGAAAAGAAGAAAGGAGTCTTGTTACCATGTTTCAAGGCAAACTGTGATACAATAATTAAGATTTCAGGTATAATAGCAGATAAGTGAGTGGATAAAACAACATACAGATCTGAAGGATGAAATTATTGAGTAAAGCTCTCTGGTGGCCTTCAGGCTGAAGACATGGGGAAGAGCTGATGCCATGGCTGGAGTCTAAGGCCACTCACAGGTTCCCGCTTACTTGAGGGATCTTGGTCTTTTTCCTGAGGCCTTCAATTGATTGGACGAGGCACATGTACATTTAGGGGGTTAATACACTCTCTTCTGAGTGCACTGATTTAAATGTTAATTTCTTTTTAAAACACGTTCTCAGACATTATGAGCAAATTTGTGATAGTGAGACCTAGCCAAGTTGACACATCATGTCGATCAGGCTGATGCATCAGTGTCTGTCACTTTAATGGAAGAAGTGTCTTTCCGCTCTAGAGCAACTGGATAACTGTGCAAAAAATAATAATTTCTAACTTTCCTCATATTACACAGAAAGTTGAATTTGACATGACCATAGACCAAAATGTAATAGGTAAAATTTATAAAGCTTTTATCTAACAGAAGCAAGACACAGATTTCCATACCTAGGGATAAGCAAAGACTTCTTAGGAGCCAAAAAATAAATAATCCCAAATGCATAACTGACAGTTTAGAATTAATAGCCATTGGAAAGGCCAACAGTAAGAAAGTGAAAAGGTAAGTCACTTACCAGTCACTTGTTACACTCACAGCATGTGTACTTATTTGACAAGGGCTCATGCATACATAAACGACTATAACTCAGGAATAAGAGGGGTAAATATTCTAGCTAAAATGTTCGAGAGAGATGGGAAAATATGAGCTGGGCATAGTGGCGCACGCCTTTAATCCCAGCACTCGGAGGCAGAGGCAGGCGGATCTCTGTGAGTTTGAGGCCAGCCTGGTCTACAGAGTAAGTTCCAGGATGTATACAGGGTTGTTATACAGAGAAACTGCATCTCATAAAACACCAATCAACCAACAAAACAAACAAAGGAATTGGAAGCATACATCAAATATCTATATCTATCTATAGATCAAGAGTCTGGAGAGATGGTACAGATAGTTAAGTACCCAGCAGCTGTTTAAAAATTGGGTGTAGTGGCATACACCTGAAACCCCAGTACCAGGGGGCAGAGGAGGATCCTATGGGTTTGCTGTCCAGAAAGCCCGAAACAGTGAGCCCTGGGTTCACAGCAAACCCCTGCCTCAAAATATCAAGTGGTGAGCAGTAGAAGACAGTGTTCACTTCTGGCCTTCACGTGTGCAGGCACAGGCCAGTGCACCCATACACATGGGCACCACATGCACACACCACGTATACACACATACTCAAAAAAAAAGAGAGAGAATGTATCCAAGTGGTCATCAAATCTACAGGAAGGTGTGCAACACTATTACTCATTAGGTGAATACAAATTAAGACCAGTGGTACAGTCATCTGATTGAACACGTGAACAACTGCTCACGGAGAGGGGAGAACACGCGAATCTCCTGTGGTGCTGAGGGGAGTTTAAAAGCCCCCAGCCCTTCGGGAGTTCATGTTTCTAAGAATGCTGAACATACATAACAATTCCACACCTCAGTCACATATTCTAGAGAAGTGTTCATTATAACCACAAAAAGGCTTGCAGGAAGCTTAATCAGTCTAGAAGCTGTAAACGCGAAGCAATCGCTAGTTCTACCTACAAACAATGATACATACAGGGAACGGGATATGTCTCAGCAATGGAAAAGAATAAAGGACGAATACGGTCATTGTTCTTCGTGAATTCCACCCACGTGTTTAAATGTGTTTGTGATTGTAAAGCTGACTTCCATGATGCTTCTGTGATTCGTGGACACGCATGGATGGGCACAAATTTGTAAGCACGTGTTGCATCCAGTTCCAATGAGGTGCCAGAAGTCATGTGTTATCTATCTTCTTGCTCTGGCTCTTATGCTATACATGTGCTATTTTCATAGTTTATTTAATGCCATATTTCTAACATTTTCGTGCTTTTTGTTGTTTAAAATGACCCCCATGTGGAGTGCTAAGAGCCAGGTTGTGTTTAGTGCAAGAAGGCCACAATATGAAAATTATTAAATATGAGATTTTAAACAAGAACACCAATTATGAACTTCGTTGGTTATATGCATTGATAATCTTACACACACACACACACACACACACACACACACAATAGTGGTACATTCCATGTTTGTACACATATCATGGATACAACATTCTCTGTAGGAATTCCATTCATGTTATGTTAAAAAACTGGCAAGTCTAACCTATGGACGTCAGAACAGCTGTGGCCTCTGGGGCAGTACCACCTGGAAGATGGCCTAAGGACGCTCTGGGTTGTGGAAAGGTTCTGTGTCTTCCCCTGGGAGCTGGCAGTTAAGTCACTGATGAAACTTGGTTTCAAAGCTATCATTTGTGTTAGTTAGCTGCATTGCTTTTCTACAGCCACCAGGTGGCAGTGTTGTAGAGGGGACTAAAATCAGGGCTAAAATCGTGTATTTGCTTAGAGATGGCTTGTGTTCTATTCCTTCAAGGAACCTCTGTTCCTTGTGACATGGTAACCAGTGTCCTTTGAATGAGACCTACACTGTCCCCAGGGAAAACAGCGCACAACACAGCACACGCCTGAAGCCAGCTACCTTTTCCCTGGCCCTGTGCATCAGCTCAGATTCCCCACTCCAGTCTGGATCCTACACCCAACAAGCAAGCTCCATTTTCTGAACACCAGGTACCCAAACTTGTCAAACGTAGTCACTTCAACCGAAACTGTCCTGCACTCCGCAGACAGTTCAGAAGAGAAAACCATTATCCCATGTTGCATAATAGCTGTTTCTGGAAGGAAAACTTGGAAGTGGAGGAGAAATTTCTCAACAGGG
Organism: Ondatra zibethicus; assembly: GCA_004026605.1. Taxonomy (NCBI): domain Eukaryota; kingdom Metazoa; phylum Chordata; class Mammalia; order Rodentia; family Cricetidae; genus Ondatra; species Ondatra zibethicus. The sequence continues at coordinate 107,276 of PVIU01001625.1, read as the reverse complement.
ATGTAAATTGTACTTCATCAAGAAAGATAGGAGAAGGTGAATACCAGGCTGTTAACACTGTGTGCTTGGGATAGGGTGGGGGCAAGGTGATCGGCAGCAACATGGGTAGCTGATATATAATTATTGCTTATCAGTAAAAACTCAGGAGTCAGATATTGGGGTAAGAACCTGATTGATCAGCAAAGCCATGGAGAAGCGATCAGTGACCTCCTTTCTCTCCTCCCTTGATCCAAAAAGTCTAAGAATCTTTATAACCCCACTCCACGACTTCCTGTGTCTCTCTATATATGTCCTCAGCCCTCCAGAACCTCTATGGCTAATTTTGGTTAGCTCATACCTACCTTTGCCCTCTGATTCAAAGTAAACTTTATTGGCAATCTCAGGAGTGTCAGAGTGCGATCAAAATATTTCACAACAGGTAGCCATTTAGTTTTATTTATGTAAGCTGTGCAGAACAAAAGCATGTATGTTCGTATATGTACATACATATGCACCACATTTGCATATATAAATCTATCCTTTCTTCTCTTTGGGTATGTGGTATGTGTATACATCTGTATACCTGTATGTTTGTATAAGTGTGGTCACATGTGGGTGCAGGAGTGTGGACTGTGCACGTATGGAGATCAGAGATTAACATTCAGCATCTACCTTGATCATTCTCCACTGTATTTCCTGAGTGAGCCTCTCTTGTTGAACCTGGAACTAGTTCATTAGGCTAGTCTAGCTAGCCAAGATGCCCTGGGATTACAAATAGATGGCCATGGCTGCCTGGGGTGGGTGCTGGGGACTCGGAATCCTGTCCCCATGGTTGCGTAGCAAGCACTTTAGGCATCGAAATATCCCTCCAGCCCTTCTTTTTAAATTAATTTTTTCTTATAACTATATAGTATCTACTGAGCATGTCTTGCCCCTGGACCATCTCCCCGCTTCCTTTTCTCACCCTCCTCCTTTTTATGGTAGTTTGAATGAGATGCCCGCTGCAGTTCTGGGATTTGAATATTTGGTTCCCCAACTGGGAACACTGTTTGGGTAGGTTTAGGGTATATGGCCTTGCTGGAAAAGCGTGTCACTGGGGGTGGCCTCTCTCTCTCTCTCTCTCTCTCTCTCTCTCTCTCTCTCTCTCTGGAGCTGCAAGTCAAACAAACCCTTTCTTCTAAATTGCCTTGGTTATGATGTTCCAAGCAATTGAGAAGCAACTAATGCATTCCTCTAGAAAATTTCATGTCTACATGCATTTAGTAGCCAATTCATATGTACATGGAAAGTTATCTTAAGCTATGTGTTTCTCATGTTCTCTATTATACCCATACCCCGGACACACCAAAATTACGAGTATTTTTTTTTTAGTTTCCCTGTATGGTTTTGCTTTATTGTTATATATTATTTATATTTTTATATATTTATATAAACATATTATAATATTTATATTATTAGTCAACCTGAAGATTTTTAGAATATAATTGGTAAGGCAGCAGTTTGAAAAAAATTACTATTTTTTTTTAGCTTACCATGTAGCCCAGGCTAGCCTGAAATCCACCATGTAGCCAAAGGTGGTTTTAGCATCCTGAATACTGCGATTATGGTGGTTGTCACTATCTCTAAAATTCACTTTTAGGCTTGGCATGGTTTTATGTGCTTATAACCACAGCATTTGGGAGGTGGAACAGGAGGGTCAAAAGTTTAAGGGAGCATTGATTACATAGGGAGTTTGAAGCCAACTTGGGTTATGTGAAACCCTGTCTCCAAGATAAAAAAATCAAAAATTATAAAGCCAATTAGTCACTTTACTCAGTTTTGAAGAAGACACAATGCACTAGTGGGCTCTATCTCAAGACTGAATTCCTGTGAGTAGCATTCCATACCGCGAAGTCCAAGGTGACATCAGGAGGTTAGTAGTCAGGACAGCACCCGCCGGAGAAGGGACAGTACATGGGCTCACTGCTCTCTCCTCCCAGTCTGTCTCTGGGGTCCTGGTGGGCAGAGGTCACTGTACAGATCTCCACTAGATTCGTAAAGGGCATCTTGTGCTCAGGACTGTCACAGTCCAGTGTTCAGAAACTGAGAAGCAGGGACTTTCTTCTCTCCTGCGGGCAGAGTGGTGCGCGCGCCCAAGAGCCCCTGCTACTCTTTACCCACCAGCGACTGCACCGAGGCCTGGGCATGCATGCCTTTGGCTCCCCGACTCACAGGCTTACTGTGGAGGTGAGCGGCAGCTTTCCTTATCCCTTCCCGAGGAACTGGAGGGAGAGACTTCAACTAACCTTTTTTTTTTTAAAGATTTATTTATTTATTTATTATGTACACAGTGTTCAGTTCAGCCCCCATGTATGCCTGCAGGCCAGAAGAGGGCACCAGATCTCATTACAGATGGTTGTGAGCCACCATGTGGTTGCTGGGAATTGAACTCAGGACCTTTGGAAGAGCAGGCAATGCTCTTAACCACTGAGCCATCCCTCCAGCCCTCAACTAACCTTTTAACAGCACAGGTCCTTATTCCTACCTACCTGCTCCCTAACAGCATTACCATACGAGTTCCAAGTTAAGCACATTTTTTTTTAATCTTTTTACTACCCACAAACATAGTTTTTGGTTCTTTAATAAAACCACCACAGCCTTAAAAATGAAGCTCACATTCAATTCTATCCCAGCACCGAGTCCTCGGTGACCATCTTCCCCTTCCACTCTTGTGTGGTTTATGCCAGTATCTCAGATTTCTTAGGGAGAGGCTGCAGTTTCTCCCAGACACCATGTCCCTGCTGCACACTGTGTGCACAAAAGAATAACAAATAAAAAGTGGAGGAGGAGATCATTTCTGATTATGTTATCATAATCATAGGGATTCTTCAAGGCTGGGAAGCGTGTTCTATTGTCAGATGACAACATATGGCATGTGCCCATAGACCCAGATCCTCAGAAGGCCGTGGCAGTGGCACTGTCTGAGTCCAAGGGTTCTGAACCAGTGTGGGCAACTTAGCAAGACTGAGACAAACCAGAACAAGAGTGCTAAACCAGGAAGAATGAAAGGAGGGTGAATTAAGTATAGCTAGTCAGAATTACTCCCCTTCCAAAGAATGGCGTTAACTCAGAGGGAGATTCTCAAAAGATGACAGAAAGCCGGGGGTACTGCGGTGCAAAGCAAGTCCTCAGTCAGAATTCATGAAAACAATGTTGAGAGGAGACAGGCTTGGCTAAACCAGGAGAAACTGGGCCCAGAAGGAACGAGACATTCTCAGAAACCCAGACTGGGCTGTGCAGTTCTTCTCTGCACGGCATTTTCACACCGACTCAGGTTCATTTCCTTTCCCTCAGTAGCAAAGGTAGCGCGCTGGACACTGAGCCGTCTCCAGGTCATGACGATCTAGACTGAACTGTGTAAAAACAAATACAGCTGAGGGGCCAAAGAGAAGGTTCAGTGGAAAAAAGCACCAGCCACCAAGCCGGGTACCGTGAGCAGAATCCCCAGGACGCACATTATCCTCTGAACTCCACATGCTCCCTGTGGCACGTATCCATCCTCTCAACCCACATACATGCACAATAAATAATAAATGTTCTGAAAAAGATTCCAGCTGTAGAAGAAGGAAGGAGAACCAATACCTTTCTGACTTTCATTAACTTCAGTCTCTTTGGCTGAGTCTTCAGACCAGAGAAACACCACACTGGAATGCATTCTTTCCCTGATGGGCTTCACGTCTTCGTGCTCAGACTGAATATGATCTTCTTCCCTCCCTAAATGTGAGTCTAGAAAAACAGGTGACTGAACGACCCTATTTATTTCAATAGGAAAGTTTTATACTTAGATAAATGTGCACAAAATGCTGTCTGGGATTTTCCAGATATTTAACCAATCCTTTTGGAAGACTAAAATCTTGAATATGAAAATCATATCCAAGATTCAATGGATTAATATTTGTTGATTAATCAAATATAAAGTTGTAAAACTGCACCGGTTCCGTTCCATGCTCTACTTGTTACGCGCTACGGGAAGTAGGCTGAAGATTTAAACACACACACACACACACACACACACACACACACACACACACACAGACAGACAGACAGGGCCACAGGGACATCCTTGAGACAAGAATGCCAAGAATGCCCCCTTTATTGTGCTCAGGAGCAGCTTATATAGGGCTCTGGCCACTCCCCAGCTCTCGGGATCTTTCAGCTGCAGACTCATAGAATCCACTCCCCTGCCATCAGGGTCTCGTGCTCAGAGCAGCTGCAGGCTGCTCAGAGCAGAGGAAAACAAGTTGTTTACAAGAAATTCAGGGTCTGGTGGTCCGCAGTCCCCAACACAAAGTGTGCCAATGAATGGGACCAGGTCAATATAGGTGGATTCTGTTTTCATGATATGGGAAGCTGTCAAGTGTCAATTCCAGAAATGACAATGACCAAGATGAAAGGAAAGATACCACAGAAAGCAAGTTTGTAAAGAGGTTGGCACAGGGAAACAAATAGTATCAAGGGAAGTCAGAAACGTATCTTGCTGGCTCATCATGTGTCTGGATTTGGTTTGAGGAAGGCACAACTTCAAGTCACACGCGTGTCATTTACCAATTGATAATAGAGAGGAGAACAAGTGCACTTATAGTGGGTATTCGCTCTGCCTACAAGAGTAGTTGCAGTGAGTATTCGCTCCGCCTACGAGTGCAGTTGCAGTGAGTATTCGCTCCACCTACGAGTGCAGTTGCAGTGGGTATTCGCTCCACCAATGACCTTGGGCTCTCTTGCCCGATAGGGGTGGAGTCTGCCTACTGTACCCACTACATGCAGGGACTTCCACAGGACACCAAGAAAGTGGAAAAACAGCTACACTGCCAAGTCCTAAAAATGGGGGTGGTGGTGTGTGACTTTAGGATTCAAGATAGGAAACAGGAAAAGGTACTAGCAAGAAGTCTTGAGTGCGATTACCGGGAAAGCCAAGTGTGAAAGACAGGAGGATGAAGAAATCCATGGATCGTGCCGGCATCGTCAGGATCAACTAAGTCTCAAGCCTCAGGGCATGGATGATCATGCTACCTACTTCACAACGGAAAACTTGGTGGCCTTAAGCCTCATGTTATTAGTTCCAAAAACCTGTGGGTCAGGAACCTGTGGGTCAGGAACCTGTGTGGCTCAGCTGCAATCTGTGGCTCAGGTTCTCTCTCAAGCTGTAGCCACCTGAAGGCCCACCTCTTCCGTGGTCATCAGCAGATTTAAATGTTTGAGGGGCCTTAGTTCCATGGCTGGTAACTGGACACGTTTCCTTTGTTTTGTGGATATACTGGTCTCTCCACAGGGTAGACTGTAACACAGTGGCTGTCTTTCTGTGGAACAATCTGGCAAGAGAGACAGCAAGAGGATAGAGGCAGACTCTTTTTATTGACTTCTCCTTTTTGCCCACACTGAAAAGGAGGGATATACCCAAAGGTGATGGCACTTGGAGGCCATTGTGGAAACTGCCTATCATGGGGGCATTCCTTGGATCAGACTTTGTCAAATGTAGTTATGTGGGGCACAGAAATATTTGTACCTTTATGTTAAGCAGAATGCACAATTCTTACTTCACTGGCTCATAATGAATATTATGTTAAAAAGAAACAGGGCTGCATGGAAGTGGTGGCGCACACCTTTAGTTCCAGCACTTGGGAGGCAGAGGCAGGTGAATCTACAAGTTCAAGGCCAGTCTGGTGTCCAGAGCAAGTTTCGGGACAGCCAGAGCTCTTAGATAGAGAAACCTGTCTTGAAAAATAAAAAAAAGAAAGAGAAAGAAATAGGGCTTTTAAAGCTGAAAGGGTGATTTACAAATGTACCAAAAAAAAAAAAAAAGAGCTGTAGTGAAGGAGGTTAGCAGGTTAAAAAAGAAAAAAACAAGGGTTTATGGGAAAGTTAAAATTATTATATAAGAAAGGTGTGTATTTAAATATTGAAGTAGTCTCAAAAGATCCTAGGCTAGACAAATAGACTCATTTACATGAAAACAAAATGTTACTTAGAGACAATGTAAAGTTCTGAGGTTTTTGACTATCCTCACACAGCAAAACCATGCTTTCAAGAGGACAAAACTATACTGCTCCTGGGCTGTCCCCCTCTAAGATTTTCTGTTAAGGGAAGATGGCTAAACTCTAGTCAGCTAAGGGCCGTTTCCATAAACGGAAACATGTAAAGAAAGAAGAACAATTACGTTGGGGGAAAAAATTCTACACAACAGGCCATTTCTTCTCTAATGGGGTCGGATTCAATACTCTTTCCCACCACTCACTTCGAGGTGCATCTTCCTGACATCAAAACAGCTCCTTCCCCCTAAGCCCCACTTCATGTGACACTCAAACGTCAGCTCCCTGACGAGTATCTGAAATAGTATCCACCTGTTCATCCTGCCTGTCTCTGTGTCGGTCTCTTTCTTTTTTGGCCTAACACTTCTATTGGGAATAAAAAAAGATGCGTGAACCAGGCACTAGTGGCATAATCCTACAATCCACCCAACTATCCCGAGAGGAGGCAGGAAGATCAGGAGTTCAAGGCCAGCCTTAGCTACACAGTGAGGTTGAGGACGGTCTGAGGTACATGCGACCCTGCCTCAAATACAGAACAAACTACAACAAACCCCTATGAATCAAAGAATATTAATCAACTGATTTAGGACTTGGAAAAGTGTGTCATTGGTTAAATGGCCGTTTAATAAAGTCCACAAAACCAGGTAAAAAGCAAGCAATGCGTGAGCTAGAACTGTTATTATTCGGATTCATGTGCAAGAGTCACGTGCGCATTTTCGTATATATGTAGTGCAGTCTTTAAAAACCCAGACGGACTCAGGCAACCTAAGCTAGTTTGAAATGTGGGCAGCGCTCCAATTTGCTAGGTGTCTCTAAGGAAATTATGCCGGGAAACAAACCTCACTGAAGTGGAGACTCTTAGGGAGGACAGTAAGCACACACGCCCTCTCTTATAAAAATGTATTCTTGTCGTTATTTAATTGGTTGTCTTCTCCAGATCCCCCTCTCTCATTGATCGATGTTCCAGTCTATCATTCCCAGACCCAACCACCCCATTGGTCTGCCGCGACGCTCGGGCAGGAGGAGTTCCCCAGTGACGTCAAAGAAGCTCTCCGCCCACATTCCGATGTCTGGGCGGAGACTTCCCGCGACTCTGCCTCTGGAGGCGGGACATGGCCGAGAGAGAGACTTTTGATACGGTACACTTGGCAAGACGGGCGTCGGATTGGTCGCCGGTCTGGAAGGAGGTGGGGTCGCCTCTGGGTCCAGGAGCCGAACTCAAGATCCCGGGGGAGTCTCAAAGTTTGTCTGAAGCAGGAGTGGGGAGTGGGCTTGTCGCGCGAGGACTTTGTTGGGATGAGAGCTGCCTTCTTGCCTTCCTTTTGGATGCACAGCCCGATTTAACCCCTGCACCTTCGGCCCGAGCCCAGCAGGCTTGTCCTCCCCGGGGATTCACAGACCTCCGAGGACACGGGTCGCGGAGCTCTCGGCGGGGCTCTCTCGGGTTCTTGCGCCAGTGCTTAAATTCCACGCGCGCACACTCAAGCACTCACGGAGAGAGGCGTCTCGCCGGCCCGTGGCGGCTCTGAGCGGTCCCCTCCTGCCTCAGCATCCCCGGCCCCGCGGGGCTCCCACCGCCATGGAGGTGCTGGAAAGCGGGGAGCAGAGCGTCCTGCAATGGGACCGCAAGCTGAGCGAGCTGTCAGAGCCGGGAGAGACCGAGGCCCTCATGTACCACACGGTGAGGACCCGCGGCCCAGGCAGGGGGGCTTTGAGGAGAAAGGCAGTTGTCACCAGCTGGAGACCTGGGAACTAGGAGGCAGCGTCTGGGAAGTGGCATGGCCATAACAAGAGGTCTGGGGATGGGAGTTTTCCTCTATGAGCACGGAAAGGTGCACAACTGAGCCCTTTAAACTTTCTTCTGAGTAGTGACCCTTTGTATTCCAAAGCAGTTTATACTATTTTTCTATCGGTAGCATATTTCCTATTGCTAACGGTACAGCAATTCTGGGAAGGGGATGTGTTTTGAGAATAATGCCTCCACCCAGTTACATTGATTTTTTTTTTTGTGGTAAGGTTTGTTAAAAAAAAAAATTGGACAAGCTAATGTAGTATTTTCTTACCATCTGTTTATCTTCTCTCCCCTTTCCTGTTCCTTAACTTCTTTATTTATGTCTTTAAAATGTACGTGCGTGTTGAAAAGCCTTCTTTCTCCACATGGGACGGAGGCCAGCCGCCTTCCTTAGCTGCTTCAACAACACAGCCTCGAAGATCTGCTTCCTCCCTTTTCAGAAGCAAGATCTCCGAGAAGTCCGGAAAATCTGAGGCAGCTGCACATTTCAGAGAGGCTTTGGGGAGAGGTGGGACAGCTCACCAGTTCCTTCCCAGAGACCTCTTGGGAGACTCAACTGTCACAGAGCATGGCTCATTTAAAAACGTCACTTCCAACCTTTTGGCATTAAATTTGCAAAGGGGAATCCTGTTTCTGGTAGCCAGGGCCGGTATACTGCTTTGTTTGAGATTCTGGAAGTTTGTAATGACAGAGAGAGACAGAGACACTAGGTAAGGACAGGCTTGGCTCCTTTTCTGTCTTGGTGCTGTTAATGGGGTCAGTACCAGGATATTTGAAACTTTTGCAAAAAGCGGCCTGCAGGTTCCACCTCTTTGGCCTTTGCTGCTGGCTGACTGTATTTTGGGAAAAGGGATGGGGCCTCCCTGCTGCTTCCCACCAAATCGTTTGTGGTGGCTGAGAAGGGTTGGTTTAAAAAAAGAAGCCATGTGCAGGGTTGAGAGGGAGCGGTAGTTCACTCTGGGGCAAAAGCCAGATGTTGAGTGTGATCATCTTGGCCTTTGCCCACTGTCTGTCCAGAAGAAGCCTTTGGGTTGGGAGCCCAGAGGTGCTTCGTGTGCTGGAGAAAGAGCCTGAACACGCTGTTTTCTAACTTTGGGGAGTCCAGCTGTTTTCCCTGCCATGAGCTACGGCTTGGCCATGAGGGAGAGAAATGATGCTTGTTTTCAGCATCAGCTCTCATTGTGAAAATGCACACCAGCCAGCGGCTGCAAGGCCACAGCCTCGGGCCTGCCTTTTAGCGGGTGGGATAAAATGTGCAGACAGCCACAGTACTGGATCCTGAGAGAAGCCAGGCTGGGCTTTAGATACCCTGGGCTTTGAGATGAGTCCCTACCTGGGACTGGCAGGAACTGTAGGACAAGAGCTTGGCTTAGCTCCAGCTACCATCTTTACAGTTTCAGAGCTTGAGACCTTGCATTCCTTTTGTTATTAACAACTCAGGTTTCCTGTGTCGTTGTGATAAGGCAGTGATGTGGGGTTCTTTTTCTGACAATCCTCTGCTTTTCAACAACTATTATGGTTTTCAGACAAGTGTCTCCCTTTTGAACCATTCACGCATACAAACTCTCATTCATAATTGCTGCAAGTCATTAGTATGTGTATATGGTGAAAGAGGTATGGCTGGCTGGATCATAGTCCTCTGAAGTAGGGCAGGTTTGGAAGTGATTTGAAAGCAGGGACTTTTCTCATTTACCTCTTGAACTCAGATGTCCATACGCCGAGCTGTTAGTGTAGACTGCCCATGATGGCGGAGGGGCCGATTCCCCATGTGGATGACGTGACGGTCTGTTTTTATTATGTTTTCATTCAAAGATGTTCTTTCCCTTCCTATTTATTGAATAATTTCCATGTGCCAACACTATTCTAAGCGCCTGGGATGCATACTGAACAAATATAGACAACAGCACATGGGGCTCTGAGCCGTTTGCAGTTTTTTTTTTTCTGCATGTGTTTGCAAATGTGTTGGGAAAAATAAACAGCACTTGATGAGCCTGAAGAGGAACAAGCGATACAACGCGCTCACCATCTTAAGTGCAATGGAAGAAGTAAAAGAGACCGATGTCACCAGGATAGAGCCCTCGAGGTGGAGGAAGGACAGAGGATAGGCTGGAACTGGTGAGTAAAGTCTCTGTGCAGGGTTCTCTGCAGGAGGAGAAGACTGGGCGCAGGCCAGCTGTCAGAAGGCGGGGAACCCCGGACACCGACAGTGTCTTTAGCATCATCATCGTCAGCTGTAGCTTAGCCTAGCTTGTGATTCAGGCTGCCTCCAAGATGTGGGAGCCCAGTTTTGAATGGATCCAGTGAAATTTTCGACGTTGAGTGTATTGAGAGGAGAACACGGGGGCGGGGGGGTATATGTGGCGGGGCATGGGGAGTAGATGAAAGATCATCTTTGTGAAAAGCACGAGGTAAGAATGATGACAGCTACAGTCTGTACCTCAAAGAGGGGGGTACACATCTGCTATACATGTGCCCCTGTGCAGTCTTCCAGGCCTTACTCTTGATTGGATGCTCTCCTTTTACCATCTTTTGACCGCGCGCGTGCGTGCGTGCGTGCGTGCGTGCGTGTGTGTGTGTGTGTGTGTGTGTGTGTGCGTGCGCACACGTGCACACGCGTGCGTGCACATGTACACACTGTGTGACTGTGGAAGCCAGTGTACATTCTTGGGTGTTATTCCTCAGGCATCCTCCGCCTCCTTTGTTGTTTGAGACAGGGTCTCTCACTGGCCTGGAACATGTCCTGTAGGCTAGGCCGAATGGGCAGTGAGCCCCAGGATCTATGCTTCTCTACCTCCCCAGTGCGAGGATTACAAGTCTGAGACAGCAGGCCTTTTTGTTTTCTGTTAACAATGGTTCTAGGGCTTGAACTCCAGTCCTTGGGCTTGCAAGGAAAGCACATTCTGGGCTGAGCTTTCTCTCCAGCCCTACTGTCACCTTCTCAAAAATCTTAGTCATTTTTGAATAGGAGCCCCTATAATTTTACTTTGCAAGGGCTCCCTCAAATTATGTTGGAGTCCCATGAAAAGACGTTACATTTAATGCTGTTTTCCCTCTTTTGAGACCCAGTGAGAGAGCCTTTCTTTGTTTACTTTTCACCCTGGTTCCAGTTATTGAAATAAGGTCCTCAGGTCTGTACAGTTAGATACCCTTTTCCTGCTGAGCCATCTTGCTGTTCAAGCCCTCCCCCTCCCCCCCACCATACACACACATAATTAAGTTTATTTTATATATAAGAAAACTAAGGCTTGGTGCCTTGGAGCACATTGTGGGGGTTGGGCCCCACAGCTAATTAGTAACGCAGCCTGGCTCCAGATCTATTATTCTATAGGATAAAAACTCCTGACTTAAAGAAAGGTATCTGATTAGAAGGTTGGAGACAATGACAGGGTGATCGAAACTGCTGAGCCTCAAAGCAGCTCGCGTCTCCTGCGATCAGGCTCTTTGTTTTAAATCGGGATTTAGTGAACATGTGTGGTCACCAAGGCTCTGTCTTAGCAAACCTCTCACATCCTCGACTTCAAAAGGAGAAAATGTCCGAGTTGCCTGAGGCTGGGATTTTTCTTTCTCAGACGTGCCTTGGGAACATGAAGACCAGTGCTTTCCTTGGCTAGCGGGTCATGAAGACTTCTCTGTCCTGAAGGCTCAAGGCTTAGGGGAGACAGGTTTAAAGTCACCTGAATACTGAAACCCATGGATAGGCTGGATGTGGGCTTGCTCAGCAGGTTCTGGGTGAGGGGGGCTTTGGGCTTCCCCTTGAGGCTTGTCTAAAGCCTTCTGAGCTGGAGGTGTGACTCAGGAGGCCTGTCACCAGCACTGAAGAGAAAAAAGGTGTGATTAAGGTGACAGATGGAATTCTAGTTCAACGAATAGTCTGCTGCTTCCAGACCGATCAGGGCTGAACGTGTGTCTAGATGACAGCTGACGTAGGACTGAGGACTTGTACTGGAGTTGAAGACCCATCTGCGAAACCCGTTTTTACAGGCATGCTTGGATGTTGGACTGTTCTAATGTTATATGAACCCGTGAGAGTCTATTCAAATTTTATTAATGCATCTGTGCACAGTCTGGAACTGGGGATATGATTTAAAAATGGAAAATTGTTTCTGGTGAAAGGATTTGGAGTTCTGGGAGAAGGAAGGGGGTTCAGCTACATACTATACCATTTGGCACTGTTCAACTTAAATATTTTATTTATTGTAATTATTATTTGTGTGTGTGCATGTGTGTATGTGTATATGTTAGGCACATGTGTACTAGAGTGCATGTGTGTGTGTTAGGCAAGTGTGTACTAGTGTGTATGCGTATGTATATGTATGCATGTGTGTATATTAGGTACTTGTGTGCTACTCTGTAGGTGTGTGTGTGTGTATGTCTTAGGCATGTGTGTACTAGTGTGCATGTGTGTGTGTGTGTGTGTGTATGACAGGCATGTATGTGCCAGTGTGCATGTGTAGAGGTCAAAGAACAACTTTCATGGGTTGGTTGTCTCCTTCCACTGTGAGTTCTAAGCTTTGAACTCAGATGCCAGGCTTGCACAGGAAGTACTTTAACCTTGCCAGCCTCCACTGTTTGGATTTTTACGTTCTGGATATGCTTAGAAAATGAAGACTTGGAGCTGGATGTCATAGTAATGACTATAATCCTAGCATTTGACGCTGACACAAAAGGATCACAAGTTCATGGTCAACGTGAACTACTACTTAGCAAGTTCAGTGTCAGCCTGGGCTAGATAGTGAGACTTTATTAAAAAGGCCAGGAAAGGAAAAAAATGCAGTTTAAGAGACCAGGGCAATTAAACTGGACTCTGAAATGAAACTAAAGTAGATTCATCTAAATCTGGACTAGAGGTAATTTTCTCAAGAGTACTTGGTGCAGAGGAGGTATCTGTACTAACTGCATTAAAGCTTATCACCTATGTTGCAGCAGATTCTGTGTGAAGACACCAGGCAGCAGGGACACGTGACAGAATGGAATTCCCAGGTTGAAGGCTGATCATGGGTTGTGCAGAATAAACTTTGCCATCTTGGTCACTTCTCCTCTTCTATAACCATCTGGTGAATAAAGGTTTTTGTCAACTTTTGCAATGCTTCTGTCCATTTAAAAATGAGAAGATAGGAAGTAATCTTCACAGAAATGGCCACAGGCTCTGCTTGGCTTAAATGGATAGTGCAGATGTAAAATGAGTTGGGGATTCCACTACTCAGATCTTCCATCTGGTCAGTTTCTGAAGTAAAATGACTGGTCCCAGCCGGTGGTAGGGAGGAAGTTAAGGAACCTGAGGGTATCCCATGGGAAGCATCTGGTTTTCTCATTTGGCTAACATTGTCTGCTGGGGAGTTGGCCCATCTTGTAGGCTGAGGGGTTTGACCTTTCTGCCAGCATGCCCAGAGTCTGGGGTGGTTCTAATGGGCAGCAAAGCCTTTGGTCAGATGTTCTCACTAAGATCATCTCCTGTTGTTGCCCCCTGGCAAAATTCTGATGGGGAATCTGGGTCCTCATTGGCTGAGGGGTCGAATCCTCTAAAGCAGGAGTTACTGGTGTTTGTGAACCACCGAATGTGGATGCTGGGAACCAAACCCTGACCCTCTACAAGAGCAGCCAGTGCTCTTAACTGCTGAACCATCTCTGCAGCCCTCAAGAAAATTTTACTAGCTTGCCAGCTGACTTAAGTTATTGTCAAGGATTGGGTCATGCGAGTATTATCTAATCCAACAGCTAGAAAAGAATGTAGGCTTGCAAGGATGAACCTAGATTAATCATTTAGGGCTGAAAGAGATACTAGAGACTTAGGTGTGATTGTTGGCATAATAGTCTGTCAAAAGTTATGTTTGATTAACAAACAAAGGTGTGCCTGCTGTCTCTCAAAGGTGGAATAGCACCTATAAAAATGTTTTAAATTTGCAATTATTAGTTGTGAGAACAAAAGAACAGTCCCAGAGTCTATGCCATTTGCAAAGTCTAAGGATTGTTTAGGTGCACTACAACTGTCCAAGGAAGGAACTCTAGTGTGGCAGGAAAAAAACCTATGAAATACATACAGTGCCTGTTCATGGGGGTGGGGTCAGAAGTGCAGGGAGGGAGTGTCCTGGCTCATTGGCTGAGATGTGCAGAATTAGCTACATTATTCAGACTCTCAGCATCAGAGCCAAATACCAGGGCTCGAGGCAGCTAGTGGGGCCAGGAATCTTGCTCACCATGCAAGGCAAGAATGACTTGTTCCAGTCCAGGTCCCCAGCAGGGTGAAAGCCACTTTCGAAGCTATTTTCCCACTTGCATGTTGGCCATTCAAATATGGATGAGGCAGCGTGTGTCTGTCTGCTGCTTGAACTCCCTGCCATAGCCTGGCCTCACAGCTGACTGGGGCATGGCCCTAAGGCCTTGCTGGCTGTTTGCTGTGGTTGAGCCTATGGCCATAGGGCATCAGCACTGTCCCAGTGATGCATGTTTCCTGCTAGAAGAATGGAAAGGAAATGATGAGACCTGTCATCATTAGCCTTGAGCTAATTCCTCCCTGCTCACTGGATGTTCACTAACTCTTCCAGTCAAAGTTCTAGGTGACCTTGATTTCCCTGGAAAGAACTGTATGTTTTAGCCGTGGGGTACAGAGTGGGTTTTATACGAGGAACCTGAGACTTGGAGTCATAAAGTAATTTGCCTCCTCTGGAAGACAGGCTTCTTGAGGCCAGATGTGCCTTTGGTTTTTCCATGCTCTTCTCTTTGCTGAGGTCAGGTGTGAAATGCTAAGCAATCCATGAGAGTCCCTTGACATACAGCCATCCTGGAAAAACGGATAAGCTGGGTGATTCTGGTCTTTTTTTTGTTAATATATAGTGATATAACTATATATATATTAAATATATATAGGCTTTTTAAAGATATGCACATTTAGTTTGATAAATTTAGTGTCTTAGGGCTTCTGTTGCTGTGGTGAAATGCCATGACCAAAGCAATTTGGCAAGAAAGGATTTCTTTGGCTTACACTTCCACATCACTGTTCATCACTACATGAAGTCAGGACAAGAACCCAAACAGGGCTGGAACCTGGAGGAAGGCACTGATGCAGAGGCCATGGAGGAGCACTGCTTACTGGCTTGCTCTTCATAGCTTGCTCAGCCTGCTTTCTTGTATACCCCAGGACCACCAGCCCAGGGACAGCACCACCCACAATGGGCTGGACCCAACCCCATTGATCACTAATTAAGAAAATGCCTTATAGCTAGATTTTATGGAGGCATTTTTTTTTTTCAGTTGAGGTTCCTACCTTTTAGGTAACTCTAGCTTGTGTCAAGTTGACATTAAATTAGCCAGGACACTTGGTATCTGTCTCTGTTTAGAGAAGACAATGAGGGTGGGACAGGTGTCCAAGAGCCCTGGCTTTCACTGGGGTTGGCAGTGGGGCCTGCTTTGTGGAATGGGTGGGTCTTTGATCCAGGCCACTGGTTCTCTGGTGACCTTGGGTGTGTTAGTTGGATTTGCTTCTTTGCTTCTAATAGATGCATTTATTTTTACTCTGTACTCTGTGTCAAATGTCTTCAGTTTGAGGATGAGCTGTCCCGACCATGAGAGTCTGATGTCATTTGGGAAGCAGAGGGGGCTTATAATTATTCTCTCTTGTGTATCTGAATTCTCTTGCCAGCGTCTATCTTCAGCTATAAACACAGGTTTCTGCCTTCAACACCTGCTCGCCAGCTGCTCCTTGCTCATGTTTCTGTCAGTCTTGTTTATGGTCAGGTTTTTCTTTTCTTTTTCTTTTTTTTTCACACAAGTAGTTATCAGCTTCAGCCCCCTGTTTCTCCAGTTTCACCCTGTGCGCTGGTTCCCGTCACTGTGGGCTTCTACAACCTCTCCCTAACTTCAAGTTCAGCCTTCTTTTCTGTGTTTACCTGCCGGGCCTTGTGGAACTATTTGTCCACATACCTCATAACTCCATTTTTCTTTGAGACGGGGTCTTGCACTGTAGCCCAGGCTGGCTTGGACTCACTCTGTAGCTCAGGCTGGCCTCACACTTGCGTCTTTCGGCATCAGTTTCCTAAGCACTGGGAATAGGGGCATGTGCTATCATACCTGGCTATAAGTGGCCTTCGCTTGACGGGATGGGGTGAGGGACTTAGCTTTCCCTCTGTCGCTGGCTTCTTGACCCTATCTTAAACATGAACATTGGGTCCTTGGCTGTCTTTTCTTTCCGTATACTCCCCACCTCCTAGTGTACCTGATTCTTTAAGTCTGGTGGTTATTGATGGAGAACTGGAGATCTTTGGAGTATGACCCCAGATTCTTCTGGGATCCACCTTAGCCACAGATCGGCTTAGGCTGTGTAACCCTTGAATCTTTACAATGTGTTCTTCTGACTAAGAGAGCTGGGGTTACGTCGGTCCTTGTTATCAGGTGTTCTCGTTATCTCAGGGATGTTTGGTGACTTAGCAGTCCCAAAGTGCCAACTCGTACAGTCTTCTCATGGGTTGTTCCTGAGACAGCTGCTTCTGGATTCAATGTCACCAACCAGACGCAGCCTGTGTTTTGTCTGGATTTCTTCGTATACTTTGGCTAGGGAAATCCTTTGTGGACTTGATGTGGTGGTGATATGTAGAGTTGTTTGACCGTTTGGAAGGTCAGTGTAAAAATCAGACCTTAAGTCACGTCATTTGTACCCCTGTGGGTCTCACGGCTGTTCTTAGGGCCGGCTGTAATCAGTTCATATTAAATTGCCTGCTTTGGGGTTGGTTTCCTCTGATATAATTTATTTAAACTTAACTAGCATTTTAAAAGAGCTTTGATTTTGTTTGTTTGTTTGTTTTCCAAGCAGGGTTTCTCTGTGTAACAGTCCTAGCTGTCCTAGAACTTGCCTTGTAGACCAGGCTGGCCTTGAACTCACTGAGATCCGTCTGCGTCTGCCTCCCAAGTGCTGGAATTAAAGGTGTGCGCCACCACTGCCCGGCTAGAGCTTTGATTTTTGTTGTTGTTGAGGAGTTCGGATGGGTTCTTCTGAACTGTCCAAATCTCTGTGGTCATTCATTGTCAGCTGCTCTCAGCTCATATCTAAAGCATTTTGACGTGCAAAGTTATCGTAAGCAGTTTGCTTCACACCTTGTGCGGTTTACCCTATCAGAAGTCCATGTTTGTATTAAATGGGCCGAAATCCCTTCTATGTCTTGGATACCTACCACTGAAAGTTGTTCTTTTGTGTATGTG
The DNA here is from genome assembly GCA_004026605.1 of Ondatra zibethicus. Lineage (NCBI taxonomy): Eukaryota > Metazoa > Chordata > Mammalia > Rodentia > Cricetidae > Ondatra > Ondatra zibethicus. The sequence goes on along the minus strand of PVIU01001625.1, from coordinate 90,251 downwards.
TCTTTTTAATACAGTATGTCGTTCTGTGATTTAGGTTGGTCTCAAACTTAATGTGTAGCCAATACCAGAAATCTTCCTGCCTCCGTTCCCAGGAATATTAGAATTACAGGTGTGAGTTGCTACTTCAGGCTAAAAGTCTCCTATCTAAAAACCAAAGCAGGCTACTTAATGTCATAATGAAACCCATTACTTTGCATACTAACAATAATACATTTTAAAAAAACTCTAGCAAATTTCAGTTAAATGGGCTATTAAAAATAACAACAATAATAATGTTCAATTGGCTGACTATTTCATTTGGACAACCTAATTGATGAGTATAGTTGTGTGAGTTTGTTTTTGTTTTTATTTTTAAATAGAGTCTCTCTGCAGCCTAGGCTGGTCTTAGGGTCATGATCCTGCTGCCCCATCTTGCTAAGTTCTGGCATTACGTATGAATGTCACCCCACCTGGATAAATTATATTGTACAATGGGGAAATCTGCTTTCTGGTTTAAAAGTTGGGCTTCAGTGAAACCTAGACAAAATCAAAAGTGGAAAAAAACAGGGAGGTAGGAGACTTTTTTTTTTTACATTAAAGAGAAAAAGCCTTTCAGACTCCTTGGCAAATAAAAAGTGTCTGGGGAGAAGCGAGCCACAGTTTCCAAGTTGTCTGAGTGGAAAATCCTGGTTTGTAGCATTTCATGTCTTGGAAATGTCTGAATAGTTTTTGTGTAAAGGGAAATTCCTTTTGGCTGAGAGAGAGCAACCTAGCGGGATGCAAACCGATAGGGCAATGTTTTTAGACAAGCGGAGGAAATGGGATTTGTGGTGGCACTGCCCCCTCACTGGGCAGTCCTGTTAGCAGACACTCAGAGGCAGCCAGTCAGAGCCTTGCAAGGGTTCCATCATCCAGGCCTTCCTTGCTTCCTGCCCACACATTCGGGGAAATAATGCTCTCAGCTGGTTCTTCCTCCAGTCTCAAGATCTCCGTGTCTCTCTGTCTCTCTCTGTGTGTCTTTGTCTCTGTCTCTGTCTCTCTCTTTCTCTCTCTCTCTTCTTTCTCTCCCTGTTTCTTGCCTTCTGAACTGCTTTTCAAAGCCTGCACATGTAGGCAGGCTGACATCTGTTCTTGACCTCGTAGCTCTCCCTGTAGACTGGGAAGGAAGGAAGGAAGGAAGGAAGGCAAGGAGGTCATTGAGTGACAAGCCCTTAAACACCGGAATGTGTTTTGCAGTAGAGCTGTGCACAGGCTTTTTTTTTGACAGCATGGGGAACGGAACGACAAATGAAAGGGATAACCGAGAATGCAGTATCCACAGTGGGTGCTGAAGTTCTTCAGCCATCGGAGTGCACAGTATAGAAAGTTATAAAAAGCTAGCGTTGGATCTGGGAATCCTAATTAGTTTGTTTCAGAAAGGGGCTGCAAACTCAAGATCTTTCTGTCTCCGCTCCCCAGGTACTGCAGATAGGCACCGTCACCTCCCCACAGACACCCCCAAGTACTTTCAAATGTAGTTTGAGAAAGGGGGCTCTGTGGGAAGTGTTGGGAGCTGGTCCGAGATGGTGAAAGGTTTGCACATTCTTTCTGTAGACGAGAAGATGGGAGGCAAGGGCGGAAGTAGAAATGGGTTTGTGGAAGGAAACTTAGAAAGTGGCTAAAAGATAAAGGTTGGAGGATGGAGTGGATAGCGGCAGAATGATCTGCTGGCTGGCAGGTTCATCCTTGAGCAGGACATCACGAGGCCTGAAACCATAGGGAGGAACAATGTATGTACGAGGATTGAAGCCAGATCTGGAGACTTGGTGACTGTGGGGAAGGGTATGGGAGACTTCCTGTCCCCTGCGTTGGCTGGCTGAGTTGCCATTGACCTAGAATGGAAATGTTTGGAGAGCAAATAAGTTTGGTGGGAAGATAATGAGCTCATTTTTAGACTTGGTGACAGACGTATTTGTGGGATATTCAGGAGCGATGTCTGAAAAGCATTTGGAAAATTGGATCTGGAGTTCTGGAGAGGGGTTCCAAGTGGAGACTTAAATTGGGGTGCTGGGAATCTGGTGCTTTGTAGTGAAGTCAGGGGTCCACGTACAGTAGTTCAGACAGGCCTTGGGAGAGGGGCAGTGGAAGAGTAGACGGAGAATGGAGTGGGGGATACGAGAGCACAGCATGGCACAGGACTATGCACAGAACTCAGAGAACTGGCAGAGAGAGGGCAGAAAGCGAGCAGACTTCCTTCGCAGGATCCCAAAGAGGGGCAAGATGCTGGAAGTGGTCAGGGTGAGGAAGGCTGTGTGTGCCCTCTAGGGATGGATTCGCTGGCTTGTCCAGGGCTGTATCGGTGTCTCTGCAGTCACAGGTCTTCTCTGGTGGCAGAACCCTTGTACAGCACATGGGACTCCATCTGGGAAAAGCTGTCTGGTAAGAGTGCAGACTGCAGGAAGGAGGGGGAGCTAATGCAGGTGTATACTCAGTACTGCTTGCTCTGTTTTAAAAAAGGGTTAATGCCAGTTTTCAAAACAAGCAGCATCGTTGGTGCCTCTGTGGCCCTACTTTCATTGTGTCCATGATGAGTCTGTTTGTCCCTGGATGTCCTTTCCAGTCAGCACAGTGGTGTGTGGGTGGTGTGTGTGTGTGTGTGTGTGTGTGTGTGTGTGTGTTTGCCCTTGCACAGTATGTAGATTCCAGGCTTTGTGGTTCACAAAAAGATGGATGGCCACAACTTTATAAAAGTGCTGGAGTTTGCCACATGGCCATAAAGATTCCATTTCCCTTCTTTCCTTCTGATTCTTTCCCTGAGAAAGCACTCGACATACCCACTCATATCTCAGATGAGAGTATCACAGAGTCATCAAACAATATTCACACTCCAGAGAAATAGAGAGAAAGCCAGGTGTGGCCTCCTAAACCTGTGAATCCCAGCATTTGGGAGGTAGACAGGAAGATCAGGAGTTCAAAGCAAATGCCAACCACAGATGGATGAGATTTTGTTTCAATAAGAGAAGTAAAGAGAAATGAAGGAAGAAGAGAGAGACAGATAAAAAGAATAGAGGGGGGGAAAAAAGCTTCCTCAAACAAATGGGCTCCAGTTTTGTATGAAATAACAGGGCAGGTGAGGACAGATGGCTTTGTAGTATGGTCAGCCTGTAGGAAGAACTAAAATAAATAACTGCTGCTTCAAAGAAAATGAGCAATCCCAAACTGTCGCCACAGAGGGCTGTGGCGGGACACATGCCTGCTCCCCTGCAGACCCCTGCCCGATTCTGCCCTCACTCTCAGCCTGAGTTCAGGGATGTTCTTTTTATGTCTTCAGGCTTCCCAGGGACATGAGGAGTTGGGGTCAGGCACACAGGGGCTGAAGAGAGATCTGGCTGTGGAGAGAATTTTTATTTCTGAACAGCCCAATGCTTCTAGAAGGGCTTCCCCCAGGGAGCTGGGATTCACCCTACCATCCTGTGTGTGTGGCTGGGGGGAGGGGGAGTTTCTGAGGCCCAACTAGGACACAGAGAACTAACTTGAGGCCTTTGGGTCTTGAGTTTTGTTTATTTTATTTTTGTGACTGGGTCTCATCTAGTTCAGGCTGGCCTTGAAAACAACTTTTTTTGTTGTTTATTTTAAAAACATGTGTCTCTGTGTGAGAATACACAGGTGCATGTGTGTTGCATGTGTGTATGTCTCGGTGTGAGAATACACAGGTGCATGTGTGTTCCAGGGGGGCCAGAAGAGATCGCCAAGTCCTCTGGAGCTGGAGCCAAAGGCACTTGTACACAGTACACTGCTCGACAAGGATACTGGGAAGAGAACTCTGGTCACATGAAGAGTAAGTGCCCTTAACCACTAGGTTGTCTTTCCAGCCATGACTTCACACTCTCCTATAGCCAAGGATGTCCTTGAGTTTCAGATCTCAGATAACAGGGATGTGCCCCCACGCCTGTTTCATATGTTGCTGGCTTTCAAACCTAGGGGATGTGCATGCTAAGGGCATACTCTGCCAGCAGGGCTTCATCCCCAGCTGTTTCACATTCTTTCAATAAGAAAATGTCTAGCAAACTTGAAACATCTGTAAAGAAACATCTTCTAAAAAAAAGTGATCTTATCTTAATAATTTATTTGATTTTATGTGTAGGGTGCTTTGCCTGTGTATGAATATATACCACATTTGTGCCTGGTGCCAGAGGAAACCAGAAGAGGGCATTGGATGCCCTGGAACTGGAGTTACAGACAACTGTGAGCTGCCATGTGGGTGCTGGGAACCTAATCCAGGTCCTCTGCATGAGCAGCAATTGCTCTTAATCTCTGAGCCATCTCTCCAGCCCCTAACTTTTTTTTTTTAAAGCAGTTTCAGGTAGATAGCAAAACTGAACAGAGGGGCAGGAAGTTTCCGGGACCCTTGCCTTGGCTTACACATCTCCATCACTGGATCACCCTACTGTCACACTGTAGATCTTGGCTTCATCAGCTGGGCTTGCATGGGGCAGTGCTTCACTTTAACTTTGCATCTCAAGATCAGTTGTAATGATTTCTCCTCTACAACCAGCAGGAGTCTGGATTGGCCTATGAGAGCCTTAGACCTCTTGGCATACGCATGCTGCTTTCTTTTTTTATGTTGACAAGGGCTTGCTCAAACACCCACGTGCAGATCGGTGGATTTCAGAAGAGAGCACTTGAAAAGTTAAGAGTCTTTGGCTCCCCGTTTCCATTCCAGGTGACTTAGTCACCATCCTTTGCAAAGAGGGCTAGAATCTACCAGAGAATATATAAAATTCTAGCCTATTTACATATTTACATAAAACCAAAGACTTCCCAAACCAGTCTTTGCCACTCTGACTTTTAGCTGCCTGCCTGGCCATGCATTCACCTGGGAGGTGCCACTTGAAGTTGTTTTTCTAGTTCTGTTCTGGGTTTGCGAGTTTTCTTTCCAGGATTCTTCCTGCAGGCTGTGACCCACATTTGGGAGCCTCTGGAGGACGTGGGGGCGGGGGGGGGGGACGGTGCCTAGGGGTGAGACCAGGTGAGACCCGAATGGAAACGGGTCTGCCATTCTTTGGGTTCAGGGCATCATGGGCTATATAAACACACTCAGTGACCTTGGCAATCTTGAGGTGCACATTGTTCTCGTATGGTGAGAAAGAATGGCAGGCAGACATGTAGCTGCCAGTAGCAAATCTTTTGGTGAGGGACATGAGGTTCTGTGGTGGGATTCTGTTTGCTTTATTGTTTGCAGATGGCTCAGCCCCTGGGGGAGGGAAGTGGAAGTGGGGTTTTGCCTTTTATACATCTTCATAGCCCTGATTGTCATTAGCAGACTATTGAGGGTGTTTAAGCTGTGCTGTCGTGACACACAGAGAAAATGATGGTATCCATAGCCTCCCTGAAGTCTGGGATGAATCTAGTCACAGAAGGGCCGTTCCACCTCAAGTGGTGTGGGCTCCAGCTTCCGCTGCTGGTTCCCCATTCCCAGCCACGTGACTGGAGCTGGGGTGTTCCGTGCCACACTTGTTGGAAATCCTTGAGAATTACGGTTGCCAGGTACTCCCTTCCATCAAATAAATACCATGAACGCATAGCTCCATATGTTTAGCCACCGTGGGGGTCCCCCCACTTCCAGCCTTGGGTACTTTGCAGCTGTCCAATAAAATGGTTGATGAGTGATGGGTAAATGTTGGAATGAGTGTGGTTCTGACTGTATAACAACCCCTGAATGTCTTTCTGAGGCTATTTCATGAGGCCATGAGAAAGAAAGGGTGACATGGAGTAAATGTGTGCTGCTGTGTGTTGCGCTGACCTACTTACTTCTCAGGAGGAACCAAGTTCCTTTCCTCTAGTTTTCTGTTTCAGTAATTTCAGACAGACATAGGAGTCAAAATTTGTTGAACTAATGGTGAAAAGAGCAAGTAACAGAACAGGGTCTGTGTATTGTGGCTCAGTTGTGAGCAGACTTTGAGGGAATATAGACGCTGGGAGTTTCTTTGGCTCCCTCCTGAATCCTCTTGGGCCCCAGGCCCTTTGGTGATTTGCATGGCTGAATTCACACTTTAATTTCTTGGGCACCTGCTCCCGAGGAACTGAAATTCTCTGTGAGTTTTGGTGGGGGAGGGTTGAGGCAGGTGTTTCTGTTTTTGCAGTTACAAGAGGGGAAAGGAAGGGAACAGGGCCATTCCACATACCAGCCCAGCCTCTGCGACAGCCGCCCATTGCTGGACATTGAGGTGACCAACTTCGTGTTTTTCTTATATAAATAGCTTCTCACCAGTTGTGGTCGAGTCGGGAATCTGTTAGCATGAGGAGAATGATAACCATGTGCATGTCATCGAGTGGCCCAGGTAGGGCTACAACCCATGGCTTCGCAAAGCTCACAGCCTCTCCATTTTATGACACTACTCCTCTTCCCCCAGCCTCCCATGCCATTGGGAAAGGCATGAATGAGGACACAGAAACTACATGGAGTCCCTCTGGCCTGGACTGCATTCTGTCTTGGGCTTTCTGAAGAAGTTCATAAAAACAGCCTGGAGTGGTAGTACGTGTGTCTACTCTAAATGCTTGGGAAGTGGGGATAAGTGGGTCACCACACTTTGAGGTCAGCCAGGGTTACTTCCTGTCAAAGATAATAAATACATAGCCATGGAAGTTGAGTTATCCTCTTCCTCAGAGCCTCCTGAGACCTGGGCTCTAAGATGGCGTCTGGTTTTCCTTTCGTCTGGACCTGTCAGCCCCCATTATCCAACAGAAGTTCACAGGGACCCTTGCAGCTGGACCCTTTCTTTCCCCAGTGTTGTATGACTTTGGTTAGTTCAACAGAGCTTTGGGAAGAAACTTCTAGAAGCCCGTGTTTAAATTTCTATCCTCCCCCCCCCCCCAACCCCAGGAAGTTACAGTTTTTATTTTCTCTAAAACATCACTGCCAATCATGGGGTTGACTAGGAAAGAGCGAGCCCTTCGCTGTGCTGGCTGACACCTTTTAAGCGGTTACTCAACAGTTCTTCTTTGTAGAACTCCATTACAGCAAAACATTTTACAATGTTTGCAGGCGTTCTGATGTCTCTGGTCACTTTTCATGGAAAAGTTTGTCCTTTGGTCTTTGCCAGCTGAAAGAAGTATCCTGGTAGAGAGACTTTCCTTGCTCTTTTGAGAAACTCGCTTCAGCCAATTTGCTTTTAGAAAAATAAAACAAAAAACATACCAGTCGCAATTTTAAAACTATAATCACAATCACACTGGTGATTGTCTCGAAAGCCCAGGGATTTAAACAGGTGAAGAACCTACTTATGGCATTGACCAATGTTCAAGGGCCTGAAATTTTCCTATACATTTATTCTTCTGTCTTTAGCCCAGAGACGTTTGCTTTTATGACTACAAACTCATCTGCTTCACTTTCAGCCCTTCCTTAACCTCACTGGTGGAAGGATGTGCAAAGGTCAAGCAGGAAGGCCTGAATGTAGGAGCCAAGGGCTCCCCCAAGACCTTCAACAGAATCCCATTCACCTTTCCTTGGCCACCTTTACCCAAAAGAATGGCCAGGAGGCTTTTATCATAGCTGAGTACCTTCATGCCTGGAACAAAAACTGTTTTTGTTTTGTTTGATTGTGTGTGGGGGGGGGTAGCACAAAGGGAAAGGAGGCTATTTCGTGGCCAGTGTCTGCTGCGTCAGAGTGGCGTTTGACCATGCTTATGTATTCATTCCTCTGGAGCTAAGCTGCGAGCCAATCACAGCCCCTTCGCCCCACAGATAAGGGAACTACTTCATTTTCTTCTCTTGCCTCTGGGGGTGGGTGGGTATGTGGCAAACCCTCAGTGGTACTTTTGACACTTCTGGGTGGGTGCTTATGTCCTGATCTCTTAACTGGCTGGAACATGTGTGGACTGTGAGGTTCTCTTCCCCTGGAGAGGTGGGTAGCAGGGAACAGGCAGTGTGTGTGTGTGTAGGAATCAAAAGACCTGATTATGCTTTCTCAGGAAAAGCAGCTAGCCAACAATAATTAAGGGGCCGCCTCTGAGGGCAGGGCCTGGAATCTGGCCTTCTGGAATGATCACAAAAGCCGTTGTAAGACTCAGGCCTGCTCTTGAGAAGTGCAAGCTAGGACAGCCTACGGTCATAGTTGGGTGGGAGAGACACTGAAGAGGTCAATGGGAGAAGGAAGAAAGGGCATGAAGTCGGAGTAGCCAGGCGGAGATGTTGGCTGCATGTGTGGTGGGGTGGGGGGTGGGTTGACTTGGAACAGGGGTTTGTGAAGCTCCCCTATATGGTGTGGTGTATGCTTTTGAGAGTAAGCAGCTTTGCTGGTTGGAAACAGTGCCTTAAGCAGCTGGAAGCCTGGTGTGTTTTTAAGAGCAGCCTGAGTCACTAGGGCTCAGGGGTGTTAGAGTACCCAGGGGTACTACAACCCAGGGGCTCTCAAACTGGTATGAGACTCAGATCGTACTGAGACCCTCTGGAAATAATCGCTAGGATATTGGATGTGTACTATGTACCGATATCTCTTGTGAAATTCCGAAAAAAGCAGGCTTGGGCCAAGCAACGCGAAATGCTCCCCTAAACTGCACAGTGAGTCTACCACCAGGGTCCTGTATGGACATGTCAGGCCCTGCTGTGACTGCTCTGTCCTACAGAGCATCTTCCAGAAGCCCTGTTTCCTATCGCTAGGAGCCCATTAGACCCTGGCTATTGACAGGACAGAGCTTATGACCCAAGGACCAGAGAGGCACACACACATCAGCAAGCTACACCACGCACTGATCATCTGTACTCAAAACTTTGCTTTTTTTGGAGTGAATGGTTAAAAAAGAACAAAGTAAAAGAAGCAACCATGTTGCATCACAATTTTGATTAAAGGCATCTTACCCTAGTCTCAAGATTCTGATTCAAAGAGACACAGGTTGAAAGTGACCTTTCTGGCCATCAGTGGTGGGCTCTGGTGCGTGCTCACCCATAACTTCCCTGAGTTCAGCTGTTGTTCCCCCTCTAGTCCGGTACCCTTACCCTGGCTAGCTCACTGTTCCAGACTCACTGATTTGGGACATCAGTGGACTTTTCTGAGTTGATCGTGTAGGCTACACCCACTTTGAATTTTATTTGACCTCGAATTGTTAGGTTGCCTTCGAGTCACTTAAAAACCTTTCAAAACCTGGCAAACAAGAATGCATTTGAAGTGTGTAGGTTTAGAGACTCTGAGCCTGGCTGAGGACTGAGTCGCTACTGCCCCCAGTACACTCCACGGTCCTTGAAGTGTGCTGAAGGCATTTGCCACCATCCCCACCTGCCTTTCCCATATGGCCATTGCTTTTTCTTTTATCTCTCTTTGTGTGTGTTTTGCACTCATCTTGCTCTTGGGCCTGCCTTTCCCTTCTTCTCTGGATGCTCCCTTTGCTTCTGTTTCTAGCGGCCCTGACCTTGGGGTATTTCTGCTCTTAGAGTCTTCTCTTTCATTGGAGGGACTTGGTGTCCACAGTGTTTTGGAGGGTATCACCCACAAGGTGTGTATTTTTACCTGGTGGGGTGGATTTCTCCCTGGTGTATGGGAACTGCGTGGCCTTTGCTCTGGATGTATGGGGAGCTAGGTGCTCTTAGAGTTAGAGATGGATGAGGAGTGTGATGGGTGGTTGGCTATCCCTGTCCCTCATTCTGCTCAGGTGAAGTACTGGGTCTGTAGCCCCAATGGTTTTTCAGCCCAAGTTAAGCGATCTCTGCTGTGTATTTTTGGAGCTGAACTTGTAGGATGGAGACACGTGAAACTCAGCTGCTCTGTAGGCTTGGGCACCAGCCATCTTCCCGCTCCCTTTCTCCAGCTGCACTTATCTAGGCCTAGGGGATTCCCTGCTGTGTGGCACCTCCTTAATTGGGCCTCTGGTCACCTCCTTGGCTGAATCCATCCCTGTCGGGACTGCGGAAGTTCTGCTCTGACTACCTCACCGGCTACAGCAATGGTGCTCATTCTTGGAGGCAGGTCACAATGACCCCGGAGCTTAGAAAACAGTGACATTAATGTCGCAGCCTCAGATTTGGGTTCAGTGGATTTGGAGAGTTCATCCTTCACACAGGATCCCAGACCCTCTTCCGGAATCCAAGTCTGAGGAGCAGAACGGCTCCACATCACACCTGTGCATGTTAATAATTTTTCCACCACACATGTGAATTATTACTAAAGTAATGTCAAAATAAGCACATTGGAACAGGGAAAAAACACATTGCATTGCTGCAGTTAAATATACACGAATACCATAACTAGTTAGATATTGTGCACTCTGGGGATATAGGTAGGTAGATTAATTTTTAGCAAAGTTTCCCCATATTCTGGTTGCTGTGTTTTGATACTTTGAAATAGTATTTTTTGAAATTAAAGTATTATATCATTTCTCCCTCTTGTTTTCCTTCCTAAACCTGTCCTGTTCTCTCTTTCTCAAGTTCATAGTCTCCGGTCTCTTTTTCTTTAACTGATGGAGTCTCACAGCTGACGTCTTGTTTCTCTGGGTTTTGCAATCTTTTCGCCCACTCTTCTGCTGTGTTCTCTGAGTGTCAGGTGCAGGAGTTGTGTTGTAGATGGATCAGTTAGGGCTGGATGCCACATAATCTCTTATTCTCTGCATTTTGATGAGTTGTGGTTTTTTTCTGTAATGGCATCCTTCTGTTGCAAAGAGAAGTTTCTTTGCTGATGAGAGAAACACTTATCTGTGAGTCTGTGCTTATTAAATTTGGGCACTACTGGCTGAGCCTTAGTCTGACACCCTGGCATGTGGCTTCCTGGACCCTCAGCATTCTTCAGTGTGTCAGATCCCGAGGCCAGATGAAGCTGAGGGAGTTCAGCAGACTGAGCCCCCCTCCCCGAGAATGCCTCCATCAGCTTGTCATCTGTATTGGGATCCCCCTGCACCTCTTGACCAGTCCTCCATATATCTGTCCACTCAAAAGCCCCAGCATGTGCCGAGGCACAGATCTGGTCAGTGTTCTGTTGAAATCAGTTGGATTGGAGGACTGTGTACAGCTGTGCTCTTTGATAGTTTGAACTGATGGCCTCACCTGGCTCTGTGTGTTGCTCAGCCTGCCTGGCAGAGTTTGCTCTGTCCTGACCTCAGGAGGTGGAAGCAGGAAACTCAAGCTAAATAGTTTTACAAGAGAAAACAGATGAAGCTTCCCCCGAGAGCTGTGATAGGCACACAGGTGACAGGTGCAGGCCCGCCTCCCCTGCTGCCTCTCACAGACAACTCTCATGAACCTAGCAGGCACAGGGAAGGTGGCCCAGGAGCTCAGAAGGAAGGAGCGCTTAGGATCTGTTCACAGGAGTGGCGGCCCCTCAGCTCCCATGACTCCGCATCCCACACTTGAACCCTGAGATGCCAGGCAAGCTGAAACAAAGCATAGGTTTTTTGGGGGGGTGTAAAAGATTTTCGCTTCCTAAAAGATGTCCCCCTCAACAGTCTGTCAACAAATGTGAGAAAAGGCCATGCAGTGGGTGTCTTGGAGGCTGTCCAGGGGTAAGTTGGAAAATTCACAGAAATGGAGCACATGTTTTACCTGCATAAACAGACCTGGGCAGAGTGAGCTCTGGGCAGCCGCAGACGGCAGCCTCTCCATGTTTCATAGAAAGAGTCACCCGTGCAACTCACTGCAAGGCTCCTAAGCCTGGAACCGGAAACGACACCAGGACATCTTATTTCCTTTGCACTAAATACCGTGCAAGCCCACACTTGTCTGTTATGCAGTCCTTTTACAGTGATCATTCTGTTCTACCTGACATTAGATTTTCTGTTAACTGGTTTGAAATTAGAGAAATTGAAAATGTCAATTTTGGGTTTGCTGAGTTTAGTGGTCTCATGTAATTTTATTTATTTTGGCCTCATTTGTCTCATTTATAACGGGCAGTGATAATAGTGGTTTTCATTTCACAAAGCAGGTATGAAGACGAATTGAGATTACTTCTGAGGAGGAGGAGAATTGGACCTCCACAATTGTCAGGTGGTGTTAAGTCCAAATTATAAGGCATTCCTGGAAACTGCTTCTCCAAGTCTCTGTAAACAAACCAAAACATGCTTGTTATTATATATGATTATCTGTCTGCCTGTCTATCTATCCATCCATCCTGTTGATTTATCTATGTGTGTATCTAGCTGTTCTGTCTACCTAACCTATCTAACCTACCCATCCGTCTGTCCGTCCTATCTGCCTTCCTTCCTGTTTTTCCTCTCTCTTCTATCATCCATCAACGTCTCTCTTGTCTCTCTATATCTCTACCTGTCTGCCAATCATAATCTATCCCTCATTTATCACCTTCAACATGAAATTGTCCTGGCCGTCCAGAAATCGCTGCCAGTGATTCAGTCAGATGCCCAATGGATTATGTGAAGTTCTTCCCCCAAGTCATAGCTGCTCATCCTTTCTGAGCCCCTGTGAATATTACCTACCCCACTAGTATGCCTGCAGCCACTGTTTTCGGAGTCCCCTTTCCTCTGTGTATTCAGGGTCTCTGAGTGGAACTGGGCATTTCCTGTCACTTCAGAGCATTTTGGGTTAGGATCTCCTGGGAGACTAGTAAACCTAAGCAGGCTTCTCCCTTGTCGACATTTTGAGCAGCTCTGTATCCCCACTTCCCTGTAGCCTTCCTCTGTGGGTGAGAGGAAATGTGGGGAGGGGAGATTATCAAGGAGGGAGTGAGGTACCAAGGCAGTGACCATGTCCTGGTGTAGACACTTGGGGGTGTCTGTAGACCTGAACGTCTGGAATAAAGGAAAATGCTTCCCTGTAACTCCTAGCCAAACATTTTTAGTTGCTTTGTTTGTGGTGGTGATTATGTGTTGGGTGAAGCCTAGGGGCTGCAGGCTGTAGGCTGCTTGGCTCCTGGAGAATATATAGATTTGTGATAGGTAAGAACAAGGAAATGTTATTGCTAGCCTGTAGGCGAGTGGTTCTCAACCTTCCTAATGCTGTGACCCTTTAATACAGTTCCTCATGCTGTGGTGATCCCCAGCCATAAAATTGGTATTCTTGCTTCTTCATAACTGTCATTTTGCTACTGTTATGAATCATAATGTAAATATCTGATAAGCACGATATCTGATACGGGACCACTGTGAAAAGGTCTCGACCCACGGATTGAGAACCACTGCCTTAGGCAGTAGGCATACAGTGTTACAACTTTTTTTTTTTTTCAGCTTCTCTGGGATTCACATTTTCCCAATGAGAGTGGTGGGGGAAACGCAGCACACCCTTCTGGAGGACAACCCTGAACTAAAGTATGAAACAGTGACCTCAGCTATGAGATATTCAGGGCATGGAATCTGGGGCCGATCCTGCAAAGCTTGAGAGCTGAGATAGGTGGAGAGAGACTTCACCAGCCGTGTGGAGGAGTATTGGAGCAGCAGGTCTGAGCACATGCCTGGCTGCTGTGGGGGAAGGGGGTAGAGAAGGGACCCAAGAAAGCCCTAGAGAGGAGGTGGATAGAGGAGACTGACTCTTGGTTGATCACTTATCCCCGTGGAAGCCAAAACTTGCTCAATCCGAGCTCTGAGCATCATGGGTCCTCATATTCTCGTAGAGAAAATGGGTGTTTTCGAAGAGGCTGACTCCTTCAACGGAGTTGATGTCTGGGAAACATCTGGTTCTCACATGTGGGAGTAGGACGCGGAGCGAGAGGAACCGCAGAGGGCCGTTTGGCCCAGCCTCCCACGCGGTCTCTCTCTCCGTGAACTGCCCTCCGTTTATACAGCTGGTGATGTTCTGCCAGTGAAGCCACTTTTAATTCTGGCAGATGGGTCTCCAAGCCAGTCTTCTGTAACACTCGATGGCCTTCCTCCTGCTCCTTCAAATGAGTGTTGGGGGTCTATAGGAGGAGCTGTACCCTAAGGAGAGCGGTGTCCCGTGCCCTTCCCTCTTGTCCGCCCTTTGCCCCCATCCCCCACCCACGCCACCCCGACCATCTCCTTTCAGCTCCCTGACTCCACTGACTTCTGCTTTTACAGGGAGCAGAAGCAAAGGACCTTCTGTCTCGCCCGGGACGCTGGGGAACAAGTGACAAAGGCCCTTTAAGAGATGGAGACAGGCCAGAGTATTGCAGATGTGAGGTTACAGTGTGTCAGTGGGGGCCCAGGAGCTGCAGTCAGCTTGTTGGCTGAGGCCTAAGTATGGGGCTCACTCGTGGGTTCTGGAAAAGAAATCCCCTGCTGCTGCTGTTGCTGCGGAACTTTCAGCCCCCTTCCTGGAGCCTCCTCAGAGCCCAGAGGGAGCTCAGACCGTCCCCTCAGCGCTTTGGAGATGTGTTCTAAGTTAAACTCTTGCTGAGTTGCTGCAGTGAATGGCCTTGGGGAGCCTGGCCTGCAGCCTTATCAACATCTCTGTCTAGAAACACAGAGGAAGCTTCCCTGCTAGTTCCTCGCAGCTGCTGGAGTAACTGATTTTTTTTTTAAATCTTTACTGTTTATAAAACTCAACTGTTACTGTTAACTCCTTTAATTCATACCGCCTTCTAGAAAGGCTGGATGTCGTCATGGTGACATGTCTCTTCTCGCTGTCACTCTCGTTGCTCTGGTTATCATCTGCCTATAGATGATGGATAGATACCTCATTAACTCTTTAGCCCGGGTCTCTACAAGGCCATCATTTGGTCCCTGCACTAGGCTGTCCACAGGCTCCTCAACCACGTCCCTCCAGGCCTAAATTTGTGGCATTGCCCCAGACCCATCTCCCACCTGAATGAACAGTGAGGTCACCTGCCCTTGACATCATCTTCCCTTAAATCCAGCTGTTCTCGCACATCTGCAGCCTTCCTTCCTGACTGCTAGTTGCTCCATGTACTTCATCTTTTCCTTGGCTGCCTTGGTAGGACAAGGTGAGCCCAGTTTTCTAGTGGGGTAGCCTGTGAGCGGGTTCCTTGGAATGTGCTCTGTCTTCTCTACTTCCTGTGCCCCTGGGATTTATGAGAAGTCTTTCAGACGGTAGCTCTGCTTATGTCACTCTCGTCCTTTTAACTCCGCAATGACATTTACATTTACATGGCTGTTAGGATCAACACGTGACACCCAGTGAGGCCTAGAGCATTCTCTGAGCTTGACCTCCGTTATCTCTGTTCTCAGATGTGAGCGCCTTTCCTTTCTTTTTTGTTTGTTTTTTTAAAATTGTATTTCATGTGCACGAATGTTTGCCTGTTTGTATGTACGTGCACTATATGCATGCAGTGCCTGCAGAGGCCTGAAGAGGGCGTTGGAGCCCCTGGAACCGGAGTTACAGGTGGTCATGAGCTGCCATGTGGGTGTTTGGAAGCCAATCTAGGTCCTCTGTTAAGAGCAGCAAGTGCTCTTAGCTCGCTGAGCAATCATCTTTCCAGCCCCTTCCCACTCTCCTTTCTTAAAGCTCTTTAAATATATTTATTCCTTATTGCGCTGGGGCCTTTGCACCTGGTTTCTCTATCTGAACACCTTGACCTTTTCCTTTGGTCAGTTCACAGTTACTTGTCCTACTGGTCTAGCTCAAGGTATAAGCAAAGAACTTGCTGCTCTTGCCTAAAAAGAGAGAGAGAGGTTCTAGCATGCTGTCTTTCTGGCTCACTCTCATTTGAGCGACATCTTGTCTGTTGTTAATGTGAGTTCCGATAGAGCGGGAGTCTATCGGAGCAGGCCACAATGCACGAGGGTTTGTAAGAGGAGAGATTTAAGATTGAATTGTAAGGCTGGCTGAGGCCCCCTCTCGCCACGCTCCCATGTTTTCCTGTATAGCCCTTGGCACTTGCATCTCAGATCTTCTGAGTAAGTCTGGGAAAAGTCACTCACCTGTGTAGCCAGGCCTGAGTGTTCTCCATGTGGGGGCATCTCCTATCGCTGTTGGCTGCTTGCTCCTTCAGAAGAGTACAATAGACTGACTTATGGTGAAGGTGGTTCTTCCAGCTCCCCGGGGCTCTTTGGCTTTCCATTGTGTTGTTCAAAGAGACTTGGTACCCCTGGGTTGTCCAGAAAACTGTGTGCCTTGCTTCAGTATTAAACTAGTTCCTCACAGTTCACTACTTTTAAACCGTAGTCTCTTTGAGCTCATGGATTCTTTGGTGGACCCAAGTCTTCTGCCTGAGGCAAAGCTATGAGAAAGTGGTCTGTCTACAGCACTCAGGCCAGCATTAGCTGAAGGGGGTATAAGCCACTTTTGGATTTCATACCAGCTTCACTGTTTTAAGTTTCTGAAGGGAGGGAGAGAGAAAGAAAGGAGCAGAGGGAAAGAGGGAGGGAGGGAGGGTAAGAGAAAGAGAGAATGAGCCTTCTTCCTGTTTGCACTGGGATTGGGAATGTTCCCCAAGTCCAGCGGGAGGACTCTGCTGCCAGGGTGCCCATCTGGGTACCTGCTGGCAGGAAAGCTCAAGTATTTGCCCATGAATATTACAGAGACTTTAGTGTTTAGTTCCCTCACCCAGATGTGCATGGAATTCCAAATAAGAAATCTCCTTATCCTAGACTCATGCTTTTCCCAGTTTCTTAGCTAGAAAAAAAAATCTGTCATTATTGTTTATTATGAAAAAGTATCACCTCGCCATAGAAACTAAAAAGCAAAGCCCTGCATCCCTCAAAAATTCATTATCCATTTTCCCAAGCTGCTACTTATTCCGATAGACCATCACCCACCGCTCGCTATGAAAGTCTGACAGGGCAGTGAGCTATAGTCTCATGTCTGTTGGGCTGCCATCCTTGTGTTCAGCAATAGAAACCTTCCTATGTCAATACCTATCCATCCTTTTTAGTGGCTGTGTCCGTCCTTTGTAAGTATGCTTGTAGTTTCTTAATTAATACCCGCTTACAATGTTCGGCTGTTTCCCATGTTTTGTCCTTTGAAGTCCATTGTCTTTGTGTCTAACTAATGAGTTCAGAAGGTGAGAACTTCCCGACTCAGCGGCTTTCCTTAGACTATCTGAGAAACCCAGGGTTCAGACAAGGCAGTTTGCCACAGGGAAGGCAACCCAGGACATGCGCTGAGGACATGAGTTGTGTGCACACTAGCACATTGTCACACAAAGTGAGCTCTGCTTGACTGCCCTCCCACAAACCCCTAAATCCCACATAGCGCCTTCTATGCCCTCCAATTTTTGACATAACTCAAACTCTTAGAATAAGCAAGCAGTGCTAAACTCTGTCTAGATTTGATTATTTTCTTTCCAGTTTGTGTTTAGCGCACAGAAATCCCACTAACTTTATTTAGGGACTCAGATGATGCTGAGGCTGGAGGCCTGCCATCCTCCAGGTCTTTTAGAGATGTGGGTATTCCCAGAATCTCACAGTGGGGCACACAGTTCTAAAGTGACTGGAGCTAGGTGTGTGTCTGTGTGGTGTTCGGGGAGCTCCCGTAAGCCGGCGGTATGGCTGAAGGAGAAAGCTGTTCTCAGAACAAGGCACATGCTGTTGGCTCCAGACAAGTGGTGTTTAACGGCCCCGCTGGCCCCTTGCCCACCCTGCAACCCTGTGGAATGTGCTCTGTCTGGACTGCACTCCCAGCCAGCCAGGCCCTGACTCAGAAAGAGAGGGCTGCAGCCTGCTCTCTAGGCCTCGCCCTAGGCCACCCCCTCATTCCAGAGGCTCCCCACTTACCCGTAGAAGCTCTCTTATTTTTTTTTCTCCCTCTTATGATTTCTTTTCTACACGGGCTTTGTTCAGAGTATAAATCAGAAGACAAAGTCTGTAAGAATTCGCACAAAGCTTTGGTCGAGACGCAGCACCCCACTCTCGTGTTAGAGGTGTGTCAGAGAAGAAGGAGAGATGGCCCCGCGGTTGGGAAGAGTGAGTGACCAGGTCCGGCTCCAAGCACCCACATGGCAGTCTACAAACTGGACTTGCAGACAGTTGTGAGCCACTATGTGGGTGCTGGACACCAAGCCCAGCTCCTCCAAAAGAGCAGCAAGTGCTCATAATCACTAAGTCATCTATCCGTCCCTCTTTAAGTTTTTATTCTGAAAAACTTGAAACCAAAGGGAAGTCATATAAACAGCGCAACAGGGACAGGAGGAAAAGACTCTTGATGCCAAGCCTAACAACTTGAGTTTGAGCCTGGGATACACATGGTGGGAGGAGAGAGCTGACTGCTTCAATTTGTCCTCCAGTCTCTACACGGTCGTGGCACACATTGCCCCAACCCACGCATAAATAAATAAAAGTAATATGAACTTTAGAAAACAAATAAGCAAACAAACAAAAAGCCACCGCAACAAAGATGCTTTATTTTTCAATTAAATTCTCCAGTTGTTAATATTTATCACATTGGCTTATCTTTGTGTCTTTCCATGTATGTGTATAGGGTTTTATTTTCTGTTTTATTAATTAAACATTTTTTGAGAACTTCATACTTTCAAACACATCTATATCATTCCTGTCCCTCTTGTATCTCCAATTCTTCCCATGTCCACCCTTCTAAACTCATGACATTGTTTTCCTTCTTTATTACTGTTACATAAGATACATATGTATATATAGTCTACTGAGTATATTTATAATTTCTTGGAAGTACTTTTGTCCAGGGCTGACAATGTGGGATTGGATTGACAATGTGGGATCTCAGCCATGAAGGATGCTTCTTCTCTTATCAGCCATTACCTGTCTGTAGCTCTTCATCTAGGGGTGGTACCTTGTAGAATTTCCCCATCCACATTGGCATGTCAACTGTTGTCATTAGGTAGGTCTTGTTTAGGCAACCATGTTGTTGAGAGTTCATTGGTGCAGCTTCTCTGCCGTGGTTTGAGGACCCTAGCTTGCAGCAGATTTCCTGCTCTTCTGGCTCTTAGAATCTTTTTTGTCTCCTCTTTTGTGATTTTTCCCTGAGCCTTAGGTATAGGGATTATGTTACTGATGTATAATTGGGGTTGTGGAGTTGGGCACTTATTCAGTGTTTTGTTTTGTTGATTAATGCCCCTTTGAAAGCTCATTGAGACATAATGACATCACCCCAGAATGCTTAGCGAGTGTCTTTTAAGATCCAAGACATTTCTTTGAATAATCTCAATCTCAAAGTCATACTGTTCAAAAGTTTTTACCCTCTTACCTTTTATGTCCATGTTCAAATTGCTCCAGTTGTCCCCAAAATGTTCTTTATAGATGTTCCTGGTTTTACTCAATACATAGATCAAATTTACCTATGTGATGTTATGGGCATCTTCATCTTCAGCCAGGAGCCATTTTCCTTTGCTCCGTGGAAGACTCCAGGTCCTGCTGTGCTTCCAGACTATTGTACTCTGCCCCTTCTGACCACAAGGTGGCCTTGCTTGACACTTACTATCTCACTGGGTGCCACATCTTCTTTTTTTCTTCTCTTTTCTCTGCCTTGCCTTTTTTTTCCTTTCCTTTCTCCTTCCTCATTTTCCTTCCTTTCCCCTGGCTCTCTCTCTCCCCCTCTTTTCATTAACGTATCTGCCAAGACAGAGTAGAAGGGGTATTGTGGTGTGTTGGGGAAAGTGTGGGCTTTTGAAAGTCGCACGAACATATCAGGCTAGGAAGTCTTTCCTGAGTGGCTCCCTTGTATGATCTTGGGAAAGTTATTTAACCCTAAGCGCTCCTCTCTCACAATGAAAAGAGTTCTATCGATCTTGCAGTGCTGTGTTAAAGATCGAAAAAAGTACATCCCAAAGCAGAGTTCCTGGCACACAGCTGGGTGCTCAGTAATTGGTGACCATTAGGTATTCACATGATGTACCCGCCAATGTTTGGACCAGGGAAGTCCCAGGTGAATGGCTGGCAGTTCATGAAGGTGACCAAAATGAGACTGATGTCTGGGGTGGAGTTTAGTGGGGGATCTACCAGAGAGGATGGAAATTTGAAAGGTGGGTGCTGATCTCAGAAGCAGATATTGAAGCTAAACTCCCGTCAGAAAGTATGGGGCTTGGCAAGAAGAATACAACCTAAGAATCAGAACCAACTGTCCCATTGGGTTCGAGTGAATGGCAATGGTGGCTAGCTATCGAGTTATTTGTGAGTATCTCTTGTTTGCAGTTCACACTGGGGATGAACCGGGGAGGCAGGGAGCTGCTGTGGGAGGAGGCTGGCTCTCAAACAAAGCCCAGCATTGATTTCCTTTTTAGAACTGTTGGTGACAGGATAGCCATGGTTAGACTTCAGAGGGGGCTTTTCTTCCTGTGTCCTTGGTCTTATGCTAGACATTCGGCTCTAGATGTTGATGATACCTCCATTATGAACTCAGAGTCAGACTCCTGTGCTGGTTTAAAATTATCTGCATCTGCTTCTGTCAGCGTAGGCTGCGGGAGGAAAGCCCATGGATGATGTGATTGAAACAATAGTTCTGGAGACTGAAGGGCCAAGGTCAGCATGCCAGTATGGTGTGGGTCCAGTGAGAGCCACTTTCTGGTTTGCATGCTACTTCTTCCTGCTGTGTCCTAACAGGACAGTCGGAGGGAAGGGGAGGAGGAAATGAAAGAGGGTAGGGAGAGAAAGCTGCATGTGCTTTCTGGTTTCTTCTCATGAGAGCACTAATCCATCACACAAGTACCTCCTGAGGCCTCTCTTTCACATTGCAGGCTGGAGTTTCAACATACAAGCTTTGAGGGCTCGATTATTCTCTCCTTCCATGGCCTATCTCCCCACATTTGGGAACCTCTATTTAATAGGGACATTACCTTGATGTGGGGGCAGTAGCAAGCTATGGAACTACAGTTCTAACTAAACATCCTTGAGGATTTCACGAGAGCTCCCGTACTGGATGAGGTCTTCCTTTCTGCCTCATATACATTCCTATTTATACTACTCTTTATTCCAGACATGAACCTGAGGCAAAATGTTATTGCTTATTCTCTGTAAAACCTCCAAATTGAACTTTTTATAGCCTCAAAGTGGAACTTTCTCCCACCTCTCTTCAATAGAGGCCATTGTTCCAGACTTTCCCTCTTTGCACTGAACCATGGCTAAAGTCAACATAGGATTTGTATCAGGGCCCAGGATGGCTAGCATTTCCAGATTTCTTTGTGGGCAGAATTTGCTTTTGTTTTTTTTTTACCTGCTTTCTGCAAGAGCATCTTATTATCATATCCAAACTTATCATATCATAGTGCTAAAGAAGTATTTAAGCAGGTCATATAATCCAAATGCCATACAGTGAGTGGATTATGTAGCCTTATCTGTTAGGAGATAATATATGATGCAGTCAGTTCTAGTTTTTCCCCTTTCTGGAAGAATCGCATGGCTGTCCACACACACACCTCTTTTTTTTTTGGCCAGGGTCGCCTGGTAACTCCCCTCCCAGCCCCTGCTCTCCTGAGTCCCTCATCCTCTTGGCGAACATCGGGGTTCTCTCGTTGGTGACCAGTGGTTCTTGCTGTGTGCTCTACAGACCCTAGGCAGTGATGAGAACTTGTTAGAAAGTCAGAACCTCCACAGATCTAGTAAATTAAAAACCCGAGGGATGTCCGTGTTTTAGTGAGTGCTCCAGGTGATTCTGATGCACCCCAGTGGTTAAGATTTCCTGCATCAGATTAGATGCAGTCTGTGGATATCTATCTCCTTATTGACTCTGCTCTCACAAGTAACAGCATTTTGTTTTGGTTGTCTCTAGACGTCAAACCACTGTAAGTACAGTGAGATATTGAATGGCACCCCCATGGTCAATTCAATTTAGATGAGCGCTTATGGTTTGTGCCAAAGTGTAGCAGATGGTGGCAATATTCACTTGGGCACTGAGGGCTTCTTTGTTCTTACTCCTTGGTCATGCGTGTGGCCCATGCCACCTCTTGGAGGCGTCATCATTGCTTCCTGACACCAGGGTTCTTTGAAAGGTGATACAAGGAAATATTCCAGAAGACCTAGTAGCATTGACCCAATCACCTATGGACTCTCTTAACGTTTTAATGCCAGTGGTATCCAGTATCTCAGTTGGGGCTCCCAAGCCTCAAAATCAAGGGCTTTGCCATTGCTTTGATTTAATTATTCAATGGGAGAAATTGAAGGCCTACCTAAATTAGTAACATTCCATATGTTTCTCTCCTGTTTTTTTTTCTCTTTTAGTTTTTGTTTTCTTATCTTACAGTGATTGTAGGTATATTTGTGTGTGGATGTGGGTGTGCTTTGTGTCTGAATGACAGAAGGAAGGCAGACTGAATTTGCTCATTGGAAAAAGGTCAGTTATCTTTTCCAATAACTGGAAAAGGTGTTGCTGGGGTTGGGGGCAGGCTCACTGTCTTGCCCTTTGAAACCTAGATTAGGGGTGGTTGCCTTCAGAGGGCCAGTATATGAGTCCTTTCTTTATCTCATTTCCATAGCAGGTTAATCTCTGTAACAGGCGTAGATTCTGTTCACTGCTGGTTTTCAGGTCCCTGTAACCTGAAGAAAAGGAGAGAATGCAATGACTTTGTAAGCAGTGTTTCCAGGAAATTCAGTATTGGATTTCCTTTCCTATTATGTCAGCTTCTCTCCTGCCCCCTGGCGTGGGGTTGCTAGGGCCAGGGATAGGGTGGGTGTGGGTGGGGTGGGATGGGGTGGTGGCTCCATACAAAGCCACCTGGGTTTTTGAAGTGGCTTACAATCCTCACATTTGGCAAGTCAGAAGCTTCAGTACTTCATTCTCTGCACCAATGACGTGAAAGGGTTAACACAGGGGAGAAGATTTCCCCACCAGAACCCATGGCTGGTCTGGACTGTGCTGGGAGCTACTGGGTGAGGTGGGGCTTTCTTTAGCATGGAGATGCTCCGGGGAATGTGTTTCTCCAGAAACCAGGTTGTGGCAAAGTCATCTTCTGATGTCATCACTTGTTCATTCTTATTTCTCTCTTTGTCTTTGAACAGATGTGCCAGATCCTGCCCTAAGCACTGGGGAAAAATAGTTTAAAAAGAAAGGGTAATGAAAGGTGTGTTTCTATTTTATTATCACAAAAATATACCAAGTGGCTGGGGAGGTCACTTAGTGAAGTGCTGGCCTTCGTGTATGAGTATCTGAGACTGATTCTCTAGAATCCACATTATTAAAAAAAAAAAAGTCAGGCATGGTGATATCATTTGTTAACCCGGTGCTTGAGAAGGCGGACATAGGTGTCTCTCTGGGGCTAATTGGCCATTCATTCCAGCCTGCCCTGCAAGTTCGAGGCCAATGAGATATCGTGTTTCATAAAATAAGGTGTGTGGCTCTGAGAGCAACACCTGAGGTTGTTCTCTGACACATGTGCACTCACACACACAGACATACACACACCACTTAATTAGTAACATAAATCAAGCAATGTCTGGTCACAGGCTCCCACTGTGTCTATAATGTAAGAAGAAGGGTTTCAGGTGGACCAGGGGGGACCTTGGGTGAATTCCACATCCAGATATTCTAGTGTAAATATGGTTCATGAAGGACGAAATTAGGAGAAAATTTAACTTTGGTCTGATATGAGAAAAAAAAAAACCCAGCAGAACATAAAAGAGATGGCAGGGGCAGGGATGGTCATAACACCAAAGATTAATCTGGAAAATTTTTCCAATAAGCTTAGAATACAGAACGTGCCCCCAGAAGGCAGAGGACAGCTGTGAGAGGAGCTTGGGCTGTTAGGCGCTCCTGCAAGGAGCAGCAAGGCAAAGAGGAGGGGTCTGGAAACTGCAAAGGTGGGTGCAGTTCTGATGGGTGAAAAGTTACTGGAAAACACACAGAGCTGATAAACCAGTCTTTGTGAATAGCCAGGGAGCCGGGCTAAGGTTTGCAGGGGTTTGGTAGAGTTTGTCCAGAGAGGGCAGAGTCCGGCTTAAGTGCTGCAGGAGTAGAGCTTTGTAAACATGGAAACCAGAGGGACACACCAGGGTGTTGGGATGAGTGAGGTACAGAAGGGAAGAGGCCTCTTCATGAAAATCTAGGGGACCCCAAAAGCTGGGAGAGGCTGCCTGAATGCCCTGTTAGACTCCATGTCTCACGTCACTTCACTAGTTACAAAACCTGCTTGGCTAGCACGCCCTAAGAGAAAGTCAGTGTGCCAGGAGTGATGGTTTTTTTTTTTGTTTTTTTTTTTTTTTTTTTTTTTTTTGTGAGGATAGCATGGAGGGATTCAGTTCTGGAATAGATAATTGGAGAGGACCAGATTTGTGCTGTGATTTGTATACTGGACGCACAATAGTTATTCACATGGATGAAGGTCTGGCCTTCATGACATGTAGTGAGAGAGATAGGAAACAAACGCAGACATGCATAACTTCTTAGGAAGAGGCTCATTTTATGGCAAAGCAGGGCATGGTGGGAGGAGGTGGGCTTGGTGGTGGCATGTGTTTACATAAGTTGGAAGAGGCAGGAAGGCCTCTTAGATATTGAAGATGGTGAAGACGTAGTAAAGATGGTAAAGAAGTTCTTAAGATATATAAATATATGAGTGTATGGTGGGTGTGGGGTGGGGAGTTGAAGAGACCTCATACACTTGGAGCAGAGTGAGCAAGGGAAGTGGCAGAGGGGGAAGAGGTAGCAGGGCCTGGAGAGCGGTTGTTGGTCCTAAGTGAGGGTGCTGGCTTGGTGTTTCATGACCCTTTTCAAATGTGTGACTGGAACAGTGTTGAAGGCGGGGCACTGGCTACCAGAGGAAGTTACGTGAGCTTTGAGGTCGACAGAGTGAAGCTCTGTGTTAGGTTGTTCGACTGCAGATCTCTTAGGTCCTTCGCAGTGGGCCATCCCCTGGAAGTGCCCGGCTTTGGGCCTGATATTAGGTGGGGTGGCAAGAAGGGAAATGGAGGGCTAGGGTTGATGGGTTTTGGCGTTAATTCGGTCACAGGGGATGGGGTGCTTTCTAGGAGAGGAGTCCTATGACTCACAAAGGTTAAGGGTCAGCTGTAAGACACTTGCGCAGTGGTGGATTAGGGGGCCCTGATCTCAGTTGCTAGGATTGTTTCTGTCTGCCAGGAAACACAAAAGAAGGAGCATGAGAATGTCCAGGGACAGAGTGTAGAAACGGGTGGGTCATGGCCAAGGTCTAGAGGTTGGCGAGGAGCCACTAAGCAAGAGAAGAGGCGTCATGAGGCTGAGCATTCAGCCGAATGGTTAAATGCTTACCTAGAATGCTTGAAGCCTGGGGTTCTGTATCCACCACGGTGTACAAACCAACAGTTCCCCCAAAGC
This sequence comes from Ondatra zibethicus, assembly GCA_004026605.1. Classification (NCBI taxonomy): domain Eukaryota; kingdom Metazoa; phylum Chordata; class Mammalia; order Rodentia; family Cricetidae; genus Ondatra; species Ondatra zibethicus. The sequence goes on along the minus strand of PVIU01001625.1, from coordinate 65,257 downwards.
TCCATCTAGGTTTGGTATACATGGTCATAGGTCCTACCTTTTGAGGCTGAGGCAGGAGGATCACTTGAGCTTCCCATCTGGCTTGAACTATATATGGCAAGGTTAATTTTAAAAGGTCAAGGAGAGACGGGATAGGTCAGCGCCTGCTGGTCAAGCCTGTCGGCCTGACTTAGGAATGCATCTGTAATTCCAGCACACTTGCAGCAAGATGGCAGGCAGAGATAAGGGAATGAGAATCAGGCTCACTAGCCTAGAGTATGCAGTAGAGAAACAAAGGAGACCCTGCCTTAGAAACAAGGAGGAAGGAGAGAACGGACTTGCACGTGGGTGCGTGCTCACACAACCGCACACCTTTTAAAACAATCGAAAAGCTTCCGTTCTCACAGCAACCCCTTAAAGAAGGGCGGAGAGTTGCCAGGTGTAGAAATGGGCAGGGAGGATAGTTGCTGTCGTCAGGAACTGTGTGTGAGAGCTGGGCACACTGCAGGTGACACGGTCGCTACTCTCGTTTTCTCTATCCACGCCGAACTATCTGTGTGTACATGTGCACACACATGCATATTTAGTTTTGCATTTATTTGTGGTCACTGTCTCTTGAGCTTGCATCTTCATGAGCAGTCTTATAAATTCAACTCTCATTATTCCTTAGGGGCAGTATTACACAATGTAAAATTCATTAGCCGTGTAATCAGACATCTGGTGGTTTAAATTCTCGCTCCCACACATTCCAACCGCATGCTAACCCAAGTCTCGGTTTACTGCGGTACAAAATGGGTCCGATCGTATTTACCTAATGAGGTAGTTGTGAGAATTCGCAGTAAATTCGTACTGCATTTTTTTTTACTAGATGTTAAAAGCACCTAGTAAAATGCTTTTACTGGCATTTTGTTTGAGGGCTATAATGGGAATGTCAAGTATGAACCCCTATAAAAGACGGGGGGAAGGGAACATGGGAGAGTGGAGCGCTGAGAAACCAACGGAAGATCGTGAAAGCCAGAAGTTATTGAGGGGTGTATTTTATCACGGTGTTTTCTGCTTTGCCTAGAAACCAGTACTAAACTCACTTTATGCATCCTAGGGAGCACATTGACTTTCCCCACTGGGCAGCGATGGACACGGTTCACCCAGGATAATTTAATTTGGGCTTTATGACTGATTTCCACTACCCCACTTGGTGGTGTTTGAGAAATCACTGGTTTGGTTCCCCGTCTTTGAAGAATTGAATGCTATTCACATACGTTTCTTCTGTTTATAAATGAGTTCCTTGAATATAGCAATTTTAAGCTCTCTTTATCTCTCAGATGATCTTAAGTCTCTGGGTTGGCTTGGAGTTGCTAAGAATTAATTTCCTAGTTCTTTGGAGGGAGGAGAAAATCTGAGGCTAGTATATGGCTGGCTTTGCTGTTGTTTCCTCCTTTTTTTTTTCCTCCTGTATCTCAAATCATGACACATCTTTCTAGCTTAGAATAACCGTAAGTAATTTAACCCAAGAGTCCGGGCCTGTGTTTGGCCTGGGCTCACTCAGGTGCACTGTTCTTTGGCTGGTCTCGGCCGGGTCCTCGTGTGAGTCCACTGTTGGTGAGCTGGCACCTGTGCTTCTAGGGTTGGCTGGCTATCAGGTCATCAGCTTGGGAGATAGAAGAAGGGAGAGGCAGAGGTTGGCCTCTCATCACCCAATAGACTAGCCCTGGCTTGTTCTCAGGGCAGCTTGGACTTCTAAGACAAAGACTGGAAATGCCAAGGACTTTGGGAACCCAGTTTCAGAAGCTGGACAGTGACACTTCCACCTTGTTCTAGAGACCCAAGTAACTCCAAAGGTCATCCCAGATTTAGGGAGCAGTGGGTGGGCACCCCCCCCCAGGGGAACAGACTTAAAATATTAGTCCTTTTTGGGGGGGGTAATTTTTTCCTCCAACAAGGAGTCTGCAGACTTATTGAGCAATCAGTTGGAGTCCCTTGGAGTCTATGGTTGTTTTAGTTGGTTTCCTCAAGGCCTCTGTGGCGTCTTCTGTATTTTAGCCCTGTTTGTTTAATGCCTTGATTTCATGGCTTGGATCTTAAATGCTGCTCACATGGTAAGGGCTTAGTTGCCGGCCTACATTATTGGGAAGCATAAGGGAGTTAGGTAATTAGGAGCATGCTCTTAAAGGGGATATTGGGGTCCCAGCCTCGCTTTCCTAGCTCCCGTGAAGTGAATGGCTTTCTCTGCCTCAGGCGTCCCCCGTGGTGTACTGCCCGGCCACTGTCTTACAAGCAGCAGGGCCAAGAAGCCAGGTACTGAATGACCCCTTTGAAACTGTGAGCCCAGGTAAATCTTCTTTGCTTATCACAGACATTGCCATAGCAGCTGAAAGCTCACTAACTAAACAGGCATTCGGAAGACTGAGAAGACTTTGTCAACTTTCACATCCCTTCCATAACAGTGGGATCTCATTTGTTAAGTGCTACCGCTGGAGAATGGGGGTCTGACCCCCGCTGACCTTTCCTGGGTATCCACCCTGACAGGATGCACTTGTGTGTACTTGAGTGGTGGCCAGGATGAGTAGGGAGGTCGGCTGGGTGACCCCTCTGGAGGCTGCCCGGATCCTCTGGCTCAGGAGCGGCTTATTCAGCATCTTTGATACAGAAGACGTGGCATGAGCCAGCAGGCTCCTCCTGACCTCACTGGCTCTCCTCGCGTAGTGACAGCCAAGGCAGTAGATTCTGGGGAGATGAGCGAGTTCCCAGAGTGCGGGGGCGATTTTAAGCTCTCTATCCATCCGATGATCTTAAGTCTCTGGGTTGGCTCTGTGTTGGCTTGAAGTAGCTAAGAATTAATTTTCTGGTTCTTTGGAGGGAGGAGAAAAAAAAAATCTGTATTAGTTACTGTGCTGTTGCTGAGATAAAACACCGTGACCAAGGCAGTTTATGGAAGAGCTTGGTTGAATTTACAGCTCTAGAGGGTTAGAGGCCATGATGGTGGGGATAACATGGCAACAGGATAAGGAAACAGAGGGATCACATCTCGAACCACAAGCACCGACGAAAGAGACAGAGAGATATAGAGAGCAAATTGGAAGTAGGGTCAGGCCTGGGACTCTTAAAGCTCTCCCCCAAGTAACATACTTCCTCCATCAAGACTACACTTCCGAAATCTAACCGAACAGCGCAACCAGCTACAAACCAAAAATGTTTGAATGCCCAAGACTGTGGGGGACATTTCTCATTCAGACCATCCCAGGGCCTTAGTGATTAGTCTCGCAGTCTCACACTTGACGGGAGTTATTTTCAACATGTATTTTACCTTAGTGTTTTAACTCTTGTTAGACCATGGTTTGGTTCTGTTTCTCATTGCTGTGACAAGATCCCTGGGGGGAAAAAATCAACTTGAAGTATTTGTTTAGGTTTACCATTCCTGGGGATACCGTCCGTCAAGGTTGGGAGTTCCTGGTGGCAGGAGCAGGAGGTGGCGGGTCACATCGCGTCCAGTCAGGACGCAGAGAACAATGGATGCTGGGGCCCAACTAGGTTTCTTCTTTTTGTTCAGTGCAGGACTTCAGCCTGGAGAATGATGCCGCCCACAGTTACGGTGGGTCTTCCTGCTTCAATTAACCTAATCTAGAGAACCCCCACAGGCGTGTCCAGGGGCCTTGTCTTAGGTGATGCTAGATCCCAGAGCACCAGCCCTGGGGTGAATATTGACAGTGAGTATGGAACCATCACAAAACATTAAGTTCTCATCTCCTTGGTCATCTACGCTTGCAGAGAGTTCTCAGTTACCTCCTGGCTCACAAACTTAACTCTATTTTTAAGGCTCCACTACAGGGAATTGCATGAGCAAGCAGCGATGTCTGCTTCCCGTAGTGACCGTGGAAGTTTGGAAAGGTGATGACTTTGGAAAAATCTAGAAAGTGACTGACTCAGTTTAATGGATCCTTGGGACTTCAGGGTACCAAGTATGCAGACTTTGGGGGGAAGAGGCCCCCCATTGTGTGACTGTTACCTCCTCAGGACCAAATAGTCTTTCTTCAACCTTAAGTTGCAAGCAGAAAGGTAAAGCATGATGAACTCATCTGATGTGTTTTTATTTACTGTTCTATTAATGCCTTGGCAGGGGGCCCAGATACGTGTCACCTACTTGATGTCAGCCCCCAGTTTCCCCTGTGTTATTTGATGAAACTTGTGAAATGGATAAATTGAAATGAAAGGATTAGGAATTATAATCCTTAATTATATTAATTAATTATATTAATTAGGAATCCAAAATAGTCTTCAGTTTCTTAAAATGCAGAAAAATTGTCCACACTTCGTTGAGCTTAAAGGTTCATTACAAGTTAAGGCACTCGTCCAGTTGTTTACATTGGAAACCCCTCCCCTCCCCACCCCCCTCCACAACAAGATGTCAAAGCCTGAGTGTAGATTATAACCTGAAAGGTGACTCTGGGGTTATAAAACCAGGCAGCACTGAGGGTGGCCAGGATGGGGCAGAGAAGAGCAAGGAAAACAATGGGGTCACAACATTCATTAATTTATCAAGGGTTTATTTGCCTTTCCCCCTGGCTAGCACTGTAACCTAAGGCTTTCCCATCATAAAGCTGGGGGTGACACAGTCAGTGGCCATATCCATGAAAAGAGGGCACCTGGGAGGAAGTGATGACCGTAGCGGAGAAGGAATGGCGAGTTTTGGGAACACGTTGGGTGCATAGCATCATGAATAGGGAAAGGCTGTGCTGTGGAGGTTGCTGAAGTTCTGCAGGAAGAGAAATGAGGAAAATCATACCAGGATTTTCCAATCCATTCCAGGATGTGTCCAAGGTGGGGAGCTTTGGTGACCTCCTTATCTCTGCAGCTGGCCAGACTGGCGTAGAGTGGAGGGGCAGGAAGGAACAGAGACAAAACATTCTGAAAAATCTTCACATCGGGAGGGATGGAGATGAAAAACTCTCTCTCTCTCTCTCTCTCTCTCTCTCTCTCTCTCTTTCACACACACACACACACACACACACACGCCACTTTTAGAAAAGCCCGGATTTGACAAAATGCCATGTCGCCCATCTCCAGCAGCTGCTCTTTATCACTGCTATTACTCAGCTTTGACACTTCCCTGCGTGAGACAGATCTTTTGTCTCTTTTTTCCCCCCTATAAAAAGGTGGACACATCCTCCTAACATGGGGATGGTTTCACCTGTCCTAATGCAGTAACATTTTACAGGAAGCACTGTTCTTCCCGTCAACTCAAAGGATTTAGAGTCTGCGCAATGAAATGCAAACTAAAGTAAACACTGTTGTTCTCTCGCGCCGTTTCCGTGTGGTATAACTTGGCTATGGCTTCTTGGCTATTCTGCGTGGCACTCTCTGTGGATGGGAGGTGTGCAGAGAAAGGGCTCTGTGAAGGGGGCTGAGGTCAGAGCAAGACCTTTGTGAAAAGAGAGGACTCAGTTACCATTCAAAGTTAAAGCTCTTTGGGAATTAGTTCATCTCACAAAGCCAGAGGACATGCCCCAGCAGGACACACCCGTTTCTCTTGGAAGAAGTGGCAGTTGGAGGGTGAGGGAAGTGGCTCAGTTGGCAGAGTGCTTCTCTTGCAAGCAGGAGGACCTGAGTTTGCTTCCCAGAACCCACATACATTTGTTGTTGTTTTTTAAAACCAGGTGTGTTGGTGTGTGCTTGTCATCTCAGCCCCAGGGAGCTGGAAACAGGTGACCAGCGGCCCAGCCTATGCATTGGTGTGCACTGTCATCTCAGCACTGGGGAGCTGGAAGCAGGTGACCAGCAGCCCAGCCTACTTGGTGAGCTTCAGGCCAGCGAGAGACCTAGTCTGGCAAAAACGATTGATAGTGCCTAAGGGCTGACACCTAAGACTGCACACACACACACCACAGTGATCATTGGATTGACAGACAAGTGACAGACAGATGCTGCCCAAGAAGTTGTCACTTACTTGAACACTTCCTTTTTTATAATGAAAGCAGAGGTTCAAATACAGAACTGTGCCATGCTAAGGCTGCATTCACTTGCATTCACCATCTCTTAAGTCAGTCCCCACAGATCTGGTCAGCCATTTAGAAATACTTGTGAGACCTTTGGGACCCCACTGTATCTTGGCATCCTCAACATGGCACCTGTTAGTATAAGATGGCAGGAAAACCTGAGTCCTGCCCTCTTGGGGCTTGGCTAGTGTTTTAAATATCAAGCTGGTGATTATTTCAAGGGACTTGAAGGTACTTCAGGTGAGAGGATAAATTATGCACGTAGCAACGGAGGTTGGAATCTGGTCGTGCCCTCCACATGGCCTAGGGGACATTAGTCATCCTCTTTGAACTGGTTCTTTCAGAAGTTTCTAGTTTTATCTGTAATGCTTCAGTTTTTCTCTAAATGTAAAGCTAAGAGAGCAGAATCACATAGCTAAAAGCTGAGTGGAATTATTTGTTAGTTCTCCCTCCCTCCCTCCCTCCCTCTCTCCCTCCCTCTCTCCCTCCCTTCTTTCCTCCCTCCCTCCCTCTCTCTCTTGTTTATTTTCCTTTGGTGTGTATGTTTGTTTTTGAAACAACCTTATTTATGACTGATTAAAATCCTCAAGATGAACTGCAGGCTGCAGTAGCTGCCCTCTTGGGTTCAGGTGGGACCCATGTCTGAATCTGCGATAGATAATTTTTAGGTACCTCATCCACCCGGTCCCAATAGTGTTTTGTCGCTCAGCCTGGGCACTCCAGGCATGCTTTCTCTTCGCTTGGCAGGGCAGCCACATGTGCCACAGGTTGACTTCTGAAGGTGGTAGGTAGGCCTCGGGCACAGCGGCGCATCTTTGCTTTCCAAAGCATGGCCTTCCTTTCAACATCTTGCTTCTGCCATCTAGGCCAAAGAAACCAGAAGAGAAGGCACTTCCGCTACTTCCTGTGGATAAGCTGATTGGGGAACTTCAAATTATGTTTTAAGTATTAAAATGCATGTACTTTTAGTCCCAATTGGGATTGAAAGTGCCAACAGCCTTCATACATATTTCTAAGGCTCTGGGTGATTTTGAACTGGTCTGTGATTGGCTGTCGGGGCTCACGGGGCGGTGGGTGAGGTGGTGGTACTAAAGAGTTAATCACAGCGCCGCCATCCAGACTGCCCTTATTTCATGACATTTCCCTCCACCAGTCAGTGCTGGTTGTGACAAATGTCTATGAACATATACTTTGCCTATGCCTGTTTGATGGCTTCTTGCTCTACACCACAAGGGTGGAAAATGAGCAAGAGTTTCTGCATAGTGTCTGGCGACTGTGTGTTTAGTCACTTAGAAAAAGGCGGGTGAGATTCTGAAAGGTCAGGGGAATATTGGTTGTTCACAGCCATTGATTATTTATCTTTCAAGTGTGTTAGAATGGGGCTAGGTATGCACGTCGGCTACGGTGCCTCCCTAGCATACATGAACCCTGGGTTTGATCCCAGTGCTGTGTACAGAACCGGGTGTGGCGGTACAGCCCTGTCCCAGAATTTGAGAGAATTTGCCCTTGGTTGCGTAGGAAGTTTGAGGCCAGCCTGGAATGTGTGTGAGACCTTGTTTCAAAAAGGTGCATTTAAATGGTGGAAGGATGGGAAAAGTCAGAGAATCTTGTTTAATCCTGTATCCCAGCAGAGGGGTGGGGTGCAGCTGTATTGTAGAGCAACATCCCGCTGGAGCAGGGCTTCCTGCGTCTGTGTTCTGCTGACCTAGGAGTGCCAAGTGATGGTGCCGAGGCAACCTACAGCCTTTTCTCTCTTCTTTTGTATGTAGCAACTGTCCCTGGGTGTTTGGGACTGTGGGGTATACCAGGAAAGTCGGGAACAAACTGGGGCAATGGGTCACCCTATTTTCCTGTCCTCCTGTCTCTCTCCTCACTCATGACCAAAAAAGGCAGGGAACATTCCAGATTCCTTTTCTGTTCTTTAAGGATAACTTCCAACCATGAGGGCCTTGGAGATCTTGTCCAAAAGAAAAAAAAAAAGAAAGAAAGAAAAGAAAAGAGTTCCCTATTGCTATGCTATTTCCCTATGCGAGTTCCCTATTGCTGGGCTATAGGTACTCTAGATGATCTGCTTTAATAATAGGGGTGCTCCTCAGGTGTTTGGGCATAAGTCTGAGCTTCCTGTGGGAAAGTGATACCCCAAGTGATGCTCCTGTGCCAGTCCTTTCCATCCACTGTGAGTTTCCTCATGGGGAGAGCAGGGAGAGAGGTGACCCCAAGCCTGCAGCTCTTGCCGGCTTCACTCCTTCCTACTAGGCAACCGTTGACGCTCTGCAGGCTGGAAAGGGTATCTCTCTGTCATCTGCCAGCTATATCTTTAGTACCGTAATCTTTTCTTTTTACGACAAATGGCACACAATTTGGACAAAAATATCACTACGTGCCAAATGCTACACTTTGTCTCCTAGAATCATTCAAAGCTTTGGATCAATTTCCATGGTCATCTTACTTATTGATTCTATGAGGGCATAACAGATACCACCCCATATCTCAGGGTCAAAGGGCAGAACTCTGGTTATACTGTGGAGGTTGGAAATAGCAGAAGCCCAAGAAGCCCAGCAAGGGGCCTCTTGGGTTTTTTTTTTTTTGTGTGTGTGTGTGTGTGTGTGTGTGTGTGTGTGAGTGAGAGAGAGAGAGAGAGAGAGAGAGAGAGAGAGAGAGAGACTCATCAGGACAGCTCTGTTTATTCTTCAAGCCTGCAGCTCACAAACCCCCTCTGCTTTCTTCTCCTCCTGACAGGTTGCTAGGTCGCACGTCTGTGTGATATCCCTGGCTGGTGTGAAAGTCTGGATGATGTTTTTCCACTCAGCAAAGGTCCTCTTTGTTTGACTGCCCGGCTAGATCTCTCCTTCACTTGCTTATTTAGCTGCCGGCTGTTTGTGAGCTAGTCTGCATCAAGAGTTGCACCATCATGAAAAGAGGCTTGAATAAAATATATATATATATCTCACAGGTACATTCTGATTAAGGTTGGTGTTAAAATAGCTCAATGTATATACCTCCTGTCCTTAAGGCACATGGAATTGCAACTCTGACCTTCGACAGAGATGCCACAGTGCACCTGTAGTCAACATTCTAAGACTGTCATGGATAACCCAAGCCTCCCTTCCTCTATATCCCCACATTACCTTCCTTTCAAGGAGACTTTATTGTGAATTGCTGGCCCTTTCTAAAGAACATTGGCAAAAACCAACAGAAAATCCCAGACAACATTATTTTTACCCGTCGGTGACTTGGAGCTCAGCCAGACTGGGGTGCGTGTAAAGCAAGAATGCTGGTGCCCCAAGTTGGTTGTGAAGCAGGAATGTGTTATGTGGAGTGGCCATTAATCAGCCCCGTGATAAGCAGGTTTTCAGCAGAGCAACACCAGGAGCCGATCCTCTTTTAAAGCAATTACAGTGACTTAGAGGGGCAAACTAACTCCCTAACCCTGAGCCCTGCAACTTCCCAGGAAACAAATCATGATGCAGTCAAGAGATAGCATCAGGTATCTCGTTTCAAAGTTCTTCTTAAATGGTTGAAGGATTCTTAAACTCCTGAGCAGGGAAATAAATGACTGTGGCTGAACCCGGGGTCAAAGGAGAAAGAGATGCCAGGAAACCTTAGTATTGGTAAAGTCGGCAAATATTTACTAAGCACCTCCTACGTGTGGAATTGCCCGTGTAGGTGGGGTAGGGTCGCTGTCAAACAGGCAACAAAATGGGAGTCAGATAGGAAAGTTCAGAATAGATAAATGTTAATTTCAGATAATGGCAAAAGCCAATGTGGATGATAAAATAGGGCCTGTGACCCCCGTGGAGGCATGGGTACTGTCTTCCTGAGCTGGCTTTGGAGATGGGCAGCTGAGAATCTGAGGGCCTGGGTGGGGAACTTAGAATCAGTAGCCGGGATGTGGGGAAGGGTTGTGCATTGTGGTAGGGATGGGTAATAGAAATCTAGCCTTGGAGGACATGCATGTCTCATTTCCACATTTCCCAGATGGTCTTAATCGCTGTTTGAGGGAGGGGGGAGCCTAGCGTGGTATCAGTCACACAAATGATGATAAGAACATGTAGGTTTTTCTCATTATCACTTCTTACAATGGTTATGTTTCACAAAGTCACTGGATTAGCTAATAGATAAGGAAAAATGTGGAGATTCTTATAAGCCTCTCATGCTAGCATTTTTATCAGTCAGTTGATACGGAACCTTGACTGTGTGTTCTTCTGTTTAGAGACACCTCATTCAATGTATTCTATGGGCTTATTTACACTGGCCCATAGCCAAGAGCTCCATACCTTGCTTGAATGGAACTTATCTGTCCTGAGGATGTTTTCTGTAAAGGCCCATCATAATCTCCTTGTGTTAGGGACACATAGCATCGGTCACAGCTGTGCCTGGCACTGCTTCAAACAGCAACCTCCTCAAAATTGCAAAGATGTGTAAACATGACACTAACCAGACCCTGAAGAGGATGCTGTTTCCGGTGTGAGGATGGAGCCCGGCACCCGGCGCCTGAAGTCGAGCGGCACATGGCCACTGTTTCTGTGCTTTGCACAGACTCACAGGAGACCATGACAGTGCCACTGATGTGGGAGGGGCGAGTAAACTGTCGCAAGCAAATGAGTCACAGATACAGAGTCTGTGGGTAGTGAAGAGTGTCCCACTGTCCTGCTGACTGGTGGTGTGGGGTTGACAGTATGGGAAATGGCTCACTGAAAACATGGTTCATTTCACAGAGCCGAATCTTGAAAACCCGGGGAAGAGATAGTGAAGAAGGCTGAAGTAGTTGAGAAACAGCCCCTTGCGTCTCAGAAGGGTTAATGGCAGCCATGTTGCCCTTCATTTAGTGGGAGCTTCAGCATGTGTGAGTTTCTATTGTGTACTAACTGCCCAGAAAAGAACACAGCTGTGAATTGACTGGAGTCATTGCCTGACTTCACCTAAAATGATGGACAGGTATTTTGCCCACCCTCCTGAGAGCCACAGAGTGAATCTGGATCCTTTCTTCCCGTGACCACTGTTGTCTGGTAAGACTAGACATGCTGGAAAACCACATCTCATGTCGCCCATGCATGAGTAACATAGACAGGCATGGTTCTCTTTTCCATTGTTTAAGAATTCTGTGTGCTTGTGATGATTATACTCCATCCGTATCTTCACCTTGAAGGATGAATTAGCCGTGGATGCTGATCTTTCATTGTGAAGGATAGAATAGCAGCGAGAATATGGTTCTTATACTCAAGGAAATAGACTTTGAGTTTCCGGCTCCATATCTGTCCTGACTGTGCCTTTGGGTCCATTGGAGAGCCTCTCTGGGCTTATATTTACTTATATTTATCTCATTGATAAACTGACTAGGATAATTACCTAACTCCTATGTCTGGGCTGAAGATTTACTCAAATAATATAACTAGCCATTTTTTCATTGTACCCCCATGGCAAGGCGCTTGTGGACAGCTAGTTCATTGTTGGCTCATCATCTAGACAGTGACCTTTGCCTCCCAGCTGCTCTGCCTGGAGAGGATCACTCCCAGTCACACCTTATCATATCTCCAATGTACACTGGCTTCTACATCAGTAAACACCCAACCCAATGGCACTGTTTACTTTCTTCTAAATACAAATGTTCCAGAGTAAACGCGGAGGAAGATTCCCGTAGATTTTTTTTTTCTGTAACCTTGAAGGAGGAGTTGCTAGGTTTTCTGTGTTAGCTGTTAAGTAAGGGGCTCAGGGATGCTCGCTAGCTATGATAGACAAGTGAAAGGTATGGAAAGCTACTCCTTCGGTGTGATGCCCATCCCACCAACGGAAAAGTACAGGACCAGGAATGACTTGAACCACAGGATCCTGGCCAATAGCCAGGTCTCTGAGGTACTAAACTAGAGACATAAAGATCCCCCCCTTTATGATAATTTTGCAATTACATGGTTACTGTGTGGTTAATTTTGGAGTCTGGAGCTCTACCTTATACCTTAAGGACATTTTCCCCAAGGTTTATTTTAAGAATCTATTTATGGTCCTGCGGATTGGCCCCAGGTTCATGGGCATGCTAGGCAAATGCTTTGTTACTGAGCTCCACTCCCCGCCCACGAAAGTCTTTAAAACCTTGTATGTGAAGTTGGCAGGTGAAACCCGACTATCAGAGTACGTCCTAAGCTCAACCTCACAATGGCAAAGGCGACAGGGTCATCAATCTCAGGCTAAACTCTACGTCCAAGTGGCTGTTTCTCTCTGATCTTTGATACCTAATATCTGTGGGCAAGAAAATGGCATTTGTTCATGTTGGCTTGACGTTTAGATGACCTGGGGCCATGATGATCTCTGGACCCTGATGTGAGCTGACTCATTTCTCAACAATGACGAGGAGAAGGGCTTCTTCATGGACCTATTTCGGTCACTTTCCCATGGTGTGGGAAGACCCCGCCACACCTCCCGTTACATTGATGTGGGAAGATCCCGCCACACCTCCCGTTACATTGATGTGGGAAGACCCTCCACACCTCCTGTTACATTGATGTGGGAAGACCCCGCCACACCTCCCGTTACATTTGTGTGCCCTATTGTAGTTCACACTTAAGTGGACATACACTGTGTCCCATGATCATTCTGATCATCCCTTGGATACCCACCAGTTGTTTCTGTTTAGGACACAGAACAGAGGTATTGCTGTGCATCCAACACACTTGTCAGATCTTACAGTCTAAAACAGTGCACGGGGTGGCAGGTTATTGTGATGAGGCTGCTTTTCAGTAGTTCACTAGTGTTCATGCTCATATCAATTCATCAGAAAGAGTCAAACTAGCAAACCCTAGCTGAAAAACCCGAGCACACTTACACAGCCAAAAGGACCCTCTTAGGGTTTAATACTCATCTTGGTTAAGGTGAATTGACATTCCGTTTCCTTCTGGTAGTTGCAACAGGTATCTGCTAGTGAGAGCCAAGTGGGGACACCAAAAACTATCTCACATCTATTTTAGTCTTATAGAATTAGAGAGTCACAATGAGTAACTTTTGTGTTGTCTCCTCCCACACACGCGCATAGTTTTTCTCTGGCTACCATTGAGCTGAAGCCTGGGCACTAGCTGGGGAAAATAATTGCATCCTGAATGGAGTTTTGGCAGAAGGTAGTACCAGCCTCCATAATGGATAAGCAGGCATGTTTTAAGTGTCCTGCTAGGCCCCCTAGCTGTGAGACAGTTTCTTTGTCTATCCAGGACTCAGTCTAGCCTTCCCAACACATCCTGCATTCTTTTGTATCTTCTCCGAATTTAAGACAAAGTGGACAGAGAACAGAGGGAGACGCATCGGAAGCCTCAAGCAGTGAGTAAAGCAAACATGGTCATGAACGGTCCCTGGAGTTAGGGGTAGGAGAGGCGTTGTTCAGGTCACATGGAGGAAGGGCTAGGGGGCTACAGAGGAGTCAGGGAGCCAGCTCAAACTGGCTGGAGGGAGACTGGTACACTGCCAACTTCTAAAGACAGGCGGATGGACAAAGCATAGGGAAGGATGAGTCTTCTGGGAGCCTGAGGAAGTGAAGCTGGGCTGTGACCGGTCTGGAGTACACCATATCTTATGTAAATATGCTTCCTTTGTGCATATCAAAAATCTCTTTCCTTCCTTCTTTCTTTCCTTCCTTCCTTCCTTCCTTCCGTTTTCTTTCAAAGGAAATCAATTTCTTGCTGCCTTAGATTATTAGGAAAACAGACCCCCGCCCCCCACATCCCCAGTCCCCCCCAGACATGGACCAGAGCAGAGCAGCAAGCTTGCTGTCTAGGAGCCTAGAGGTGAAGTTCCAGCCAGACTTATATTGTGGACAGACTTCTCAGATGGGGAGGTGACAGGTGGGAGGCAGACATCAGGTTGAAGAGACCAGTGCAGAAGGGAAAGACCAGGCTCCTCACTCCAGGCTAGAGGGTGTCTGCGATGCTCGCAGCCTCCCCTAGTTGCCATGCTTGTTCAGAATTCACTTTTTCTCACATAACCATTTTTAGGGTGAACCAAGGAGAGGTGCAGGAGTGGACAGACATGAGGCCAGATGGCGAGTCTCTGAGTTTTCTGTTGTTCTGTGTATTATTAGTCTGCCTGAGATACTGTATGTTTTTGTGTATATTTTTTGATAATTGGCCTGCCATTTCCAGATCAGCAGGAGGGAAGTCTCCTTACTTGGAGACATTTTTAAAAGAACCTTCTGGTTAGGACAGCCCTAGTGTCTTAGTTAGGGTTACTATTGCTGCGATGAAACACCATGACCAAAGCAAGCTGAGGAAGACGGGGTGCTTGCTTACACATCCACACTGTGGTCCATCACCGAAGGACACCAGGACAGGAACTTGACCAGGGCGGGAACCTGGAGGGAGGAACTGATGCAGAGGCCATAGATGGGTGCTACTTGCTTAGCTCCATCTGCAAGGCTCAGCCTGCTTTCTTATCGAACCCAGGGACAGAACCACCCACAATGGGCTATCTTCACCCATTGATCACTAATTTAGCAAAAGCCCTCTAGCTGGATCTTATGGAGGCGTTTTCTTAGTTGAAGCGCTCTCCTTTCAGATAATTCTAACTTGTGTCAAGATGGCATAAAACTAACCAACACAGCTAGACAGGCTGGTCTCCCATTTAATGAACTTAGTCAACCGAATCAGAACCTCAGTTACGTCTATAAAACAGCGCTCATATCATAGCCTCCTTTTAATACCCTACTCTTTTTTTTTTAACCAGACCGAGATGTGAATAATACCCTACTCTTACTGCAGAGACTGCACTCCAGGGTAGAGACTTACTACCCAGAGAACAGGGAGCAGAGACCTGGGATCAGCTTAGAATCTGGCTCACCGCAGTAGATGAGATCCAGTGAGTGGCCAGGGTCTGTGTGGTGCCCTTGCTGGCAGCAATGGGTGGGTATTTGAATGGTAGGATCAGAACTGTGCTTTTAGCTATTTGTTGCTGGTGGCCACAAGTCACCAGAGCAAGGAACTACCCCTAAATACAGCTCAGAAATCTAAGCTTAACTGAAGCAATTCAGGACGGAGACTTGGATTTACACAAGAGGAAAAGTCCATGGTAGACTGATGCTGGGAGCCCCGGTGGAGCCCTGGTGGTGCCCCCGTGGAGCCTGCCTGGTGAGTAGTTGTGAAGGAAAGGGTGTGTTGCAGGGCCTGGGAGTCTCTTGTGAAGAGCTTCTGACTGGAGCTGCCTGTAGGCCTTTCTTCTCACCAGAACAGCTCAGAGGTCCCAAGTCCTAATTGCTACTCATGTGGGGGAGAAAGAGAACGGGGGAGATTTCTGGCCACTTAACAGTGGAAGTGTTAGAGAGATGTTTGGTGGCGTGGATTTGAAATACAGACAGACTGCTGTGCAGACTGTCTGTATTTCAAATCCACGGTCCCCAGTGTGCTCTTTACTTATTTAGCAGGGATGGAATATCCAATATCTGCCCCCTGAACAGAAAACACTGCGTAGTCAGGTATCCTCACTGTCCTTTGTTCCTTGAGGACCTTTTAAACCAGGTTTCACTTAATTTTTTTAAATGGAGTCTGTTTTGAAGGTGGAAAAGCTGTTTTGTTTTTCCTCTGCTATCACAAACTTGAAAGTTTTTGTTGCAGAAAACGTAGACCAGGAAAATCGTGCATCTGGTTTGCTCTGTGGGTACTCTCCCTTACTTCGCCATGTTTCTGCCTGTATATCCCTACTTCCCCAGCATTTTGTAAGCAGCTTGCTCTTTTATCATTGAGAAACTACGGGGATCCCGGGTTTTTCAATGTGTATATATCTTAGAGCTTTTTAAAATGTGTTAGCAAGTGGATTTCTGCCGTGGCATCATAAACCGTTACGTAGACATGCCTCAAGTTATTTCAGCAGTCTTCTCGGGACCATTTCTGTTGGTGGTGGTGCAGGATTCTCAGTGAGGAGATCCATCTTGGTGGCTGTGGTCCTGTGTGTTGATCCACTGCCCAAAGCTCATTGGTGCTGCTTGCAAAGGCCAAACTCCTGCCGTATATTTGCCTTTCCCCTGCTCAGTTCCCAAGGCTCCTTGCAGTGTTTTTAAATGCCTCTTTTGTGAGTTAGCAGCCCCAATAAACAAACCACTTTGTTGAATCTAGGAGTATTAACACTGCCACAGTCTCCCAATTTGAGCGCGCGTGGCAGACGTCACGAAGCGGCGGGGTGGTCCAGCTGCACCTTGGTTCCACACACAGGCTCTGTGTATGGAATCAGTGAACTGGGCTTTGTCTTTCATTTTTCCTTCTGAATGGGCTATAGGGGCAGAAATCCGTTAAAACAAAGGTGAGCAAAGGATCGTAGTAGTGCCTTAACTTTAAGCTTAGCTGATAGCCTGGCTTTACCAATGAGAAGGGCTTCAAGGCATGTGGCACATGGATTCTAGTGGGACATCAGGCAGGAACATGCAGTCATCCATCTTTTTATCTTTTTTGAGACTTGGTCCCATGTACACTAGGCTTGCCTCAAATTCTCTGTGGAGAGAAGGTTGACCCTGAAGTTTTGATCCTCCTGCCTCAGCCTCCTGCGTGCTAGGGTTATAGTTGTGTGGTACCCAGTTTCATGTGATGCTGGAGATTAAGTCCAGGACTTGGGACATGCTAGCTAAGCGCTCTGCCAACCAAGCAACACCACTAGCCCAGGGTCTCCATTGCGACAGTATACCTTTTTGACTGTTTGGACTATATGGTGACATGTTTGGTTGTCATCATGATGAGAAAGGGGTCTCCAGTAGCATTTTGTGCCCTGAAGGCCTACTGTGTGTAGGCTAGTCCTGATGCATGGACAGTCATTTACAGCATGGCCTGATTGAGTACCTCCAGCAACTTCAGACAGTTGGGTTTCTTCTGAGGAGTGGTGTAGAAAGCATGAAACCATGGGCCTGGGTTGCTCTGGAATAAATTGCCGTTCCTCTCTTTTTCCCTCTGAGGTATTTATTCAGAGCCAAGGCTAGGAAGATCTTGGATTTGTAGATCAGGGAAAAGTAGTACAGAGCTTTTAAGTCTTCATCTACAGTTGGCCTGTAAAAGTTGAGTCACGGTTTTGTTTTGTTGATAAATGCCTTTCTGGTTGTTTGTCTCTGAGGCCAGCTGTGGGAAGGGTGGAAATTGGCCAGTACTGTCCAGCTGTTAGCTCAGCTGTCCTCAGGGGAGCAAATTCTTTGCCAAGAGGCCCAGAAAAGGCCAAAGAATGGAACACTGACTCAGGCTTAAGACTTGTTTTCAGGCTATATATTCCCTTAGGAGTAAGAGGAAACAGAGGCCAACCGCATCACTACTGCCTTCTGAATGTCAGGGGGCCATGAGAGACCAGGTCCACCCTTTATTTTATAATCTGAGAAAAGAGACCTAGAAAGGTTTAAGGATTCATCTGGGGTTACAGAATCAGGTAGTGACAATATGTCTAAAACTAAAAGCCTTAAATTCCCAATGAAGCATTCTTTCCAGGACACAGCAGACTTCTCGGAATTTATTAGTGAAGCTTCGCCTTCCTAAAATATTATTTAATATTTCTAAGTATTTTCTAAACTGTTCCCCTCATTCCCACCAAGGCATTGCATCATGATCCCATTCAAGCCACATGTGTTCCTTAAGGCCACCGGCTGCACGATGGGGGAGACGAATGTTTTATGAGCAGTAGGCAGCTCTCCGATCATGCCGTAGTGAGCAGTTTTCCACCATTGTTTAGGCACGAACAATACACAGAAGCAGCACCCTATGTTGTCTTCAGTGTAGGAAGGGATCGGGAAGGCCTTGGCAATGACGATCACACACACACACACACACACACACACACACACACACACACACACCACACACAAGAACACACACCTCAAGTACACTGTTTGGTAACAAGTTTTAACACGCGGTGTTTACATATGTTTTCCAGAGAGACTCAACAGAGTATTTTCAGTTTGGTTGTTCTTATGACAACCTACTAAGATCACAAGATTCCATGTATGCTCTTTCTTAGAAAGAGAGCAATGTGACCTCTGCTGCTTAGAATCACACAAAAGAAACTGGGTGTGGTCATGATCCTGTCTATCAAGCTGTTGTCGTTCACTCCTTTTGTGCTGGGCTCTGTCATGGGTTCCCAGTGACCCAGTGAGGATATTTCTCAGGCTTCATAATGATGACATTGAGTCATCTGGGTCTTTTCGGTCAGCAGTTTCACCAAAACAGGAATTTGGCAATGCCGCTTAGTACTGGCCAGTTTCCTTATAAAAGTCTGGGGTGCGGGCTGGAGAAGATGGTTCAGCAGTTAGGAGCACTGACTGCTCTTCCAGAGGGCCTAGATTCGATTTCCAGCACCCACAGGGCAACTCAGGACCATCTGTAACTTCAGTCCCAGGGGAATCTGAGGCTGTCTTCAGACCACCATAGGTGTGTATGTAAATGTATAGACATACATGAAGGTAAAACACCCATACATAAAGTAAAAATAAAGGGAGAATTGTCCCATGGGTGGGAGGTTGGCATAAAATTATGAGGTGGCACACGCCTTTAATCTTAGCACTCGGGAGGCAGAGGCAGGTGGATCTTTGTGAGTTCAAGGCCAGCCTGGTCTACAAGAGCTAGTTCCAGGACAGGCTCCAAAGCTACAGAGAAACCCTGTCTCGAAAAACAAAACAAAACAAACAAAATTATGATTTCTGGCTAGAAGAGCATCAAAGAATACCATGGATGTGCTCAAAGTTAATTTATGGGGAAGCAATCATAGGGAGTGAGAGAGAAGATTTGAGAGTGGAGGTGTGGGCCTCTTGCAGAAAGGGAAAAGAAAATATATCGATTATAAACTGATGAACTGGCAGCCAGGGATATGGCTTAGTTGATAGAGTGCTTGCCTCGCAGGTACAAAGCCATGGTTTGACACCTAGCATGCACAAAATGGTGGGTTTGATCACTGCATAAATTCGTGTGTGTATATGTGTGTGCATGCACGTGTGCCTGCATGCATATCTATAATTCTAGTTCCTGGGAGGCGGAGGCAGGAAGAGCAGGAGTTCAAGGTCATTTTGAATACATAGTGATGTTGCTATCAGGTCAGTACGATAAATAACCAGGCCAGCTCAAGAATAACAATTATATTTTAATGGTTATAAGGGGAAACTCACGCTACAAGAGTGGGAGGTCCGACTTCCTATCTGTCCAGGTGGGAGCCGCGCAGAGAGAGTGTGTACCTGGGTTCTCCCAGGTTTTTCTCCTGGGCTCCAGGTAGTCATGCCTTAACTAGATGTGATTGGTTGACAGAGTTTCCCCATCACAGTGAGTTTGAGCCCATGATAACCTTTTTAAATAAATAAGTTAATTTAAAAAATAAATTAATGATCTAAGCATCAAATCCCTTGCTAAGTAAGATGGGCAAACAGGAAGCTGGTGTGAGTTCACTATGAAAAAGATGATATTATTAATTAGTGAATTTGATCATTTTTATAGTGTTACTACTCTGTGGACAGGTCAGAGAAGCGCTTGGTATCGTGTCCCAGCTTTAGCGTGCCATGAAAACAACAACAATATAGCAGCAAACCTCACAAAGCTCGCATTACGTGAAAGGGGCTGTCCTAAGGGACGAGAGAAACATACTGCTTGTTTGAGAGGAGGCAGGGAGCTTCACAGGAAGGATTTACATCTCTGGTAATGTGGCTACCGTTAGTGGCTTCCCCTGAGGCTGGCAGGGCAGGACAGCAGGACTTGTCACTCTCCACTGCTTCGGGATATTGTGTCCTGAGCAGGCTGCTCAACCTTTGTGTTGTCTTCTAGAAGCACTTGGAGGTGGGGAAGAGTTTGTATTCTCAGTTGGCGTAAGTCCATTAAAGGATCTGAATATAGGAGCAGGCAGCCAGGGGCTATTGTGTTCTAAGTTTTTGCCACGACTCACCGGCCAGCCAAGATGGAGATAAGAAATTACCATCTAGAAACTGGGACATAGCTTTCATGTTCATATGGGTTTCCTCAGCCAATTTCCTTTTACTATGTCTTCCTTAAAATATGTATGTAATGAATATGTTGTCATTACAATTCTGAAAGGCAGATTATATTTCTGATTTTCAGATGAGATGGAAAGTACAAGTGATTTGACCAAGGTCAGATGCTAATAATAACAGAGGTGACTTAAAAATACAGCCATCGCCAGGGGGTGCTGGCGCACACCTTTAATCCTAACACACAGGAGGCAGAGGAAGGCAGATCTCTGTTACTTCGAGGTCAGCCTGGTCTACAGAGCGAGTTCCAGGACAGCTAGTGCCGTTGCACAGAGAAACCCTATCTTGAAAAATCAAAACCAAACAAGCAAACAAAAACAAAAAACAGCCATCTCTCAGGATCTAAAGGAAAATTGGTACCAGACTGCCCTTCTTCCTCTGTGATTAACAAAATCTGTAGACATTTAAGTCCTTTGCATAACGGCTTAATATTTGCATAAACCTACACACATCATCTCATGTACTTTAAATTTTCTAAATAATTTACAGAATAAGGCTGTGTAATTAGATGTTCATTGTGTTCTTTAGGGAATAATGACAAGAAAATAAGTCCGTTAATGTTCATTATAGAAATGGTTGTTTGGTTTTTGTTTTGTTTCTGAACATTTTCGGTTTCATTCCATGGTTATTGGGCCCATGGTTTGCAGATGGAGAACCTACAAGCGTGCATGTGAGTCCAGTGAGTGAAACACGGCTTCACTTGGTTAAGGTCCCCTGCTGTGCGGTTGTCACTATTATTCCAGAGAGGTGGGACGTGCTCATAAAGTCTGATGGATCAAGAGACTACATGGCTGAAAGCCAGAACCTGTGGGATTCCTGTTGCTCTTATCTAGGGTGATGGAGCTGCTTCTGGCAGTGAGCCACTCCCTGGGAGGTTAAACAAGACGGTACCTTGTACGTCTGAAACACCCCCGCCCTGTGACATAGTTGGCTCATAAATAAGACACAGAGCCTGTGAAGTGTACAAACTTCATGACCTCTTTACCTCATCATACCTGACATCTTTGGCATTAGGTCTTCCCTTAAAGGTGAGATTGAATAGCAAAGTATATATCCTGTTCTGAAGATTCCAGGTGGCAACAGCCATGGAGGGTCAGGGAGCACCTCTGGGAACCTCCTCACTCCCTCGTTTATCGAGCCTTATGCTTGGTCAGCTGTTGACTCTGATTCATAGGCCGCTTTTGGCCTCTGTTTTTCTCAAGTTGGACTGACCAGGCTATTACTGATTTCCAGTGTTTCTGCTGCTGTCGGTAATCTCTGACTTTGGGTCCATGTTATCACCCACTTTGGGTCCAGGTGTTTCAGGAATGGCGGATGTTCGTCATTCAGAGTGGACTCAAGATACTGGTATCTTAACAGTGTCTTCACTGAAGTATATGAGGGAACACCTGAACTGTTGGGACAAAGCCCAAAGGTTGGCAACCGAAGATAGGAGCTGAGGGTACGTGGGTATACTTTCTGTTGAAGAATAGAAGGAAACTAAAAGCTTTTGTGGGGAAGGGGAAAGATTTCTAGAAGAGATAGAGCAAAACACCTTCCACATTTGCTTACTCCATGAACATGTAAAGAGTCCAAGAAGGGCTATCAACAAGGGACAAACAGGAACCAGGAAGAGAAGATGATAAATCAGAAATGTAAATCCATTTTAACCTTACCTGTGGGTAAGTTGGGTTTAGACTGAGCTGTGTTGGAGGCTGTTTTCTAAGTGGGGTAGAGTTAAGGATGCACATTTTCTAGGCTGTGGTGTGTAGGGCAGACCAGGCACGGGACCCTCTGCTGTCGGCACTCCCGTCTAAGAGTGGAGGTGATTCATCTGAACTTTGCCTTGGAAGAAGAGAAAGGAAAGAAGGAGGGACTGGCCATGAAGACAGCTGTTCTTCATACCTCGAGTCTCCATACCTCTCCTTTATGACTGGAGAGAGTAGAAATGCAGATTTCATGCTTTAGCATTGAGTGGTTAACTCTATCTATCATGGTTTTGAATGACTTTCATTTGTCGGTCAGATTCAGCTGCCTGCTAAGGTAGAAGAAGAAGAGAAGGACTCACAAGCTTTTCCGTCACTGCTCTAGAAGGATCCTAAGGGTTTTCTCTGTTACTGCAAAGAGATGGTTCTGCCGATGAGACCCAAGTTAAAATTCTTAAAGCATAGCCCGGCGCATGCCTTTAATCCCAGCACTTGGGAGGCAGAGGCAGGTGGATCTCTGTGAGTTCAAGGCCAGCCTGATCTACAAAAGTCTACAAGTTCCAGGACAGCTAGGACTGTTACACAGAGAAACCCTGTCCTCCGCCCCCTCCCCCCGCCAAAATAAATTCTAAAAGCATTTCTTTTCAATAACTAGGAATCCGAGTTACTAGCTCTCTGGTGGAGATGTGGAAGTGGATGGCAGTGTTGGAAAGCAAGCTAGAGACTAGGAATCCTGCCTTGCTCCTGTGTATTCCTGTCTCCACCCTCTGGCCTATGCTAGTCTTGTGTGGATCGTTACAGCAAGCATGGAAGCAGTCTGTACTCTGAAAAGCATCACACATTGAGCAGGGAGGGAAAACACTGCTGTAACTTCTTGCTAGCCTCCACGGGGGACCGGACGGTTACCCCAGGCAGTGGGAGGAAAGGCTCTTTGTCAGGCTTCCAGGCTAGTTTGGGTTCAGAAATTACTCAGATACACATTTGGGGGTCATTTGCAGCTATAGATGTCAGTGGCGCAAGCAGAAAGCAGATGTAACTTGTTTGTGCTAGCTGAATAGAGCCCTTGGAGCCCTGATACCCATCGATGGGCTATTCCTCCCTTAAAGTTATGAACTTGTACATGCATGCCTTGTGTGTGTGTGTGTGTGTGTGTGTGTGTGTGTGTGTGTGTACACTAAGTGTAGGCAACCTTCAAAGGAAACAGTGCATTTTCCATAAAGCAAATTCAAGAAGACCTGCTGTGGGCCATAAAGGGTTGGGCTACATTTGGTAGAAGTTCATAGTATCTTATTTTAATGATGGAAAGTTATGCAATTTAAAAGCTGCTCTTACTGGTGCATGACGTCAGACAAATAGCATCTGTAAAAACTTACATTTAGATTAATAAATAAGAGGTGACAGGAAACCTTGAAAAGCATTTTGAGATTTATAGCAAAACTGAACAAGAAACCCTAAAGATTTCCCAGACAGCTATATTCATGATCACCATGTGGGTCGGAGTGACCCGTGTCTTATAGCCGATGAGCGTGGACACACCCTTAACCAGAGTCAGCAGTGCACGCTAGACTTCACTCAGCGTTGTGCATTCCGGGGGTGTGGAGAAATGTGTGCAGACGTATGTCAGCGGTACAGTAGCATGCACATGAGTTAACTGTCCTTTAATCCTGGTGTGTCCCTGTCCCTCTCCTGCAGGGTAACTCTGTATAAACTGTGGGCTGCACCTACCTATGGAGTCATAGCTGCTCTTCTAGGTAGAATCTACCCTTGCCTTTATAATTTGATTTATTCTATTATATTGTTTTACCTACAAAGAAAAGCACACCTAGATATGACATTCTTCAGTGTGTATGTCTTAGGGTAAGACTTGAGACAGTTTTTGTTACTACTAATTAGATTTCAATAAAACTAATGGCATCTACCAATGTAAAATCAACCCCCCCCAAAAAATACATTCACCCCCTAACCCCTTTAATAATGAAAAGAGCTCCAAGGCTTGGCCCTCTTTTACTCTTTTAATTTAGAGACATCTGCAATTACCTAAAGTTTAGTGCCAGAAACAAATTGGGCAGTAACGGGATTTGACTCATCAGCCTATTTTTTTTTCTTTCTTTTTGGCTTGTAGCTTTGACAATGTCGCCTTCTTCCCTCTGGTTGTGTCTACAGAACCTCTCGGGTCTAAGGCCCCTGGGGTAGGGGGGAGGGGACAGGGAGAGCAGCCTGGTGGTCTCCTGAGCCTGCACACAGCCCCTCCTATCCCAGCACAGGACTGTTTTGCTGGAGGGAGGCCTCTGCTTCTAAAGTCAGTTTGAGGCATGTCCTCCAAATCCCTTTTTGTCAGCTTGCCCCGCCACATTCCCCACTTCCGTGGCTCCGTCCTTGGGCGTGCTGTGCTGTGTATAAGGCTCCTAGCTGTGAGTTTTGATTTTTGAAGTACAAAGCCTTCCTTTTTTCTGTCCAAATGCAGTCTTTTCAGGCAGGGGCCCACAGTGAAGGCAGTCCTAACTCCCAGACCACAGACCCAGAGGATAGGACACTTAGCGAGTACAGACTGGGGGCTCCGATGGCTGGCCCTGGGGTTCCTCTATCTGAACCCCCTTACCTGCTTTAGCTGCTTCACTGCCCCTAGGGTAGAGGTTACAGGGGCAAAAACAAAGCAACCCCCCCCACAACAACAACAAAAACAAGTAAGCCCTCAACAGAAGAGGGCCCTTTCCCTTCTCCTCCAAGGTAGAAAGCTTATATAGCCTCATTTCATGTTGCATGCAACATTTTAGAAAATTATAGCGTGCCCTAGCCGAATAGGTTACTAACCATGGCCTGCCAGTATTTGTGAGTGATTACTATTATCTCCGTTGGCAGTGCTTTGCCTTAGTGCATGGAATACCCTTCTATCTGGGACAGACTTCAGGGGTGGGCAAGCCTGGGTAAGTAGGGTTTTGTGGCTGTGGGTGTGTCTCAGGCAGAATGGTCTAGCGTATGCATGAGTTTGTTCAGTAGGTCCTTGAATCAAAGCAAACACACACACACACACAAACACACACACACACACACGCATGCACAGCTTCACTTAGGCGGTGGGTTGACAGCTACGGAGTCCCAGTCCGCTCTCTTCTTGTTAGGCTGTGAGCACCCAGGACTGTGGGTCACAGGACATGCTTCAGATGCATCTGTACATGAGACTAGTTATTTTCTCTCTTCCTGCCTACCCTCCTCACCTGGCCCAGTGCCTTGTCCAGAGATCTGTGTATAAAGCCACACTGGATGAGTGGCCTCAGGGGTGAGTGCTTTGAGGAAGAGTGTAGGAAGTCTGTGTACCAGTTATTTGAACTCGTTATAATCCCTTCAGTTTCTTCCCATCTCATTTCTTCCTCCTGACCCCCATGACTTCAGATCTTGGAGCAGTTATTAGCAATAGTTTACCTACGTCATGTTTGTGTGTGGGGTGTGTGTGTACATATGTGGCGTATGTACATGTGTGTGAGGGTATACACACCTGTGCATGCATTGAAGCCAGAAGAGGACATTGGGGGTCCCTCTATCATTCTCTGCTTTGTTCCCTTGAGACAGGGTTTCCTCACTGAACCTGGAGCTAGGCTGGTGGCCAGCAAGCCCAGCCATCCTCTGTCTCCACTACAGTAGCTTTTAGGTTATAGTCACATGTGTGGCCACTTCTGGAGAAGGACAAAAAGCCGTGCTGTTTGAGTTCAGCTGGCATGGAGCTCAGCCAGTTCCATGGCAGACAAACAACCATACGTTTGGAAGGAGAGCTTTTGGGAAAGAGTGAAGAAGCCCAAAGTACCAGAGGAAGTGTGCTTAGAACAGAGGTAGGACAAAGAGAAGGAAATAGTATGCTTTTCTGAATAAATCAGAAACGTGGGATGATCTCAGAAGCCACAGGGCCGCAGCCCCGTAAAATGCCATGCTAGGCTGGGGTAGAATTCTGGAAAGAAATAGTAAGTACATTATCTCTTTAAAGGGACCATTACTCTGTCACTTTAGCTTGACTTAGGTGAGACTGCCTTCTAGGGCTCATCTCTAGGCTGGCATTGACCTGCCCAGCTGGGAGATTAGGTCTCCACCCAGCCCAGAGATTCCATCCTTTTGACCAGAAAAAAAATAGTTTTCCCTTAGTGGCTCTTGACACCACTCTTAAATCTTTAAAAGAAGTTACCAGTGTCTTCACTGAGCTGGATGAAACACATTATGTTGTGAGGTAGGTTTAACCCAGATGACTCTGAACCCTATCGCAGAAATACATGTTAGGGGCCAGAAAATACCTCTGTCTTCTTTGCTGGTGGATCCTAGAGGGCAGTACTGGGTACCTCTCCACTAAACACTCTCTTGACGTGTTTGTACAGTTTTCTGTGGAAGACTGTTGTGCCCATTGGTGGATGGACTGACTGTCTGTGAGTCTGTCTGCGTAGCATTAGAGGCAGATTCCAGTGAGTATGCTGTAGAAGAAAGGGCACAGAACGTGGAAACACTTAGGCTTGGCATGCAACCTCAGCTCCACGCTACATCAACAGCACAACTCTGGACCAAGTACTTGGTTACCCTGGTCCACAGTGTTCTCATTGATCCAGAGATGTGTCTCTCTTGTAGGAGAATATCCAGGCAAGCCTACCATGCCACCTAAACTATTTCGAAGAACTTTCCATGCAGCTTGATTGTGAGACTCAAATATCTCTTTCCTGGGAGAAGCAAGGTGGGAAAAGGCCTTGTGATAGATGACTGTGGGTTGCTAGGCAACTTCACAAGATTTCTGTGATCATTGAGTATGGAGCAGGCTATGAAAGTAAACTAGCAAAGCTAGATTTATAGGCAGGGTGGTAAAGTGTGATGCTATTATCTCTGAAGCAATTAAACTATACTTATATAGCCCTTGAGTTAGTTGCAGAAGTATCTGAAGGGTCCAGAAGGTCTCCCTCTTTGAGGCCTGCTTCATTCTTTTCTCTGATTTTAGACCACTAGACCATGATGCTGGCATTGATGATGGGCTGATACTGGCCTGAGCGCTTCACCAGCAGTGGGAGGTTGACCCGTCTGCCAAGTCCCCAAGACCAAAGTTTCCAAGTAGACCTGGCTAGCACCATTTTGCTGGGCTGAGTTGTGGCATCTGGTGGAACTGATTGGGCACCATCTCTTTTGCCCCTGAACCCACTCAGTGGTTACCTCTGTTAATTCCAAGGTGGGTGGTTAGGCACTGTTGGTCTTTGCTTCTGGGCAGCTCCTTTTCTCCAGAGGGGGAGGTTATGGTGTAACAATTGAATTTTCAGGGCTGCCTGTCATTAGGGCTAAATTGTTTCATAACATGATAATTACTGTATCACCCAAAGTAGGGGGAGCCTGAGGAAGGCAAACAGAGCCGAGGGGTTTATTATTGGTTATCGAGAGGATGTTCATGAAAACATTCATTAGTGCTGCTCCAGAGAATGAAAACAGGGTGTCAGCAGAGCAGGCCAGCCTAGGCAGCTTCGCCTTGCCTCCGGATGGAACAGTATTCAGGAGGCTTAGCAGAGCCAGCCTGTCCAGCCAGCGTCGATCTGGTAGCTTGGGACAGAATTGTGGTTTGGAAACGGGCAGGCTGTGATCAGTTCTTGCTCTTGAATCTTACGGTTTGCATTATTTACTTCCCTTCCGTTAGTGTGATTTTGTTCTCAAAGGGAACGCCGTCAAACACCTCATAATATTTACCATCAGTCAGTCCATCAGGCCGGAAGTGTAGGCTGCTTAGGGAACCATACACTGACCTTAGCTTATTGTATATGAGGAAATCTGGTTCAAATTTTAGCCCTACAGCTGCCCTGCTCCTCTCTGGATTCAGCTGGTTACAAAGGAAGGCTTTTGGGCCCCATGCATACATGTGATTCAGAATCTCCATCTTCAGGTCCTCCAGATAATTTCTGTGTATGGAGATGTTGAAGACACCCTATCCTAAGTGGCCATGCCTTAGACAGGCCTGGTCTTTTTTTTGTCTTCCTGTTTATTTTATGACCTGGACCTTCCTAAAGTTTGACATTTGGTAGCTGCAGCATCTGTAGATTTTCTTCTCATCTCGGACACATCTAAACCTCTAAAGACTTTGTCAGTGTTCGAGGGCAAAGTGGTCGAGGCAGCAGAGCGGTGAGTGGAAGCATTTTCCTGCTGAAAATGGAAGAGAGTGTAGAATTTAAAGGTGGTGAGGATAGCTATAGTATGGAGATATTTTTTACATTTGGCAGTTCAGGGAGACATTTTTGGTTTCACACCCAGGGGAAAGTGAGTGTTCCTGATATCTAGTGGGTATAGGTCCAAGATGCTGTTAAACATTCCATAATAACATACACACATACAATCACAACACACACATACACACAACACACACATACACACACACAATATGCACAAATACACACACACACACACACACTGCTACTGCTGCTGCTGCCGCCGCCACAGCCACCCCCCAAAATGTGCGTAGTCCAGTATGTCAACAATGAAGTACTAAACACCCAACAAAAGGCAGAGAAACTTTTCCCAGACCTCTTCTACACCCGTAGGTGCTACTGTCACTACCTCCGCACCAGAACTGAAATGATCTAGTCCAACATACCAGCCGTGCCATGAAAAGTGTTGTTCTGCAGATCCTCATAGCATCGTTACACCTCTCTGATGGAGGGAGGATTAATGGGGCTTCCTCTCCTTCAGTGTGGGCCAGTAGAGCAGGGGAGAGAGTGACCCCAGATATTACATAGATGACTCCTAGTGCATGTTCACGGCTTGGCAGGTGCTGAGAAGTTAACAGAATTACAGCTGGAGGATGGAACATGATTCAAAGGATTAAATGGAAGAGAAACAAAAATCTAGTGGAGAGAACAGAAAGGAGTAGACTGTTACTGGACCACGTGCCTGGTACAGTCAACTTACAAAGAGAGAAGGTTCCCTTTGGAGGTTCCTTTGTGTAACTGGTCACTTCGCATAATTGATCTCTTTGCCTAATTGGTTCGTGCTGATGCTGGTGCTCTGGGCAAGCCAGTATACCTGGCTGTGTGTGGTTGAGAACAGGACTGTTCATTTCATGGTTAAAAAGTAAAAAAGAAAAAAGAACCCAGGTTCCTCTGTAAGGGCATTTCATCCGTGACCTGAAGACCCCCTGCTTGGCCCCACCTTTTAAAGGTTCTATTACCTCCCAGTGACAACATGGACGAGGACCAAAACTAACATGTAGACTTTGGGGGGGGGGAGAACGTTCTAGATTCAAACTATAGCACTTCTTCTATTACTTTTGAATTGGGTACCTTATTATAACCACCCTCTCTCTCACTCTGTGGAATAGAGGATAGCTTACTTAAAGACGTTGCTTATGCAGAATGTGGCTGATCATTCCAACGGTGGCCCGCAGGGAATCACATCATCCCTCCACACTCGTCTGCAAGTGGATTTTGCCAATTTTTTTTCTCCCAGGAAGTAGAGTTGCATTGTGCCGCCCCATGAGCCTGGGCTGGGTTTGTCATTTGCCTTGACCAGAGAGTCCATGGAGACAAGGATGTTGTGTGACAATGGTGTATGAGCCTGAGGTCATTCATCCTTCATTTTGTTCCTTATGGAAGATTCCTTCCATTCTGTCAGGGAGCCCCACCCAGCTTCCTTGACTGAGGGCCCAGGTGTCCAGCTTCCTGAGCCCAGCCCCTAGCCAAGCATGCAGGTCAGTGTGACTGTATCATGGCACCTCAGTGAAGTCAGCTCCTCACCCAGACAACCCACAGAATGACAAGGAATGATAGGTTATGATTAGTTGAAAACACCATGTAGAGCTATAGGGCAACCCTAGTGTCCTCAGGGGCTGCTCACCGTGTCTTTGAGGCAATGTCTCATACAGGGACCTGAGGCTCCTTGACTGGCCAGCAAGCCTTTGGAGTGCCACTGATTCCCAGCACTGGCATTGCAGACAGCACCGTGCCTGTCTTTTCATGGGTGTACTTGGTGATCAGACTCAGGCCCTGGTCCTTGCATAGCCAGCACTTTGCCAGCTGAGCCATCTCTCCAGCTCCCACTGCCAATGTTCGATGGACAGAAATGGACAAGTGAATTTTGCAAGTGACCACCCCCGTCTCTTTGCCCCGAAGCGTGCGTGTTGAATGTCAGATCGAGAGCAAGAAAACCTGAATTCTTCCTCCTCTGTTTCTTGCAGCACTTCTCAGAGCTCCTGGATGAGTTTTCCCAGAACGTCCTGGGTCAGCTCCTGAATGACCCTTTCCTCTCGGAGAAGAGCGTGCCGATGGAGGCGGAGCCACCTCCAACATCACCAGCGCCTCTCATCCAGGCTGAGCACAGCTACTCCCTGAGCGAGGAGCCCCCGGCTCAGTCACCATTCACCCACGCCGCTGCCAGCGATGACTTCAATGATGGTAACAAACGGAGAGCAGCGAAACACTGGGGGCCTTAAGCCCTTTGACTCTAGCCTGTCGAGAAGACGGGGTGTGGGCTCTGTTACTGTTAGCATCCGCATTAGCCACACACCCACTGCCTGGTGCTAAGGCTGTAAATGCCAAGAGGTACACCACGCACTTGTCTGTGCTAGGCTGCTTCTCAGGGAACTTGCTGTTACTGAATCATCTTGCTCTCTTTGCCTTGGCCCTTGGGCAGCAGAGCACAGCAGTATGGGAAGCTAGCTAGTAGTTTTAAAGGATCATATCGTTTTCCTGACAAAGGATTTTTTTTTGTGACAGTTCTTATCTAGAGAAACCTCTGGGGGGCATCCTCTTGGTTTTCCAGCGTGTTCCACTGACCCTACATGTATGGGATCTTGGTGAATGTTCTTAGACTCTCTTGTTGGTATCCATTTCGTGCCTGTTCCCATAAACCGTGCTGTTGCTTGTCATTGTTGAAGGACTGGCTTTTCTAGCTCCAGAGGTGCTGAAATGTCTGGGCCGTTCCTCTATAAGCCTTTATTTGCTATATTTTCTACCTTGCCAGTTTTCCATGTGGGCATGCATTCATACACACACATGTGTGCGCATACACGCCCCTCCCCCCACAATTGAACTATGTTTTATTTTCTTAGAGGGACAGCCAGCTATTTAAAGTACGTTGAGAAAACTCTAAAGATCTTGTTCCTGTTTTCATTCCAGCATGTGATACTTTTTTTCCACAGGAGGGTGACACTGTGCGATGTACTCACTAAAATGACCTCTTTGGGTTTTGCTCTGAGCCCCCTTCTGCCTTCCCTTTCATACTATGTGTGTGTGGCAGGTGTCTTTTATAGCTTGCTCCCCACCTAACACATGTCCTCATGCTTCCCTGTGGTTAAAGGCCAGTGCCTATATCCACATGCATAAGGAAGGGGCCACCCCTCCAGAGGAATTCATTACTAGTCCCTAAAATAATTAACTTGTACCAGTAACACACCTTTCTCTCGGGGCACAGAATTTTGTGGGTGTGAGGAATTCCCATTCTTCCCTAGGATACATTCTTTCTTGGAAGAGTCACACCCATCATCATGGTTCCATGCTCAGTGAAAGGGAGGGGTGTTGTGAACCTGATAGTAGGCTCTCTCTAGCCTGCTGGAGCCTCACCCTGGTGCTCTGATTTTCCCTCTTTTGTGAGGACTTTAGGAGCATGGGGATTTAGCCTTCTGCTGAAGTCTGTCAGTTATTCCTGTCTTGCACCAGTAAGATGAGGTGTCATGCCTCCTGGAAAGAAAGGCAGAGAACTGAGCTAATTTGAGGACATACGGGTGCTTTGGGGGTAAAATGTGATGTTTAAAAAGCTCAGAGCAATGTCTACTGTGTCTCATCTCAGCAAATCGTGTTCTCCTCCCAGTGCCTGCCCCATCCTGCAGTTTGTGTGTAACATGAAGGCCGGTTTGTTGGGATTTATGTCCCACCCAGTACCCCACAGCTGGCAAGTCCCAAAGAATTACACAGAGTCTACATTAATGATAAACTGATTGGCCCATTAGCTCAGGCTTCTTATTAGCTCTTGTAACTTATATAGCCCATTATTCTTATCTATGTCAGCAACATGGCTCAGTACCTTTCTCAGTGGGGCAGGTCACATCCTGCTTCTTTGGTGGTCTGGGCAGGAGTCCCAAGAGAGCTTCCTGCTTCCCAGAATTCTCCTATTCTCCTTGCTCCACCTCTACTTCCTGTCTGGTTGTCCCACCTATACTTCCTGCCTGGCCAATCAGCGTTTATTTGAAACATGATTGACAGAATACAGACAATTATCCCACACCATTTGTGCAGTTCATTTCAGAAATGGCATCAGATCAGATGCAGAATCTGTGCTCTCTGTTGTGACTAGTGCCGTGTTCTCCCTTAGCCTCATCGCAAAAGGTGTATTGCTGTAACAACATACCGTAGCAAAAGTTATCTGAAACTTATGAATTGCATATTTCTCTAATTTCCCATGTAATATCATCAGACTGTGATTGGCCATAGGTAACTAAAACCATGGAAAGTGAAGCATAGGTAATGAGGAGCTGCTGTGTCCCCAGTCCTCACTGTGTGCAGGCCCAGCTCAAGGAAGTCAGTGCACAGATAACGGGGAGCGGCTGCATCCCCCGTCCTCACTGTGCAGGCCAGCTCAAGGAAGTCAGTTGTCTGGATTTCAGGTTAAATTCATGCAAGCCCTGAGTTAACTTTAGTATTTTTTAAATGGGTGAGTGGTCGGACAAAATGACTGTTAAGATTTCTTCTAACTCTGAAATCCTTTGTGGGGATGTGCTTGCCTTCATGCAAGGTTCCCTCGTGTTCTTCTCATTGCTTTGTCTATTTTCATTTCATAATCTCATTGAAGCCTCTATCTCTCGCCCATCTTCGTTTATGGAGTTAATCTTCAGTGTCTTTTGCATTAGCCATGTATGCTGTGTAACAAATATCTCCTCCCCCCCAAATTAATGTCTTAGAATGGCCATTTATTCCCTCATGAGTTCTGTATTTCAGTCCTCTGAAGTGATACTTCTGTGGGTTTGGTTCATAATTTATCATGACATTAGAGTCAGATGCTGGCCGAGACATTCCAGGGTTAGACACGCTACCCTAAAAGCAGCTATCTGGAGTAGTGGACAAACCACTGGTGGTAAGTTGGTTGCCCTTTATATGGGTCTCCCCGTGTGGCTCCCGGCTTCTCCCACAAGTGAGAGATCTCCTGTCAGCTACCTTTCCTGACACAGCCAGGGAAGAGACTCAGCTGCCCACACAGGACGGCACTGATTCATTGTGGTAGGGAACTGCACAAGAAGGCATGCAGCAGGAGGTGCAGTCACTGGAGACCGTCTTGGGTGCCGGCGGCCACACTGTGAAGTGATTTTTCAATGTCTGGATTCCTTTACCTGGTATTACTAGGCTACACACTCTTTCCATCGTTTGCCCGGAGACTCTCATGTTTATATTCAAGACACTGAAGAAATATAAAGAAAATGACATTTGTCCATTGCTCTCCCAATATTTGTCAGGAGGGGAGGATTGGAAGTAGACAATACACAACCGATTATCAAATCATTTATACATGTGCCAACCTAGTGGAAGATATTCACACCTGTTCCAAATTCTATATCACCACCGACTGGCTCTGGAAGGGTCATTTAACTTTTCCAGCCCAACTTTCCTGTGTGTAAAAGGAGGGTGAGAATGGCTTTTCATGTTTTGTTCTGAGGATTAAGTGCGATAATAGATTTCATTGCCTCCCAGTGTCTGGCTGCAGGCAAGGAAGTTCTTGGCTCTATTGCAGTTGTTATTTACAACTGAGGTCTGCATGAGGACAGGACTCTGAGTCAGACTTTGTCGAGGATTCTTTTTAACTTTAACGTAGTTATTTTGGGGAGCATGAATGTGCACATGCCATGCATGTGTGGAGGTCAGAGGAAACTTGGCAGGAGTTGGTTCTCTCTTCCTGCCATGTCTGTTCCAGGAACTGGACTCAGGTCATCAGGCTTCGCTGAAAGTGCCATTGCCCACTGAGCCACCTTCCTGGTCCTGTGAAAGAGCATCTCTCAATTTAGCAGCCTATGAAATTTAGTAGGTACTTATTAGTGGATTCTTTTTTATTTTTGCTAGTTTGTTTTTAACACATCAGCTATATCCAGAGAATGAGCCCCAGATTATAATTGTTTAGGGGACAGAAATGAACTGTAAACACAATACTTTTTAGTTGCATGGAGATTATTAGTTTTCCATGTATTTCAATTACCCATGTGATTGTTGGGTCCCTTCTGTATTTTGAGCTGAGTGAGGGCACGTTCCGCTCTGTGTCTGGCAATTAGCATTATACCTGGTACTCTGAAGATGTTCAGTGAACATTTATACCATCGACTTGTATAGCCAGTTGTTAAAGACGATACGAGAGATGGAGCATCCATCTCTGGCCCGTGGGGTAATACCACGGAGGCGATTGCTCCGTTCCACTCTGCACATTCGACAGAGGCAGGATTTCACCGGTGCTGGCTCCTGGTTGGCTGCAGCTTCCATCTGCAGATCAAACATGGTGCCAACGAGAAGCAGGTGTGTTGTTAATGCTTTATGGCTCATCTTCAAATTAATATCATAGCAATTTTTTTTAGTACTGTATCTTATAGGTGCCAATCAGTGACATGGAAAAATAGGACAAGGAAGGGAGGGAGCGCTGACATTCGGATGAGATTAGACAGGTGACACGAATGAGGACTAGTGGAGAGGGGAAAGCACCAGGTGTGTCTCACACCTGCGGTTTGCTGTTCAGAACACCCAGGCTGGAGGCGGTCTAATGACATTCAGTAGGCTAACCTTGCTTCACTTCCACATGTAGGCTGCACGCATGCCGTGTACCAGATTCTCGCTTAGATACTCACGAACACAGCAGTGACGTGCAGACCCTGCCTGTGAGGAGGAACTCGGGGTCGGATGAAAACATGATATATGTGCTACCATATTAGGCAGATTCTGAGGAGCGTTCCAAGAGGAAATTAAACCGTAGGAGTCTCCAGGAGAGAGAGCACACCCACTCAGGAGTCAGGAAGAGCTGCCTGAATGAAGCAGGATTTCAGCTGGGCCTTGGCTCACTGCCTGGAGTCAGCCCCTGGGGCTTGCTTGAGGGCCTCGGATAGAGAGCAGAAGAGCAGAAGGCCAGGACACACTGGCGCTTTGAAAAGAGATCCTCAATGAAAAGCTTGTACACAAAGCAGATTTCCAGAGGTTCAGGGTTCCTTCCTGTTCCGTTCATCAGTTGTCTTCCTTTGT
Source organism: Ondatra zibethicus (assembly GCA_004026605.1). Taxonomy (NCBI): domain Eukaryota; kingdom Metazoa; phylum Chordata; class Mammalia; order Rodentia; family Cricetidae; genus Ondatra; species Ondatra zibethicus. The sequence continues at coordinate 30,447 of PVIU01001625.1, read as the reverse complement.
CTATGTCTGGGCATATTGTCTCTACTTTGTCCTCTGTCACTGAAATTTGTTCCCCTGTGTAGGCTTGTCCGGTGCCGGCACTTTTTAATGTAGTTTTTATTTAACCAATTGATTCTTTCACTTACAGAACTTCTGCATGGTTCCTTTTCAGTGTATCGATTTCCTTGCTGATTTTTTTTCCTCTGTTTTTGGACTTCCTTCTCCAATTTATTGTTCTGCTCACTTTGGGGACTATCTTGTCAGAAGATAGACTTTCTTAGCACACCTGCTTATTTGAGTCATCTATGTAGACATTAATCATTAATTCTGTTAAAAGAAGGACTCTGAATTCATCATGGACATTTCTGCCATCTTGGGATCTGGGGTTTCATTATGGGGAGTTGGTAGTTTGGGACTGAGTCATGGTGAAGACATCCCTTTGGAGGACTCCCGGAAAGCAAAAGAACCAAATAGAATTAGAAAGGGGGCAGGGAGTTAAAACTAGGAGACCCTTTCATCCCTACAGACTTTTAAAGCACAAGAAAGAAACACAACAAATACAAGATGACAACCCTCTTTCCATGGTGTTACTGGTCTTCCAGTTTTGTTCTCTTTCATTTACATGCAACATGAAGGGATCATACATGCACCTAAGCTAACACCCAGTGTGGGGAGAAACAATCAGTAAATCTTGTTGAGGAGGCCTTTCCTATAGTAAGACCAGAGAACGCACTGTGGGGTCCTCCAACTGGCACCCAGTTCCGTTTGTAGCTTTCGTGCTGTGACAGGTTTATGCTTCTATTTGCTAAAAATAGGCAGGGGGTGTTCAGAAGGATTTTGCAAAGGGCATACAATCCACAGTTTACCTTTGGGAAGTTCTGGTGTTTTCTCTCATGGTGATAGCATGTGGGATAGGAATTGTTTAAGGTGTTTGCCATCAAAGGCATGGGTGAACGGAGATGAAGGTAGGCTTATCCAGCATCGCCTCCCCTGGGTCTTAGCTACAGTTGTGTCACTGAGATTTGAGAGCGAGCAAGTGTGTGGTAATAATATTATTTTATTCTCTTGAGCCATACCTTACATCCCTCCAGAGGAGGAGTCAACCCCTCCAGATCCAATCATTTAGAGCAGGTGACTGATAAGTTATGATTTCTCTTTAGGAAACATGCAGACGTGTGATGTTTAAGAACAGCTGTTGGCACCAAGTCCAATATACCTTACCTCTTAGTAACCAATAGCTGAAATAATACTAGGAGCCCTGACTTCTAGTGGTGGATAATGAGAATTTCATTCTTGGGAAAACCAGTAATGCAGCTCTCCTTGTCCAGTTTTGCTTAGAGCAAATGCTGCTCTTCTGTAAGTGCTTCTAAGCTTGAGAGCAGTGCTGGGACATAGAGCTAAGGAAAGGCTTAGTGTAGAAAGAGGCTCCTTTTATTCATCTCCATCTCTTCCTCCTGCCATAACCCTTCTGTCATGCCTGGCCATTCCTCCTTACTTCCGCGTATGTCTCCCCTGAGTTCCAGGGCAATCATACAGAGCAAGTGGATGTTTGTACCCTATCCGGTGGACTCTAGACCCCTAAAATGTGCACCAAATTTGGGGCTGTCTATGTTTGTTAACTTTCTGGTAAGAGGCTTTATAGCTTTCTTTAGTTTATAGTTTGCATTTATTGTATGTGCGTATATGGTGTGCGTGTGTATGGTGTGTGTGTGTGCCCCCATGTAGAGGTGTGCATATGTACATGTTCCACAAATGCTGAGAGGGGAGTTTGTTCTCTCTTTCCACTACATGTGATCTGGGGATCAAGCTCAGGTTCACTGCGCTCAACTGCAAGTGCCCTTACTCACTGATCTGAGCTGTGGGCTCTGATAACTTTCTTTAGTTTCTTGAAAGAGCCTATGACCAAAAAGTTAAGAAACCCTGGTCTGCTGCAGCACAGGACTCATCTTATTTCAGAGCTAACCGGAAACGCCTCTGAAACGCTGGAGCTGCAGGGTTTCATGGGGCTCAGGCCACAGAAGCCAAGCCTGGGAACATGGCTGGCCTTCATGGCCACTGGAGGCAGTGTCCACCCCATTCAGCCACCTCTCCTCAGGGTACAAGATGGTGACCATTTGCTGAGAGTGCTTCTTGTCCACCAAAAATGTAAAGCATAAAAAGGAGAAAAATGAAGAGGCTGAAAGAAATTCCCCAGTAAAACGTTCCTGGCTATGCTTACGATCCTAGGGTGAGCAAACCTTGTGTGACCCCAAGGGGGTCAATCATCATTGTAATCATTGTAATGGGGTCGTGCTCCATTGCAATCGAATTGGGATGGTGGGTTTATTATCCTTCTGAAGAGAGCAGTTTCTGTCACTATAGCAGATACCTGGTGCACTCACCTTCTGAGGAGAGCAGTTTCGTTTGACAGCTTTGGAGGTTCCATTGTGTCTTCAGTTGCTGAGGGGTCTGTGGTGAAGCAACACATCACAGCGGAAGTTCACAGTGGGACAAAACTGCTCACTGAGGAACCAGAAGGCCAAGAAGAGAGAGAAGATGAGACTTGGGTCCCATAATCCCCTTGAAGAACATACACCCACTGACCCCAAACCTCCCTCTATACTGCACATCCTATAGCTCCACCACCTTCCAATAGTGCCAGACTAGGTACAAAGCACACACATACTGGAAGACATGAGCCACACTGTAGCTGGCCTTCTTAAACTTTTCCCTCTCAATGGCAACTTTTTGCTCAAGAAAGTTTTGCATGACCCTTGGTGTATAAAATAGTCATGCAAAGCAAACATTTACCATAATAAATGACAAATGGATTTTAAGACAGTTCTTTAGTATACATATAATTTTACCATTTATTAAAAACAAAAGCAAATATTCAATTAAGGAGAATTGGCAATACTTGTTATTTTTATATAAAACATTTTATGTAAAGCATTAAATAAAGAATAATCAGCCAAGTGCTAAAAGGTATAGTGTGTCTTGAGTGTTTTCAGAGTTGATTAATATTTTGATTTTAAAACATCAGTGCTGAGAATGTTGTTTTGCATGAATATGTACTACAGCATGGCAAAAGCATACTTAAGCCTTTTCAGAAATTATTGGAAATTCTATCCTAATCCCAAGTCAAATTCATCTAACCACTTTTTTTTAGAGATTTATTTATTTTATATATGGGTGCTCTATCTGCATGTGTGCCTTTATCTCAGAAAAGGGCATCAGATCTCACTACAGATGGTTATGAGCCACCATGTGACTGCTGGGAATTGAACTCGGGACCCCTAGAAGAGCAGCCAGTACTCTTTACTTCTGAGCCATCTCTCTAGCCGCCAACAAATTTTTTAAAAAATGACACAAGTCAGAAAGTCTAACAGCAATTTTTAAAATCAAGCATACTAACACAATAGAATCCAAAGATGTGCTATTTTGTTACTTGCATGCTGAAGAGTAACATTGGAAAATACTAAAGGCCTTTGTTTTCTATATTTAAACCATTCTGTCTCTACCAGAGCAAGAAACTTTGTATGGACACTGAGAACACTGCAGCCTGGGACATCCAGTGGTCCTGAAGCTGAGCTGAGGAGTTTGGGGCTTCAGCCACTGGTGATCCGTGGTGTAACATCCTGCACGGTGTAAGGCGTACACATTGTGTATTTGTAACCAAAGCTGCAGTAAAGTTGCTCTGCAAGAAGAGCCTCTGATATAGTGTGTGTCTTGTTAGGATTCTCTTGCTGGGAAGAGACACCATGACCATGGCAGCTCTTATAAAGGAAGACATTCAATTGGGGCTGGCTTACAGTTCAGAGGGTTACTCCATTATCGTCATGGTGGCACACAGCACGGTTCTAGAGAGGTGGCTGAGAGTTCTACACCCAGATCCAAAGGCAGCAGGAAGAAAGAGTGGGCTTGACTTGAGTTTCTGAAAACCCAAAGCCCACTCCCTGTGACACACTTCCCCCAACAAGGTCGCCTCTACTTCCACAAGGTCACGCATCCTAATAATGCCACTCCCTGTGGGTCTATGGAAACCATTTTTGTTCAAATCACCACTGTATAAGTTTGATTTTTAAATTAATTTCTGTCTGTTGTGCATTGAGAAGCCTTTTACTGTTGCCTAATTTGTCACATCTCCACGTTCAGTTGTGTGACTTTCAGTTGAGGAATCTGTAGACTATAGCACAAGGTACATGTTTGCTTTGTTCCCTTATTTCAGTGTTTTTCCTGAAGAAGAAACTTAGTAACGCTAGACCGGGCCATTCAGAGAGAACTTGATGTGGCCCCTGTCCTCCAAGCTTGTGTAAGAATAGGGTATAAAAGTCTATAAAATATCAGCAGGTTAATCAGAAGGAGTATATAATGCATTTGTGCCAAGGTAACTTTATTTGGACTGGCTTAAGAGACTAATGGGGGGCTGAAGAGCTGACTCAGTGGCTAAGGGCATGGGTACTGACTGCTGTTGGAGAGGACCAGACCTTGGTTCCTAACTCTTGTATCAGGTGACTCAAAATCACTTCTAAATTCCAGCTCCTGGGAACCAGACACCCTCTTCTGGCCCTCAAGGGCACTGCATTCATGTGCACATACTTGTCCTTCCAACACAGACATACACACACAATTTAAAAATTAGTAATAAAAATAAATCTTTATAAAAAGACAGACTATTGCTGTTTCAGGTCTATAGAGTCTAGACAGACCAGGGTTATCAATTGTGACCAGGTGTCCTGCTGATGAATCCGCTGGGGTTTCATAGGGTTTGCAAAAGCTAGAACTAGCTGGGTGGGCTCAGTATTGATCCTTTAAATTTACGGGGCTGTTTCCACAGTGACAGATGAGAGCAAGTCCTCAGTGAGCTAGAGGTGAGTAACTGGTGCTGGTGTGAAGTCATAAGGGGAGTAGGAGACGAGCTGCAGAGGGAGGAGGACTCAGGAGTCGAGCACCGTGGGACGATTGGGAAACAGGGTTGGAGCAAAGAGGGGGGTGTTTGTTGGAGAGTCCTAGGAGAGAATAATGGCTCATTGCTGAGGCTGCAGAGCAGGGGACGAGTGCACAGAAAGAGTTAGCTGTAGAGAGAGAGACAAGAAGGTGTTTGACATAAATGGCAAAGAAAGTGTTTTGGTTTTTTGGGTTTTTTTTGTTTTTTTTTTTTTTAGAGAAATAGGCAGCAGGATTCACACAGGGTTGTGTGTGTGAGGAAAGGTCACGGGTGAGTCACAGGTGACTTGGGTTTCTGCTCTGTAGCCTTAGAAGGATTTTGGTGTTGACGTGTTCCCAGGAAGTGGGACCCAGAAAAAAAAAAAGACCCAGAGATGAGATAAATAGCTAATCACATTTACTCTGAGCTGGTGTCAAGAGCATCATTGTGAGTCATCCTAGAGGAATAGGAAAGGATGATGTGGTCGTACTGGGTCCTCTGCCTTGGCTGGAATGATGAAAGAACCTGCGTGTGTTTGGGTGGGAACACAGGGGAGAAAGATAACAGTGCTTCCCTCAGAACAGCAAAGCAGTGATCCCTTTGCTTAACCCCTGCAGTCTAGAATAGTTAGTCTAGTGGAGTTAGTATAGTATAGTCAACAGCGAAGTTGACAGCCATCTGTCAAGTAAAACTACTTGGATTATTTGTGAGTAACAGTTCTATTATTGATGAAGAAAAATTAAGTATATGTGGCAGTTTTGTACATCTGTGTACTAAATTAGTCTTTTCAAATCTTGTTCTTTGGATATTTACGTGGTTCATGCTCTAAACAAAACATCCTGCAGGAGAAACTGTGACTCTGAAAGACTCAAGTACAAGGTTCAGTGTGGATCTCTAGAGTCATATTGTGTACGACTCTAGCTTTGAGTCTGGGCTCTGCCCAGATTATGAATGACGTGATCTTGAGTGAGTTGCTTTACTCTTCTGTCTCACCGTCCATATCTTTAAAATGAGAATATAGTATTTACTCCCACAGCATTGCTGGAGGGTTTCACCGAGTTAATATTTATTGAACACTTAGAACGGCGCCTGCCACTTTGCAAGCACCAAATAAGTATCAGCTATTATTGCTATTGTTCTTCTGCGGCTTGCTCTATAATTAAATACATAATTTACCAAGTGGCTGCGATAGGAATGGCAGGCGCTGAGGGGAGAGCTTCCATGTACACAGGCACAGAAAGAACACAGAGTTAACAGAGATAGCTGATTTTGTTGGTCTCAGAGGTTCATGCAGTACAGCCTGGGTGTCTGCCAAAGACTAAGCACAGCATGTTTTAGCTGTTATGAGTTGGTCTTAAACAATGTTTCTTCATATCAGAAACATGGACTGGTGGTCTGTAGTATAGGAGTAATCAGTATTTTATTTTTTCCTATGCCTACTTGAGGGCTCAAAAGAAATTTTTTTTTAAATGTAATCCTTCTAGGTTAAAGCTGTATTAGACTATTGCAGCTTTGGAAAGCAGTGTGTGCCCGTGAGAGTGAGCCCAGGCTATGGGACTCATTTCTGTGTGAGTTCCAGGTCTGCCACACACCAGCTGTGTGCACACTTTTGGGCAAGCTACTTAATTTTGCAGTTTCCTTGTTTTTAAACAAGGGAGTGATAGTTGTATTAACTTCTGTGGTTACTCTTAGGGCTAAGTTAATATTTCCAAAGTACTCAGAACAATACCCAGCCCATAGCAAATACAATGCTGCTGATTTTCCTACCGTGGACACCTCTTTACGCCATTCTATGTGGGAATTCATTGTAGGGCACCATGGGCAGACAGGCCGCTGGCTTCCATGCAGTGGGCCATAGTTTTTTTCCTTATTTTGACATGTCTCACAGAATTCTTACCCCTCAGCCTCCTGCCTTCCAGATCTCAGCCTTGGAATTTTCAAAGGAGATCATTTTTTTTCTTATTTTATTAGTCTGGGTATTTTGCCTGCATGCACATCTGGGCACCACTTGTGTACCTGTTACCCACGGAGGCCAGAAGAGGACATAAGGTCCTCTTGGAACTGGAGCTACAGACAGTTGTGGGCTGTCCTGTGAGTGCTGGGCATGGAAGAACAGCCATTGCTCTTAGCCACTGAGCCATCTCTCTAGGCATGGGAGATTTTTATGTGGGGAAAAAAAAAGTCAAAAGATTTTTCAATTTCTTTCAACATATTCAAAGAGTAAACAAATAAAATGAGAGGAGTTTAGAGGAGACATGTAGTTTACTTTCTTCAATTTATATATACTATTTGGGCAATAAATGGAAATGTGTAGGGCTTTTTTTTTATCATATAGATGCTATTTATACCAAGTGATTTCTCTTAGGAATGTATGTTTATTCCTATTCCGTGTTCTGTAGTGTGTGTGTGTGTGTGTTGCCTGTGCATGTGTCTATAAAACACACCTTGTGCAGGGTTACTGGCTCTACTCCTGATGCTGTCATTTCATTGACTTTAAGCAGCTCTGTCCTTTGGTCTCCAAGGCCACCTGATGTTCCCTACCATGAGACAGTGGCGCCTCTTCATCTTTGCTAATAGCCAAGGCTGATGCCGAGGAGATGCGGCCTTGGAAATCAACCTTTAGGGGAAGCTGTGCAAATAAAATCTGAGGCTATAGAGGATGCTTATCATCTAGAATCTGCACTGTTAAAAATGAAACTTAAAAGGTATGTAAGTATAATTCAGAAAAACACCTTTTTTTTCCACTCAAAGTCTGAAGTGCAGAATTTAGAAAAGTTACAGACTGTAGTATTTCAAGTACTTCGTTATCTCTCTTTCTATTTAACCAGTTATGCAAATAGCTGAGGATGCATCTAATTCTAAGCTTTAGTGGTCTTTTTGCCAGTAAAATTCAACTACAAAACTAAGGCCCCGGACAAGTTGCAGAGCCCACTCCTTTCCTAATTCTCTCCTTTGTTCACCTTCTACCTTATAGGTTACATTTGTAATTTTCTTTTCTCTAATTTGATCTTTAATTCCATTGGCGATAAAAGTTAGGCCAACAGCCCAGAGTTGGGAACGTAAGCTCTCTTCTCTAATTTCAACCACACTGAAATGCTGCTCTCATCAAGCTTCGTATTGACTGCACTCCCTTAATCTAAATTCAGTTCTTTTACAGTGCATCTGGTGGGTCTGATTGGCCAGTGTACAAATGCTTATTTGTTTTTATTAATCATGCATGTGCAAGCCAGAGGACAACTTTTGGGAGTTGGTTCTCTCTTTCCAGCTTTCTGTAGCTTGTAGGAATCAAACTCAGGCCATCAGGCTTGTGAGGCAAGTGCTCTGACCTGCTCAGCCATCTCACCAGCCCCTACGAATGTTTGTTGACACCGTCTCCAGTTGACGACTTAGAGGAATTATTCTGAAAATCAATGCAGTTGTCTTTTTGCCATAGATTCTGATGCTGTAATTCTAGCCATCTTGTACTAGCTATCATCTGTCTTAGAGGCCATCTCAAACCCCGTACTTTTAATTTCTGTGTGTATGTGGGGGTAGTCTATTCCAGGGTGGTCTCCAGTTTGGTCTGTAGTCAAGGATGAGCCTGAACTTTGGATCCTTCTGCCTTTGCCTCCTGAGTTTGAGCGCTGGGATTAGCAGTGTGTATGTGGTGCTGGGGATCACACTTGGTGCTCTGTATCAGCTCTGCTATATTCCCAGCTCTGAATCTCAGTTCCTGAAGTAAATATCAGTGTATTACTCGAGGTTGTGCATTTCCACTGCTGGGGATTGGCTGATGGACATGGGCTCGGTTTAGCAACTGCTGGTTCCAGCTACATTCGCTCTCATCTTAAGGCTAGCAGAGAGTTGGATGACTTGGCTCAGCTTCCCTTGGCATGCCTTTGATCTGTGAGGCTGTGCTCCTTCATCTAGGATCAAGAGATCAATTCACATCCTGGCACTATCTTATGTGATAGTAAAAACCGTAAGAGCATAAACCCGATCTTAGCTAAAACATTCCAAGATTCTGCCGTATTAAGAAGCTAGCATGCCATTGGTTAGGTTAAGTTACAGGGCAAATCTGGGGGCTATTGAACACTCATATAACAAAAGACACAGTTGGAGGGTGTGTATAGCTTGACTAAACCAAGATTCACCTAGAAAAGGAGCCACAGGACATACTTGTGAGGAATTGTCTTGATTGGGTTAATTCAGCAGATTGCTTCCCTAAATGTGTACAGCACCACCCCATTGGGTTGGGATCCTAGGCTACCTAAGAAGCCAAAAGCTAGCTGGGCACAACATTTTCTCTCTCTCCTTCATGGGTACAATGTGAGCATCTGCCTCATGCTCCTAATGATGATGGATTTCCCTCAAACTGTAGCCACCCAGATCCTTTCTCTCGGGTTGCTTTTGTCTGGATATTTTATCGCGGAAATAACAAAAGCAACCATACAAAGTGGGAAAGCCGACTGGAGTCAGCAGTGGGCCCTCTCACCCACTCCAGCTTCTGTCCGGGGATTGCCACCCCAAAGCAAGAGGAGGCAAGGCCAGCATGTCCATGTGTGGCAACTGGGAATGGTATTAATAGTTTCAAATACAGGCTTGTAGAAATACTATAAAAACGTTAAAGAATCAGAACAAAGCCGCAATATTCTGAATGATTATCTATGTTTGCTGTTCAGGCATGTTTCTTTTGTCTCTTTCTTGTTAGTGTGTTGGTCAGTGTTCTCTTGCTGGAAAGAGACACCATGACCATAGCAACTCTTATAAAGGAAAACATTTAATTGGGCTTGGCTTACAGCTCAGAGGTTTAGTCCATTATCATCATGGTGGGAAGCATGGTGCCATACAGGCTGACAGTGCTGGAGAGACAGCTGAGAGTTCTACATCCAGACCCAAAGGAACAGCAAGAAAGAGTGCCACACTGGGCCTGGAGTGAGGTTCTGAAACCTCAAAGCCCATCCCCCAGAGACACACTTCCTCCTACAAGGCCACACCTCCAATAATGCCACTCCCTCTGAGTCTATGGGGGCCGTTTTCATTCAAACTACCACAGTCTCTTTCCTTCATCAATAGTATATCATTAGACCAAGGTTTTCCATAGTGTATTATGGACCTTTCCTTTATTATTGAAAAGGCTTTATAAACATGTCAACGTCTATGTGAGTATTCTATTGTATAGGTAGACCATAATCTACCTCATCATCTCCTTCTTCATGGGTTGGTTGTTTCCTGCGTTTTCTCCTTCTAAATAAGAGTGTACTGAGCATGTGTATAAATTTTGATCCACATGTTGACTTATTTCCTTCCTGGAAAGAATGCTGGTAGGAATGCAGCGGTCTGGGTCTGAACTCAGGTGGCAATGAGATTTGCAATCTGTAGAAATGACGCCATTGAGATTGGGCTTATTTTAAACTCAAAGCATCTTCAAGATAGAGGACTGAACTGCAACACTGGAATGGACGCATGATGGCGACACCAGTTGTTTTTCCATCTCAGCTCAGGGGAGCAGAGCCTTGGTCTTCTCACTTGGATGACTCCTATAGTCTTTAAGAGAGGAGGCTTCCTTCTGCAGTCAGGTACCATTGCTGGCTCTGTAGCCTCTGCTCCCAAGGCAGCAGTGATGCTGGTTTTAGATAGGACCATGGGGCTGAGCATGAAGAACAGCCTCCTTTCCTGTTGCTCTTTTCTGTTGACAATGATTTTGCTCCAATACAAGAACCAATTTCATCTTCCTTTTGGTCTTCAAGTTCAAGTGTACATTCCTCATTTAATTTTTGCCTGCTGTGTCTATTGGGAATTAAATTGGGTCACAGTCATTTTGATTGTAACATTAGGATATGTGTGGCCTTACCTCACAATTTGCTGGCCATCGCATGGAGCCATTTTCCCAGGAGTGTCCCTTCCTCTTCGTTTTATTATACCCAGAGCTAAATTTCTTCTTACTCTATTCCTCATAGCCTCTTGTGGTGGCAGACCGTGTTCAGTTTGAGCTGTGAGTGATTTCTACGAGCAGCAGCTTCGGCATCTCACCGCTGAGTGAAGAAAGTGGTCCACACCCTCTCCCTGCCTCTCCCTCCCGCCCTCATTTTGTCCTGAGCGTGCCTTCCTTGTGGGTGGCGTCTGTGCTATGGACAGTCTTCTCATACCGAGCCTCCTTGCGGGAGAGTCATTAGTCTTCTTTCGGCCTGTGGTTCAGTTGTTCCTATAAGCTGAGCAGGGTGCCCATCTGGCCAGCACGACTGGGTGTCAAGTACAGTGTGGTCTCCTCCCTCTAGCAGCCATTAAAAGGCCCTTTGTTCCCTCCTAGCCCCTCCTGGTCCAGGACGTCGCCCACACCCTGTGGCGGAAATCCCCCCCCCCCATCACACCAGCTTATAGAACTTGCACTGAAAGCAGAATGAATGCTACCTTGTGAGTGGGAACCTAACCTTTTCTGTGCTCAAAGGAAGTAGTTTATGGAGTCGAAGTTTATCTTTGTGAGCTTTTGCCTTCGCCACGTTCCCATGCTTCTCTGTGTGATTGTTCATGTACCCCTCACCCTTTTATAAGGAAACTGGAGCCGAATTCCTGAGTATGTGTTCATGGTGGGAGCTGCTAGGCGACCGAGAAGGCGGGGCTTGTTTTCAACGAGCAGAGGAGCACATCTGGTTTGTGTGTGCCCCTTCTTAGTAAAGCTGAGGGCTGTGGGCTTCAGGAACTGCTGGCCTTTCCTTTCTCTCTGCATGTTTCCAGACTCTTGGCTCTCCTTCCTTCCTTACCCCACCCTCTATTCCTGCAGGGTCGGGCTGAGTAATTTGCTCTGAAGCAGCTTGGTGCAGCTTAAGCTCCAGAGCAGCGTGTCCAGGGTCTGAGGAGCCCCACTGGCTCCATCTTGCTACTTTAGCAGTTATCTCTCCCCAGGCCTGGTGATCATCATGAAAACCTGGGTGACAAGACAGAACCCAGGCTCACCAAGACCCCGCTCTCCTCCTTAGATGAGTATTTTCTCCATTTCAGCCAAGCAAACCCAGAACTTTCCCAGGGGTCCGTGCACTGGCTCTGGGTGCCTCGTTAAATTTGAGATGTAGATGGGGGGAAATAGGAAAGGGCAAAAACTAGGGAGTGGGAACTGAAAAAAAATGAAAGGAGGAAGGAAGGGAAGGAGACAAATGCCCGCACAGAAGTCCTCTGTCCTGAGGTCTCGCTTGCCAGCCATTAGCCTCCTTTTTCTTACTTTTGACTATACTTATTTATTATTAAATAGCATATTCACTTGGTTTGAAACCCTGAAAGTGTGACATGTTACGTGGTTAAAGGTCTTCCCTCCCATCTCATTCTCCATGTGCTTAACCCCTTCTCGCTATGCCCAGTGCTACTTCCTATCAGTGTGGTAACACAGCATGGCCAAGATAGCCTATACAAGAAAGGGTTTACTTGGGCTTATATTTCCAGAGGGTTAGAGTCCCTCATGGCAGCAGGAATTAGATGGTGACAAGAACAGAAGTGTAGTAATGAGGAGTTCGGGCTGTGTTCCCGGCGCCGGGCCCCTTGTTCTGTCCTGCCCGGCTCCCAGTGCGTACCTGAAATAATTACACGGAAACTGTATTCATTTAAATACTGCCTGGCCCATTAGCTCTAGCCCCCTATTGGCTAACTCTCACATATTATTTTAGCCCATCTCCATTAATGTGTATCGCCACTTGAGTTGTGGCTTACCGGCATGAGTCTAACCCGTGTCCATCTTGTGCTGGAGAAGCATGGCGTCTGCTACACTGCCTTCTCTCTCACAGCATTCCCTTCTATCTACTCCGCCCACCTAAGGGCTGTCCTACCAAAAGGCCAAGGCAGTTTTCTTTATTTAACCAATGAGGGCAATATACAAACAGAAGACCCTCCTACACCACAGAAGAGAGCTGAGAGCTCACACCTTGGGCTGTAGGCAGGAAGAAGGAGAGTGCCCTGCGATTGGCATGCATGGGCATTTGAAATGTCAGCATCCATGCCAGTGACACACTTCCTTTGAGAGAGACCACACCTCCTCAGCTCCAAGCAGCTCCACCGAACGGAAATGAAGTATTCAGACACGGGAGCCTGTGGGAGACGTTCTTATTCAAACCTCCACAGCCGGTTTCTGTCTTTTCCGTGTAACCCTTCCAATATTTCTTCAGGCTTATCATGTCTGGGCATGCACAGCTAAGAGAATTCTTTTCTTGCTCTCCGTTTCCTCGCCCATGGAGCTCTCCTCTCATACACTTGCGTCCCTTTACTGCCCTCTCAGTCGTCCTTTCTTAGACTGTGGTTGGGAGTGTTCAGCGGTCACATGTCTCGCTTACACCCCGCGCCCAGTGTGCTCACGTGTGGTTGTCGTTTTCCCACAGAGGAAGTGGAGAGTGAGAAGTGGTACCTGTCTGCAGACTTTCCTTCAGCCACCATCAAGACAGAGCCAATCACAGAGGAGCAACCCCCAGGACTTGTCCCCTCCGTCACTCTGACCATCACGGCCATTTCTACTCCCTTTGAAAAAGAAGAGTCCCCTCTGGATATGAATGCTGGGGTATATCCAGTTTTCTTCCTTATAAATATAGATTTTGAAAGATAGAGATCTTTGGTCTGCAATAAAGCGTTCATCCTAGGAGATGCATGTCTTTTGAGGGGGCATAGTCATGTATGTATGCATGCATTCATGTGCGTTTGTATGCACGACTGTATCAAGAATACGTTATTGTTATCAACATTGACTATGGCAACTTTTGAAGTTGTACAGAAAAATCAGTAGCAGAGATGATTTCATTTTTTACTTAATTGCTGTGATGAAATTGACAACACAGTAGAGAAGCTGTGCGTGGCATTGGCCTTCATTCCAGTGGAGGGGAATGGTTGAGGTATCGTACAGTTCACACCATTCAGCGCCAGGGTGACCGTGAATGCCGGGTCTACATAGACCTTTCTTTTTCTGGAGCCCTGCTACGTTGTTTTTACCCAAGCCAGGACTCTCCCACCTGCTGATTCACAAGTGTCATGGAGATCATAGGAAGGCAGGAGTTCCCTCCTCGCTGACGCCCCCGGCTGTGGAAAGTAGAACTTAACTGTACACCACATCTCCCCGGGCGTTTCCAGTGTCTGATGACCAGGCCAGAATCACACTTGTTTATTTTCCGGTTCTAAGTTCAGAGTGTAGGTTCTCGTGGCTCCAGAAATCTCCATATAGTCACATCTCCTATCAGCAAGGTGTGGTATCTGTCTGGTCCTGAAAGCCAAAACACTTCACGGCCTCCTCGTTAAGGAAATCTGGGTTGCAGGTGACCCCAGGATTCCTCTCTCAGTGCCCCTATAGATCCTGGGTGGGCTCCGGAGATCTGTATTAGTCTCAGGTCCAGAAGATTGCTGCTCAATTGGTGTGTGTTTGTGTGTGTGTGTGTGTGTGTGTGGTGTGTGGTGTGTGTGGTGTGGATGTATGTACCTCATGTGAACATGAAATCAGCAAGGTCAGAAGAGGGCATTGGATCCCCTGGAATTGGAGTTACAGATGGTTGTGAGCCGCTGGGTGGTGCTGGGAACTGAACCCGGGTCTACAAGAGCAGCAAGCACTCTTGACTGCCGAGCCACCTCTCCAGGACTTGGTTGGTTCAGAAGTATGTGTATAACTCACTGTCAGGATCCTGTCCTTCTGCTCCCTCTCCCCTTTCTCTGGTGGGTATTTTCTAGTTAGATGTTGCCGTCAGTCATCAAGGAATCTGGAGGGATAGGACCAACTGGAAGCCTGTGACTCTTTGAAGTTTTACCAGAGTATTTTACCAAAAATGTCTTTATCATAGCACTGCCGCTGCCGCCACCACCCCTAATAATAATAATAATAATAATAATAATAATAATAATAATAATAATAATGAGCCTTGAATTGTAACTAGAGTTGTCAGATCCCAGGTTTGGCTATGAGAAGGTACGATGTAGCTCGTGCCTTACCGTCGTGCCTTACCGTGCTGGCCCATAGTAAGACACGGTTGGCAGACAGCCCCTGTTCTGAAAAGGCTGTTACTAAGTTGCAAACTCATGTCTGAAATTCCTTTCCCAGGTGGATTCCTCGTGCCAGACAATTATTCCTAAGATTAAGTTGGAGCCTCACGAAGTGGATCAGTTCTTAAACTTCTCTCACAAAGAAGGTATGCTCCTCACCCCTTCCTCCCTCAGTCCAGGTGCCCATTCTAAAGGGAAGGGAACCAGGTACAGTCCAGGATTACAAAGGTGACTGGTTGTCCAGAATAATCCTCTTCTCAAGAATCTTGATTCCAAGGAAATATTTTGAAAGCTAAACATTTCCTTAATAAAATTATTCCTCTTTCTGTTCTTTACTTCCAGCCACCTGAGCATTAGTGGGGTTTGATGCTCACCAAGCATGGGCTTTTAGAGCCATTATCGACTGCCGTGGCATGCATGAGGTTGATGAGACCCACTGTGCTTTTACCCTCCAAGGGTGAACCCACCAGCACCCCACAGATACACAGCAGTCCACAGTAACTCTGGCTCAACTAAAACTTGAGTTTTAACCCTTTGCAAATGAAGTCGTAACATGTCTGTACAATCAGGGTTTAGCTGTCCTATTTGGGTCAAAACTGTGATGAGCCTGCCCCTTTTCTGCTTAGTAACGTTCGTGGTCCTGAGGGTGCACCTCTTTGGGCTTCCTGCATTCATTTAGAACCTAACCACACCTTGAAATTGTTTACTTTTTGTTCATTTTCTACATCATTTTTTTTTCTGGCTTCCCCCTCTGTGTTCTCATATATAGCTGTGTTGGGATCCTGAATGCAGACCCTGTGCCTCAGGGGGGCACAGAAAGCTCTCAGTACCTCATTGACACAGAGCGTGCAGTGCACACCTCTTAAAATTCTGTGTCTGTTGGTCCTGCACCTTCCTTAGCTACGCGTTCAACATATGTTTAGATGTACAGTTCATTGCGTGGTCAACAAAGCAGTCTGCATACACAATTGCAGAGAAGGCTCGTGTGCTCCGGTGAGCAAAGGAACACACATTGTATGCTAGCACGGGGTATAATTTACCTTCCTTCCTTTAGGACTCAACCCAGGGCTGGACTGGAGACCCCTGAATCAGGGTTGGCCATGACTGCCTTCACTGTGTGTAAAGAGGTGAAAAGTTAATATTTTCCGTCTGCATCTGTATCGAGCCTTTGTTTTCTTGGCCTTGAGCGGCACACTTTCATGCCTTTGAGCCTTAGCGTCTGCTTTCAGACAGCTTCTTTCATCTTTATGGCTGCTCACCACCACCAAATGGATCTTGTTCTTTTTGCTATGTTGTGACGCGGCTCAGAAAGTGTCACAACTCGAACAATAGAGCCCCGTAGTGGCAGCAGGATCTAGGGTCACCGGAGGAGAAAGGGCAATCCTCCCTCGTTATCCTGGATAAAGGCAGATAAAGAGATTGAATATCCTGGCGGACATCAAAGTTTCTAGGCAGAATAGCTTGCTGTCCCCAGCTCCTTCTGCAGCTTAGGAGCAGCGTTTCAAATGCTGTTTAGAAATCTGATCCCGAGACACCTGTGTCCAGATGGGCGGGCTCCTCCTCTCAGCCTGCTCCTCTCCTTTGTGGACTGCACTCTGCTCAGAAAGGAGAAAAGCAGAGCTTAGCCTGTGCCAGGCCAGGGGCTGGAAGAACTCTTGGTGTCCTTGGGAGTTCAGCTGGAGTCTCTGGTAGATTAATCTGATCCACGGTGTCGTATATTCCTGGCAGACGGGACACCTTGGTAACCTTGGCTGATACTTATGACATGCCTACTTTCTAGCCAGGCACATGACATGCTGAAGGGGCGGACTCAGCCTACCCCTGAGCTACTCACGGGGCATGCAAGTGTTGTCTTTATACAGAGATGCTGCATGAAGCTGGGCCCCCTGGAGGGGCTTGGAATGAGGGGCCCTCAGATATAAACTCCCTAAGCAGCAGCAGCTGGCAGAACAGAAAAATCGTGTTCAGAAAAAAAGAGGGAGGGAGCCCTCGGTGGAGCCCAGGTGATGTTCTCCATCCAGAAGCTCATTCCAGCTGCCCTGGATGTTCTCAGCCCTGATAATATGCCCTGAAAGGAAGACTTTAGGAGAGAAGGTACCTTGTACCCCTATTTCTTTTTCTTCTGACTGCTTATCTGCCTAATGGTAGATGTGGGGTTTCTGAATGAAGAATGCCTGGCCTCCTGCCTGCAGGCCCCACCAGGCACATTCCTCCAGAAACAAAGCAGTCTTTCTCCAAGGAGCCCACTAGTGCTCTCAGGTTGGCAGTTTACTAAAAGATTGTTTTAAACAAACCACATACTACTAACCCAATTTGCGCATCAACCTGTGTAAACCATATAAAAAGAATACAGTGGGGCTGGGCGTGTAGCTCAGTCGATAGAGTGCTTTGCATAGCATGCAAGGCAACTTTGATGCCTTCCCCAGTACCACGTAAAACCAAGCATGGCGGAGCACACTTTCAATCTCAACATTCCAGAGGTGGGAGGCAAGAGGACCAGAAGTTCAAGGTCATCTTCAGTTATCAGAATTCAAGGCCAGACTGGGGTACTTGAGTACCTGTTTCAAAATATGTTGCAAAAATAAAATTACAAAGGAACACACAGATAAGTCTTTTCAACACCATGTCAGGGGCACCCACCCTCCCAGGCCACCCCTGGAGTTACCCTTTTGTTAGTGGCTCTATATTCGCCTTCTCTCCCTTTTCATACAAGAAGAGGACAACCGGATATGCCATTCTGTGCCTGGCTCCCTTCTTCTCACTTTGCAGGTCAGCCTAGAGAGAGTGCCCACTCTGTGCACCTACCCCAGTCTTCTGGTGTGGAGACACGTGTGTGTTTAACTGGGTCTCCTGTTGTGTTCCCTTTCTGTGGTGAATGAAATGCACTCTGTTCGTCCTCAGCCTCCATGGATCAGCTGCACCTACCACCAACACCACCCAGTAGCCACAGCAGCGACTCTGAGGGCAGCCTGAGCCCCAACCCACGCCTGCATCCCTTCAGCCTGTCTCAGGCCCACAGCCCCGCCAGAGCCATGCCCCGGGGCCCCTCTGCCTTGTCCACATCTCCTCTCCTCACAGCTCCACATGTAAGTATCTGAGTGGCCCTTCAGGGGAGCCAGGAATCCTCTCCATACGATTTTTCTCATTGTAATGAAATGTTTGTTTAGTGATTAGAAGCCTTTGTCCGTGCTATGTTGCTGAAACAAAATAACCAAGACTCAGTAAGTTAGGAAAGATTATTTTGTTGGTTTTGTTTGTTTTGGTACACAGTCCTGGAGGTGGTGAATTCCAAGAGCATGGCGCCTGTATCTGCGCAGCTTCTGGAAAGGATGCTCCATGCTTAGCAGGAAAGCGGAAAGAAGAGGGAAGGGCACATACACTAGGAGACAGGGAGCCTGGGTAGCAGCACACCCCGTGGTGACTAATCCAGCCCTGTGAGACCTAACTCACTCCTGCAAAACGGCATTGACATGTATTCTTCATATCCGCTTTTCTCAATGGCACCACACTGGGGACCTAGCCTCCAGGTGGGGACAGCCTAGTCCAAGATGCAGCACCAAAGTAGGGTAGTAGGAACCCTAAAGAATGTGTTTATGAAGACTTGCCTGCAGATCTCAGTAATTCTGTTTTTCATATGCACAGGTCTAGTTCTTACTCATTGGTTTATTTCCCAGGGCTAGAAGCCTAAGGCACACCGGTTCTGCTCTTTCCCCCCAACATGTCAGCATAAGCACTTGCCATCCGTGTAGATGATGCTGACTTAGCGTGCCCTAGGGAATGCCTTTCATCTCTCAGATAAGCATTCTTGGGCGAAATTTGAAAAGAAAGTCTCTCTTTCTTAGATTAAGTACTTTGATGTCAAAAGCTCAGAAACATAGTTTAATCTCTGTGTGTATTGAGGGGTTGGGGGCTCTTAACCCAGGATCCTGGGACAAAAATCACGGGTCATTATTCATCCCGCACACATGTAAAAGGAGGGACAGAGAATTCACATTTTAGTGTTCTGAAGAGGGAATCTGATTTCTATGAGGTCTTAAAAATTACAATGAGATTTTAAAAATTATGATATTATGAAGAACAGATTTTAAAGATAATATTTTGTTCTTTGAGAATTTCATGCATGCCTGCAATGTATGTGACTAACAGATATAAAGGAAATATTTTAAGAAGGCGTGGGAACCAAGATAATATTGAAAGTCTGACATTCATTTGTCCCCTAAGTTAGATCCTAACAACTTGTCACCTTTCCTGAGAACGAAAGTACTCATGTCCCCCTTTTGCCTTTTCTACTTGAACCCGGCTTTAGGTTGTTGGAATTATTTTCATCCTCTGCACCTGCATCTCCTTCCAAGATTTACCTGTTTTGCACATTCTGGGAGGGAAGCCCCTACCTCCATACTCTTGCTAGCAGCCAGGCAGTGCTTCCTGCTAGGTGCCCTGTGGGGCCCTGAAACCTCTGTTTGTATTAAACAGCTTGCCCTTTGCTGCCCGGGCCCCATGAGCCCACCTGCTCTGGGCAGAGGCATCTCCCGTTACTTTTCTAAGTAGAGCACTGCCTTTCGCTTTGCTCAGATTGCGCCCCCACCCCATCCTCAGAAGGCATCACTTCTCCAGAAAGCAGCCTTTGAGTCTCATCTCCTACTCTAAGGCTCCTCTCCTCTCGTGAACTCACATGGGCTCTCCCTCTCCAGAAGTTGAATGCTCCTCCAGTCAACATCACAGCTTAGCAATGAACTGCTCTCCAGATTTCACTTCAGCCCTAAGTCTTGATCCCGAGCCACTTCAGAGATGGGGTTTGTTTTCCGTCTTCCCCTGCCCTCCCCGCCCCCGCTCCCAGTGACAGGGAGCATGGAGATTAAGCCCCAGTGAGTCAGCTTGTATGACTAATAGAAACACGTCATTGTGTCCTGGGCTAAATGCGAGGAGTTGTGGTTCTCATCTTCATAGCTAATGGGTAGCTGAGGTCTCCGGAAGCCTGAACTTCCCTGAAAGATTCCCGCTGGTGTATCTCTGGGGCTTCAGGCCCCTTAGCTGTAAGCCAGGGGAAGAGCTACTGCGGTGTAGAAAGAGCCGGTTATAAAATTAGCCAGCCCTTCAGCAGGAGAACAATAGAAGTCTTGAATGAAGCCGAGCTTCAAGGGAGTTTTCCATCACCCCTAAGCCTCCAGGGATATGGGGTGCAAATTCTATACTGTTACTTTGTGTGTGCTTGTGCTTGATATGGGGTGTTTCCCGGGAAACAGTGGATGGAGGCCTCTTCAGCCTTCTCTTTGTTTTAGGGCTCTTGGGTTGAAAACCCCCACTTGGGAGGCTGGGGAGGTGATTCAGGGGATGAGAGCACTTGCTCTGCAAGCAGGAGGACTTGAGTTTGAATCACAAGCACCCACATAAAAACAGCCAGGCAGGGCTGCCAGTGTCTGTGACACCAGCACTGGGGTTGGGACAGATCGATACCAAGTGCTCACTGGCCAGCCAACCTAGGTGCAAACATCAAACTTGTGGTCTCATACAATTTAGAAGATGCCCCATGTCCTGTTCTGGCCTCCATATGCATGGGCACACACGCATACTCTACATGCATGCACCACACACATAAACATACATAGCACATGCTACACATGCCACACACACATAAGTAAATAAATAAATTCCCCAAAAAGGCACATCTCTCTCTTGTCTTTTGCTTCAAAGCACCCACCATTGGGGAGCTGTTGTGACGGGTTCTCCACGCTCTATGTTGAGGTCAGTTTTCAGCTACTCCTGTCTGACCCTTCTCTGTCCCCTTGTCTGCACAGAAGCTGCAGGGATCTGGCCCACTGGTCCTGACCGAGGAAGAGAAGAGGACCTTGATTGCTGAGGGCTACCCTATTCCTACCAAACTGCCCCTGACAAAATCTGAGGAGAAGGCCCTGAAGAAAATCCGGAGGAAAATCAAGAATAAGGTGAGCTGTGACTGACAAGGAAGAACTGAGCCCTCACCTGCACCCCAGAGTCCCTCACCTGCACCCCAGAGTCCATAGTGGGATTTCCCAGAGCCAGGCCAGGAGCATAGACACCATCTACCCATCCTTTCCAGCTCTCTCCACCCAGTGTGGGTGTGAACTCTCACACTTGCAAGTTCCTTGTTGCGTGATAGCCTGTTCAGAAGCAGGAAAAGATACAAGAATCTCCCTTTATGTGTCTTTTTAAAAATCCAAGTCTTCCGATTTTTATGATGTCTATAATGTTTTCTTCTAGTTGCTCTATACGTAATTTATAAACAACTATAGTTATATGCTGGATTACTTAAAAGCTTGTTTTCCTTGATAGTGATAAAAACAAACTCAACTGTTGTCTCCGCGGCTGAAGGCGGCTGGTGAGGTCCAGGCCTGTGACCCAGGCAAAAAGCAGGAAAGGAAGGCAGAGAGAGAACCAGAGTCACACCCCTGTACTCTCATACAGGGCCAGCAGACAGTTTATACACATCCAAGCCCACTTGGCTGGTTTTATATATAATTGAGCCAGCTGAGGTCCAGAGAGCTGACATCATTTTTCTGAGCTATTTCAGTGATCAGTCTGTGACCCAGGCGTTTGTTGGCGGGTTTGGGAGGATCCGTTTGGGCCAGAAACAGAGTTGATGATAAATTGACGAGAGTCCACATGTTTAAACAAAGGGGAGCTGGCCGCCTAAGTTGTCCAGGTGACCTCCGGTGTTCCATCCACTCTGCTTTACTTACAAAAATGGAAACTCATCCCCCACCCCCTCCTTATTTCACAGATTTCTGCCCAGGAAAGCAGGAGAAAGAAGAAAGAATACATGGACAGCTTGGAGAAAAAGTAAGCCTGCTTACTGACTGGTTGTGGTTTTTAGGTACTAGTCACCAAGCAGCGTGAGGGGCCATTTGGCGTCCAGGATCTCCCAGTGCATCAACAGTGTTTGCCTGCCCCCTAGTGGTCATGCGGGAGGACCTGCTTAAAACTACGGTGTGTGAATCACTGCTTTCTGACCGTGATCTTGAGTGCTTGTTGCTAGGCTCCTTGAGCAGTCCTTCGATACTGACATTCCTGGAACTCCTCAGAGGTGCCCAGCTTCAGCCTATAGGAGCTGTGTTGTTTGCCCGGGTCCTGTTGGCCTCAAATGACACAAATCACACTCTGGCATTTAAACCTCTTCTCTGTAATACATGTCATGGGCAATTTAAAAAAAATTTTTTTTTATTGCAAAAATACATGAAGGCACCCTTTGTTCTTTTGAAAGCCCTGGTGTGCCCCGAGGGCTCAGAGGGAAGTGTGAATTGTGCCCCATCTCTACCATCCCTAGGAAGTTGGTGTGACTTTTGAGATAGGGAGGAGGTTCTAGAAGACCTATAACTGAGTCTTTCTCATTTGTGCATGTGTGATAAGACACTGGCTAGCTTCTTACTGGTTCTAGAAGTTTCTATGGGAAGTCGTGTGTCCATGACCTGATTTAGGTGTTGTTAATGTAGCATTCGCGACTCCCATTATTTTACTGTGTTCTAAAGGCATCTATAACCAAGATTATGTCTACGGCTCTGTCTTCTCTGCCTCTCTGGGCATGTGAGCTTCAACACTTCACTGTCCTGGGTTCTGGTCTGCCTGCCTTTCACACAAGCTCTAGGCTCTGTAGCAGACCTGGCCAGGGGTGCAGCTCGCTGGCGGCCCTCCTTCCTGTAGTGATGAATGAGAGCCTGTAGGAAGAGATGAGGAACCAGACTGAGCTGCCTAACGGAGCCCTGGCCCGTCGTGTCGTCCCTCTGAACTCTCACTCTCTTCACCACTCAGACTGTCTCAGCTCTTCCTCAGTGACCACCCCTGCCAATCACCTCAACCCTAGCTCCTGGCTGAGCAGTCGCCCTCTGGAGAGTGACTGTGTGCCTTGGCTCTCTCTCCTCAGGGTGGAGTCTTGTTCAACTGAGAACTTGGAACTTCGGAAGAAGGTGGAGGTGCTGGAGAACACCAATAGGTGAGAGTGGCCAGAAGAAGGTGGGAGGACCTTTGTCCTGTGCTATGTCCAGGACCGGAGCAGGAGGGAGGGGGGATTCTGCTATGAACGGGGCTGTGCCTTGGATATTCAAGTAGCTGGACACCACCTAGTGGCTCTGCTTCATGGGCTCCACACATACACACAGGTGTATATACAAATACACATGTACACATACCACATGCATGTTCCTTCCTTTTGAAGGACTGGTAGGGAGGATGATCAAACACGGACAGTTATAAGGAAGTTGAAAGAGAATGGGCTGTGAGCATAGCTCAGTTCTAGAATGCTTGCCCTAGAATGCTCGAAGCTCTGGGTTCAGTCCTGAATGCCACGGAACACAGATGAAGAAGGAAATGTTAGAAGGGTTTGGAGCAGGGTGGAGTCCCTAAGTCTGATTCTCCCGAAAATGGCACTTGGTTTCAGAGGTGGACGAGGAGGCATGGCGATTTAATGTCAGTTAAGTATAGCGATCACCACGGTTATTAGTTTAAAAAGAGACTCATGGATTTGGAAGCCTGTTTTCAAAGTTTAATGACTTACATTGTCCCATTTTGAAAAATTAGCCGTGGCCCTCAGTTACTTTATTGTCCTTAATTCTAGTGACATTTTCTATGCCAGTTACCCTTTGGGACACATTGTAGATATTGGCTCATTCTTGTGAGATGGTATGAGATTATCCCCGTTACACAGACAAGGTCTGGGACACAGAAAAGTTGTAGTTTGCTCAGCACCGCTCAGCAATTTATCCCTGTGGATTTCAATACAGAAGGATCCTACTTGGGTTTAACTCTGGCTCACACAAGAGACTGGGATGGGATAAGGCATTTCACACTTGATTCAGAATGTGTGTTCCTGGACATGCATGGTGCTTACCTGTGTTCTGAAAATGTTATTTGTTGGTCAGAGAGTACTGCTACCCTTAGTGATAACTATAGGTCCAATAAACAAAACAGAAAAATTCATTGGGAGCTAAGAAAATATGAATTAGCTAAGAAAATATTAATTAGTTCAGCATTAATGCCTAATAGCAAAATTTCTAAGGCTAAGGGGTCTGGCTAAATCTCTTCAGCAGTAACTTTGAGCTTTCAACGGTGATTTTGCATTTGAAGTTTGTGTCCTGTGTCTCTGTGGGTTTTTTGCTTTAACAGTAGGCTGAGGAGTTGAACTGGTCTCAATGGGAGTCTACTAGATTCCCCTCTTGGTTATCTGATACTCACAGAGGGGTCAGGTGCCCTTTACCTGACCCCTGTGTCCTCAGACTGCCCTAGGCAGGATCATCCTCCCCCCACCCATCCCCACCCCGTGACCTCACCCCCAACCTGGTGGAACTTCCTCATACTGTAAGACTCTGTTTTCTTTGCTGCTGACCCCCATCTTCTGAGTCTCCCTTTCCCCAGGCCGCCTTCTTCCCAGGCTTTTCTAGTCCTCTGGATGCCCCGCCTCAGCCATTCCTTAAACGCTCAGCCTCCTGCCTGTCACTTGCTGCTATGTTTGCTCCCTGTTTCCGAGTATGAACAGATTTGGCTCGGAGCTGGGGAAGGCCCAGGAGGAAATCCATCAACATTATTCTTGCAGTTTGTGTCTGTCAGGCTCGGCTGGTAGGCCTCCCGTTGGCCACACGGGGGCAGCAAAGCCTCAACGGGGCTGTGTGGGGACCAAGAAGGAGCCTGCTAAAAAAGGGCCCACCAACCTCCCGCCCTGGATTCCTTGATTGCCATGAACATTTAAAAACGTACCCATGCTTTTCACCTCCTAAGTGCTGGGATTACAGGTGTGCACCCCCTCATCCAGGCGTGAACATTTTTTAAATTTTTGTTTATTGACTTAAATCAGGTATCCACACATCAAAAGCTTCAAATCGGCATAGGCATTCACTGCTTGTCTTCTTATCTTTCACGTGCAGATTCTCTTCCAAGTCTCTGTTTGCTTAGTGCGGAGCCCAGCCAGTCATCCCACGGCCTCCGCAAGTCTGGCATGCCCGTGGTGCCCTCTAGACAGTCCTGTGTTCACTGTGGACTGCTTTGCTTTGGTTTTGAGTTTAGGTATGAATTCCTCCTAGGGTCCTCTCATCTTCCTTGGGAGGTACGGAAACACTCGTTTTCTGGTTACCAGCAGTTTCTAGTAATTACCTAGAGGAAGGGATCTAGAAACAGTTTTATAGACGCCAATCATTTCTCCTTCAGTTACTAGCAGGGTATTTTTGTTTAATAATGTTGTGGGGACCGATGCACGTATATGCATGTGGCTAGCTATTGCAATCCCTATCTTTGTCTCTCGCTCTCCACCTTGTTTTTTGAGACAGGCTCTCTTACTGAACCTGGAGCTTGCCATTTGTATAGACTGGCTGTCCAGAGAGTCCCCAGGATTTGCCTGTCTCCGTTCTGCATTACTCCCCAAACACTAGTGCTCTGGTATCTAGAGCACACTACCATACCCATCTTTTAAAGGAGCACTGACTATCCAGATTCTCCATGCTTGCATGGCAAGACTAGAGTGCTCGCTGGGGCTCACTGGCCAGTCAGCCTAGCCTACTTGGTGTGCAGCAAGGGGGACACCTCCTGAGGTTGACACCTCTGGCCTACACACACACACACACACACACACACACATACACACACACACACACACACACACAAATACACACATATTCAATATATACTTATCTTGAATACATACTTAAGCCTCAAAATTCTTTGATTTGGATCTATCATGACTTCTTAGGATAATTTATATGTATGTGTTTGTATTGTACATGTTTCTTTGTTAAACTTTTTTCATTGGACAAGATACACTGGATTCATTCTCCATGGATATTTTTCTATAGTTCCTCATCTGGAACTCCGGCTCAGGACATTGGTGTTTGGCCCTTCCCTGGCAGTGGCTGTCACTGATTGCAGTCAGGCCTAGTATATTGTCCCTGGCCAAAGCAGAGAATGGGTTTAGCTTGTTTTGCCGTGTCTTTAGCTTTACCAGGCTGTAACTGACAGATAAAGCTTCTACATTTTTGAGCATCGTCATTCAATATATGTGTACATTGTAAAATGGTTACCATAGTGGAGTAGATTATACCCCCCCACACACACACATGTGGTTATCTCTCTTTTTCTGTCATGCAGATGCTTTAGGTCAACAGAAGAATTAGCAGAAGTCTTACTGCCATGCCATCAATTGCAGTGACCCTCTGTGCCCTCAGAACCTTCCCACCTCAAAGCCTTTGACAAACCTCTCCCTCCTTCCCCAGCTCTCCCGTCCTCTGAGCCAATGTCATATTCTTATTTCTGAGTTTGGCTCTTTAATAAGTCATTCTGTATACAAGCAGTGCCATAGTATTTTTCTGTTTCTGTCTAGGTTCTCTCACTTCTCAAACAGGGAGCCTCTCTGGATTGCTAGCCCCACACCTTGCTAGCCTCTTGACTGGCAAGAGCATCCGTGTGGCTTCCTCGTGAGTTCCTGTCTACTCTCTTCCATTTCTCTCAGTTCAAATTTAGGTTCCGGTGAACAACCTTGATGTGATGGAGATGGCTAGAATTTGATTCCTTATACTATTCCTATAGATAATTTTACCCAGGAGTTCCTCTGGTCATCATATCCAGGACCCATATTTCATATATTTTGGCTGAAAGGGCAAATATGTAAAAGAGCTGTTCTTGCTGAAGCATGGGCTCTGGTGGGGCCTGCCACCCCACCTCTTCTCTTCTGCCCTCCTCCTGTTTCTTGCAAGGGCCTCCCCTTGCTTCGGAAGGAAGACCACAGTAACCAAAATGACTATGATGCCCCATGCCCTGACCCCAGCTGCAGAGAAGCAGGTGGCAGGGGAGGCTTCTGGATTCGTCATCACATCACACAGTGTTTGAACTGAGCACAGGCCTGGACTGGATGCACACACAGCTGTGTTTGTGCTACTGTTGACACTTCTCCCCTCGCTGTCCTCTGGACAGAAGTAGAAACAGGAGACAAATGTCGATGGGGTTCCGGTTACAAGAAGCAGGTGGGAGACATAAGAGTGCTTCCATTTCGCGGGACATGACACAGGAGTGGACATTTCATCACTAGAGGAAAAGAATGCCCCTCATAGCTAAGATACCCAGACTAAGAGTACTGCCGGGGTTCTGAGCCAATCTGGACTCTGTGTGTACCCAATTCAGCGAGAGACTCCTGGCATGTGGGTGTCTAAGGGAAAGGACTCCCTTTTCTGCGCTCAAGACCCTGGGTAGTGTCCCTGTTTCCTCTCTCCCCGGAACTGACACGTGGTGCCTATGTGCCTTCGTGCCGCCTTTGCTAAGATGGCCCACTAATTGCATGCCATCAAGGAAGCGAAGAGGGAAGGAAGATGGTGTCCCAGGGGACCCTTCCTCCTAAGCAAGTACATTCGCACTTAGCCGTGCCAGTTGGGGCTGCTGGAGACTCTGCTTCTCTGAGCTTACCGCTGGTCTCTCAGGAAGGCCCCACCCGTGTCCCACTCCCCGGAACATCCTGTTCTTTATCCCTGTGGCCACTTCGCCTAAGTGATGCACATATCGCACCCGGCCCATCACGACAAGGTGTTTGCGGCTCAGTTTGCGCCATTCCAGTCATCGCTTGTTTTGTGCCTCTAAAAGGCTGTGGCTCCGGTCCCCCTCTCCCTGCCTCAATTTTTAGACTCTTAGGAACTTGGTCTTAAAATGCACCTTGGAGAACTTGTTTCCCTGCCAGTCACTGGAAGGCCCAGTAAGGCTGAAGTCATAAAAGTATCGGAAAGTAGCAAGGGGTCTGGAATTCAGCCCCTCGACCGTCACCCTAATCTGATGTGCCTCCCAGTGGGGCTTTGCCGCTGCCCTCTCCCTCTACCTAGCACGGGACAAACCTGGCCCAGAGAGCCTCCGCTTTAGAGGATGCCGCTTTCCTCTTCTCCTGAGCCACACCTTCTCCATGGGATGAGCGGTCAGCAAGACCATAAGACCATGTCTCTCCAGAGCTCACACTCCGTGTGATCCTGGTACCCAGGATCCTGGAATTTTTCTGTCCAGATGTTCTTAACTCATTTCCAGGGTCTACATGGACTTCTGCCTTACGTCTGTTCTCTGAAGGGTAAACGAGGGGACCCACGGACCCCCGAGGCTGATGGTGTACCAGAGATAGTCCCTTGTGAAGGTTGTGGGTATGGTGGGAACCGAGACGGGTGTGAGGGGTAGGGAGAAGGAGGGGGAGTGAGAGTGCTCCTGAGTGTCAGGCGGGGGGGGGGGGGGTTCACTTGACCTTACTATAGAAGACCTGGGATTCCAGAGTCCGAGACAAAGGGCTTTGTTATGCTCAGCATAGCAGGCAGTGTGACTGGTGACACATTTGTATCAGTTCCCTTCCAGAAAAGGTCCAGGGGTGGACATTGCCCTCCCAGTGGCTAAGGCTAAGAAGGCCACGGGCTTGAGGACTCCCTGTTTCTTTAGCAAGTTGCAAATAAGCCTGCTTTTCTGCTCAGTGGTAGATATTGCTCCATCCCTCTAGGTTGCCAGCTTCACTAATCAGGCCTGGGAATGGGCCTGTGTGAAGGGGTCGATAAACCTTTCAGTCCTGGCTTGCCCAGAGAGTGGCACCTGCTCCCGTCCTGAAACAGTCCCTTCCTTGGCTGTGACAAAATATCTGACAGGAACGTTGTGAGAAAGGAGGGCTTATTTTGGCCCATGGTCCGAGGCAACAGTCTAACACGAAGACATGGTGGGAAGGTGAGGCAAGTGGAAACACCGGGCCTGGTGGCGCTCTGCTGGCTTCCTCCGTTCCTCCTTTTCATTTGGTCTTGGACTGCAGCTCACGGGCTGGGACCATGCACAATCAGGGTGGATCTTCTCACTTTAGTTAAACCTCTCTGGAAAGACTTCCCAATATTCCTCGAGGTGTGTCTCCTAAGCAAGTCTAAGTCTAGTCAAGTTGACATTGAAGATCGACTATTATACTTCTGATGTCGCTTCACGATACCAGAGAATACTGTCCTTTCCCTGTGCTGTGCTATGCTGTGGGGTAGAGCCAGGGTTGGAAAACCAAGGGAAGCAGGCTCAGCCCAGGTCCAGGTTTACGATGTTGGAGTGAAGCCATCTGGGGAGTCCACGAATCCCAAAGTCAAACATAGTAGAGAGGAAACTACAAGGGGCCGGTATTGATAGTGTCTTGTAGACAGAGTCGAGCCAGCTTTGCGTGGCACGAGGAAAAAGCCTTTCCCGAGAGCACAGGAGTTGGGGTGTGTATTGATCAGCAGTGGAAAATGTCCCAGTTTTACTCTTTGACCTTTCTGTTACCCAGTCCTCTCTTAAGTCTGCTTTCCTTGGTCTTTGGACCCTGTGTAAGGATTCCCACCACAGCTCTTCCCAGTTAAGTCTGCTGGGCTTTGCCTGTGCCCTGCCCCCCCACCCCCCCACCCCCGGCTGTCTGTTGAGCCTATGAAGCTGTGTTAGTTTGCACTGTCTTTGTATGTCCCTCCCTACACGCTGCTGTGTCTTCTCTGTACGAGTTCATCTCATCTCTCTTGGACAGATTATTGGCTGAGCCCACCCTCTGCCATATGCAGAGGAGCCACAGAGGACAGAGAAATTACCCATATTACGTTTCTCTAGAATTTCATCTTGGTTTAATTCTCTTTTTATATCTCCAGTATATACCCTCTGTTGTATGCAGTGGGTTTTCTTTTCATATGGAAATATCACAGACTTCAAAGAGGTGTTGAGAGCTCTACCATAGAACCCCTGGAGAGTTCAGAAGAGCATTTTAGTGTGCCTTAGTAGTGAGTTTAGAAACTACACAGACCTGGTAAATATTCTAAAATTCTCTTTTGTGTGTTCCTAGGGCAGTAGCTGATGTAGTAATTCAGAAATGCTTTCTGGTACTTTAAAATAAATGCTCTGTATATAGAAATCAGTCCCTCGGGAAGAAGGCTGAAGAGGTGACACAGTAGGTAAGAACAATGGCTGCTCTTCCAGGGGACACAGGTTTGATTCCCAGCACCCACATGATGGCTTACAACTGTCTATAAGTCCAATTTCAGGGGATCCAAAGTCCTCTTCTGGCCTCCACAGGCATTGTACATATGTGATGCACACAGATATATAGAAGCAAAATATCCATACACATAAAATAAAAATAAAATTTTTTAAAAATAATTCACTCGGATAAAGGAGACAACAATACTTATCCCTCCCCCACATAGATCACTTCCTCTTTTTTATTTAGGCCAGAGCCCCATAAATGACTGTCAGAAAGCAAAAGAATATAAACAGCAGGAATTAAAGTTTAAGAGTGTTAGCTGTAGCTGTCACTCTTTAAGGTACTGAGGTAGCTCATGCTCCTTCTGAAAGACCTTGGTGGAATTTCTAATTATGAATATTGTGTTCTGCCACCCAACGGGGTAGGTATTTGGGCCTTGGGACTCCCTGGGGCTCAGAACTTGCCAGACACTGGCTTTGTATGACTACACAGAGGCAATGTGGGCAGGGCCACTCACTAGGAGGAATGTAGGTGAGGTTTTGTTCCAAAAGGACATGAGTGCTTATCTATTCCACTGAGACCCTGATTCACTGCACTGGTATCGTGTGTGTGTGTGTGTGTGTGTGTGTGTGTGTGTGTGTGTGTGTGTGTGTGT
>PVIU01001624.1:66159-204354 GCA_004026605.1 Ondatra zibethicus | reverse complement strand
TTTAATTATGTTCTTGAATGGAAAAAATAAAACAAAACAATGTATGGAAAAAAAAAAAAAAAAAAGAATGAGTGAATCAGAAGCTGAAGGGCCGTGCTTGAGACTGTCTTCCATGAGCAGTTGGCCCTTTGAAGTCTTTCATCTTTCTAGCTGACCAATTTCAAAGCTTGAAGATGAGGAAGACAAGTGTTTCTCTCCCAGCAAAGTCGCAGCATGCAAGAGCAAGAATGCTGTGTGCGTGAAGGCAAGAGTCTTCTCCTGTGATGTTTTAGTGCTTGTAGTCTGGAACGGAAGGAAAGCAAACACGTGTAAATGTGTGGGCAGAACACAGCAGGTTGACTCACAGAGCTTGAGATCAGAAACAGTGTAGGAGAAAAGGCTTCTAGCTTGGAGGTCTCCAACATGCACTGAAGACTGGGATCGCCTGTGGGAGCATGGGGTGTTCTTATGAACACTGACACTAAACATGTACATGACACGCTTCACTCCTCCCAAAGGAGACCACCCAAAGTGCTCACCAACATGGCTAGGGCAGCTCTGATATCTGGGTGTTATACTTTGTAGCCAGGCACCTCTTTTTCTTTACCTCAACTCCAGTATCACCTTTCCAAGTGACCCTGATTAGTGTGTGTTTGTGTGTGTGTGTGTGTCTGTCTGTCTGTGTGTGTGTCTGGAAGTCTGATACCAACAACTCCAGTACAAACTGAAATTGCCCTGGCTAGGGTGGCATCTTCAGGAGCCAGGAACATCAGCTGAGATCATTGTGTCATTTTCTCCGGGTGTCTACATCTATGGCATGTTCAGAATGGCTAGTGTGGTGTAAAAGTAGCCTTTCTTCTGTCGGACCGAGAGTCCTTTTGCTCAGGGCAGTGAGGGCAGCAAAGAGTACAGGGCTGTAGTTAGGGAGCCACATGGCACCTTTTTCAACATCTTTGGTTATTTACAGGACTGTGAACACCAGGAGTCCTTACCACAGAACATAAAGAATTTACCAGAGATGCTAATAGTGGGGTTAGCATTTTAAACAGTGCCTAATACCTGCCCGGTGTCCGAAGGAGGGATATCCTCCTTGCCTGTTTCACACTGTCTGTGAGAATATAAGTTAGTTTACTCCTGATGAAAAACATTATGAAAGTTTCTTTACAAACTTAAAGCAGAATTACCATCTAACCCAGCCTAAGCCTTCTGAAGTGATGAAGCAGTGTGCCGCAGAGATGCCCGGACTCCAGTGTGAACTGCAGCACTAGTCAGAGAAGTTCTTAAGGAAGAGTTCAGAGCATTCTGGAGCCATTATAAGCACCCGCCAGACGACTGCATAAGGAAAACGTGGTATCCATGTATATGACACAATATTTTTCAGCCTTTAAAAAAAGGAAATGTCATTTATGACAGCAGGGATGATGTCAGAGGGCAGTATGCTCGGTGACATAAGCCAGGTGCACGCAGACAGAAACCACATGTTCTCGCTTGCATGTGCGATCTAAACAATCAGACTCATGGAAACAGCGAGGAGGACAGTGGCTACAGAGGCGGAGGGGTAGGTGCAGGGAGATGAGAGCCAAATGGTACAAGTTAAGTTAGGCAGGAAGAATACTTTCTTTCCTATTGCGCTAGACAGCTTTATGCTACAAGAGGTATTAGACATTAAAAGGTAATAAGAGAATGAATATCAAATGTTTGGTGTTTGAGGTGATGTCTCTGTTAATGAACTGGATTTAATTATCCTACATTGTATTCATAAATCATGAAATCACTGTGTACCTCACAAATAAATGTGTGTACTGACACTGTGGAGATACCACCCCACCCAGGAGTACCGATAAGGTAGTAGCCTGCACCAGCTTGCCTCCTCCACCTTCTTAGGTGTTTGGAGTGTCAGAATGATTGCCTTGTTTTTCTGAAGCCCAGTGAAATTGTCAACTTGAGGGGATTCAGAATCACCATGGAAACAAAACCCTGAGCAAGTCTGTAAGGACATTTCTAGAATGATCTAACTACAAAACCCTGAGCAAGTCTGTAAGGGCATTTCTAGAATGATCTAACTGCAAAGGGGAGACCCGTGTGAGAACAGCCTGACTCCAGGGCCTGCGGTCCCAGCAGCCGCCTGAAACCCCTGCCACCATGCCTTCCCTGCCATGACGGGCTGTACCTTAAACCGTGAGCCCAAACAAGCCTTCCTTTCTTTGAACTGATTTTGTTAGGCATTGCATTGCAGCAAGGAGAAAAGTATCAGAAATCAGCACCCATCTTGGATCTTCCAACCTCCCCAGTGAGGTTCACACAATCTGTTAAGTTGAGCCTTGGCAGACTGGAGCAATGACCAGGGAGGTAACATAACGCCCACCCTGTTCCTGCTCAGCTGCTCTCAGTCCAGATTCCCCACCCGTTTCTCTCTCCTCTGTGGTGCTAATGCCTAATCTTGCATGCAGGCTCTGCTTCCTAGAGATTCCCAAGACATCCATTAAGCTCTGGCCACATTAGTTTTGTGTTTCTGAATGGGTTGTGGGTTCCGCTCTCCCTCCAATTGAGACTCTTTGCATTCGGGAGGCGGAGGTAAGTGGATTCTCTGAGTTTGAGGCCAGCTTGGTTTACATAGTAAGCTCCAGCCCAACCCAAGCTATGTAGTGAGACCCCATGTTAAAAAAATAATAAAATGAGAAGAAGAAAATAAAGAAAAGAGGAGGAGGAAATGGAATATTGATACATGGCAGCAATGAAGAACCTTGAGAACATTATGCTAAGTAAAAGAAGCCAGGCACAAAAGGCCACGTATTGCACAATTTCATCTATATGAAATGTCCACAATAGGCAAATCTATTTCTATATAAGGAATGAATTAGTGACTACCAGGGGCTAAGGATTGGGAGAAAGAAGCGAATATGAACTAACAGGTATGAGATCTCTTTGGGGGGTGGATGAGATTAACCCTAAACTTGATTGTGGCTTTGGTTATACAATTCTGTGCATCTATGAAAAAAATGCTTAAATGAGGATTAATATGGCATCGGAATAGC
Organism: Ondatra zibethicus; assembly: GCA_004026605.1. Lineage (NCBI taxonomy): Eukaryota > Metazoa > Chordata > Mammalia > Rodentia > Cricetidae > Ondatra > Ondatra zibethicus. Next base: position 201,340 of record PVIU01001624.1, on the reverse strand, counting down.
CTTGTGTCCTCGGACATATGCCACATGACTCTTGGCAGAGGCCTGGATCCTCAGAGGTTATTGAACCCTGTCTACCTCACGTCTTCTGCATGTCTCAAAGTGTTGCCATAAGACCCAGTCACTAACTCCATCCATGTTTTATGCCCATTGCCTCCTCTGCCTCAAACTTCCTGCACTTTGGGGCAGAAAAGGGTCACACAGGTGCTGTGACACTGACGGCACTGACCTGACAAATGAGCCTGACAGTAAGTGACTACTGAATACTGTCGACGCCCGGATACGCTGGGCGAAGGACTGGCTCTTCACCTAGCCCTCAGAACAGCTGCAACCAAAAACTTACACTTTGAGGCTGGGTTGACTTTGAATAGAAGAAGCAAACCTCAGATAAGAAGGGACTTCTTCACTGCATTCCAATAAAGTTTTCTAAAAAGTCAAAACCATTAAATAATCACAAATGGATAAAAATCTCCCTCTCAGATGAATCCCTCCTTCTGTCATAGCCACCTTCCATCTGCCTGTGCTGTCGGGGTTTAGTGGGACCACTGATGCCACAGAAGATGAGCTGATGGCCAGGGGACATTCTGTGGCCTCCAAACCCTTCTTTTTGCTTACATAGCTTGAAAATACCTTGAAATAAATTATTACTTTAAAATTAGAAAAAAAGCACATTAAAATGAACTTCTGACTTCTCTGGAAAAACTCAAACCTAAACTAAAATAAGATTAAAAAAAAAAAAAAAGATGGTCACACCAGACATGCATTTCTCACATGGAAAAATGAGGCCGCCCTCTTCAAAACCATGGTGCCTTGCTTCGTTTGTTTCTGTTGCCATAGCAGAATTACAGAGACTGAGTAATTTGTAAAGAAAAAGGTTTATCTTGGCTCTTGGTTCTAGAGGCTGGAAAGTCCAAGCCACAACTGCCTCTGGTGAGGGCCACGTGCGGCTTCAGCATATGGTAGAAAAACCAGAAGGGCTAGAGGTGCCCTGGGAAATACACAAACTAAGGCTAACCAGAAAGCCAGGGCTCCCCGACCCCATCCTAACCCCTCCCAGTGGGTCCCACCTCCCAAATTGCCACACTGCCTAGCAATTGCAGTTGGAACAAACTTTTGGGGAACATATTCAAATCATAGCAGTCCCCATCCCACACCCCTCCCCATCTGCCTCTGTAAACCTACCTTAGGTCACTTATTTGTCACCTATTTTTATCTCTAGGGACATTTGAGTTTGCAATAGCAGCGAAGACCTCTCCTGGCCTCAAAACTGTGTTTTAGAATTGTCTCAGGCTCTGTTTTCTGATTGGCTGATCCTATGGTGACTTTCAATCCTGTGTGCACAGCTGTCTTGTAAACACATCCATGTTGGTCACACCCTTGAGTCACAGAATCTCTTGGGGTGGGGGTAAGTAAGGTCCAGGACTAGTTTTTAAAGATTAAAATCAATCAAACAAACAAATAATCCAACTCCAGGTGACTCCAGCGCTTGGGTTTATCGCTGGATCCACTCGGGGCAAAGATTTGAATTTCGATTTGCTTTTCAATTTAACTCGACCCAAGGAATAATGGTTTTGGTTAGATGAACTCTTTAGCTGATGTTCATTAGCATATGTGACTGCATGGACTCGAAGTGTCTCCTCCCCTGTGCACACGCACGTGTGTGTGTGTGTGTGTGTGTGTGTGTGTGTGTGTGTGTGTGAGTGTATGGGTGGAGGCTAGGGGTCAACCTTGGGTGTCATTCCTCAGGCACTGTCCACCTGCCTGTCTCTCACGGGCCTGGGGCATGCTCCTTAGGCTGGGTTCTTTGGCTGTTGAGCCCCAGGAATCTGCCTGTCTTCAGCTCCCAGCTCTAGGTGCACAAACCCATACCGCCTCACCCGGCACTAGATCTGGTGGGGGAACTGAGGTCCTCAGGCTGGCCTGGCACGTACTTTCCTGGCTGAGTTATCTCCACAGCTGGTAATGTCATTTCTCTCATAATATGGCTGCAGTCGTGCTAACATGCATGGCCAGGTCACTGCTTTCACTGCTATGCTATTTTTAGCTGAGTTATTTTTGTTTGTTTGTTGTTTTAATTGAAGAAGAGTCACCTGGGTTGCCAAACATGAGAAGTTACAGTGGCTTCTTCCCGAGGTCATAAGTAGCCAGTGCGACACGAAGGCACCCGAAAAATACAGGGTGAATGAATTGTCAAGACATTTGCTGCTCACTATCTTCAGATGGAGAGGCTGGTGACATTCTCCAGTGTGAGGCTGCGTAAGGGGGCCGTTTGCTGTCCATCTGTCCTGAGGTTTTGCTAAGCCATCGCTTGACAGAAATATTTGAGTAGAGAATAGGTCAGTGAGGAGAAGCTTCCCACCTCGTGGACATATGAGTGCCAGAGAGGCTTGTTTTTGTGTGTGTGTGGCGGTTGGAAAAGGTTCTCGAGGGTACCTTGAACAGACTGAGAGATGACAGGGACGCCATGCCTACCAGTGCAAGCTTGGGAGATATTCTAGGTTGAATCTGACGACCCCAGCGCTCGAACAGATAACATAACCTTTGGAGAGTGCTTGGCTGGAAGCCTGGATGGTGGGCTGGGGTCCGAGGCAACCCGGGCTGAGGCCGGAGACTGCACCAGGGCGAGGCGGGGCTGCCGCTGCACCTGTGCCTCCCAGCTCCGACTGGTCCCCTCACCCGGGCTGTCGAGCCCCATCCCATGGAGAGGCCACGGCCGCATTGGGGAGCGGTCGGCGAGAGTGGCTGGGGAGGGGGGCGCGGCTGCGGCCGTGCTGTCCAGGGGGAGGCGGGAGGAGGGAAGGCGCCGCCGCCTCACCCGCGGCGACACAGACGCTGGGAGCGGCAGAGGCGGTGAGTCGCAGCGCCTTCCCTCCGCTGGCCCGGAGCGGGAGCCGCAGCTGGGCGGGTTAGCTGAGGAGCCGGAACCCCAAGCGGCGGCTGGGGAAGAGGCGCTGTCGGGTGCAGCGGGAGCAGGGGATGCAGGTGATCGCGGAGCCCCCAGCACCGGGTCCTTGCTGCTCCTCCCCAAGTGCCACCCACCTTATCAGTGTCAACCCCCACGCCGGCGGCTCGCAGGGACCAGCAAGCTTTAAGCCCTTAGTCCCCCGCCCTCCTCCAGGCTCGTGGCTGGCGAGGAGAAAGCAACTTTGCAGGGGACCCGGCGTAGCGCGCAGGCTCGAAAGGGGGCGTTAGCGAGCCTGGCGGTCGGGACAAGTCCCGAGCATCCCCACCCGGGACCAGGGGCGTCGGTACCGCCCCGCTGCGGGCCTGCAGAGTCGGCAGTGAAAAACCTCCGCTGGAAGCCTTATCCCGAGGTGGGTGGGTGGTTGGGGAGGGGGCTGAGGACCGCGCCAGGCGCCGCTGGAACCTAAGGCAGTGATCCGCTGCGTTTTGGAGCGAAAGAGTCTCATGTGTGGCCCTCGTGGGGCTGGGGAAGTGTGTGCTGGGAGAGACGCGTTCGAGAGTTTTCAGTGCATACCGATTTATTTTTAGCTTTGGAGAAGCAGGATGTGCAAAGTGGGTTGTATCAGCCCGGGAGGGGCAGGAGGTCTCCTTGTCCGCAGGAAACAGTACACAAGTTGCAGATGCTTGCTCTAACTTTCATGCGGGGGTGGGGGGAAGGAGAAGACTCCGTTTGGCTCTTCCTGAGGGTGGGTTTGTCTGAGGCCACAGGCCAGGATGGCTAGGGGGATGCTAAACGTCCCTAAACGTCAGTCGCCCACGGAAGATGCAGGTGTGTCACACAGAATCTGGGCTGCCAAGGATCAGCTCTCTGAGAAGGAAACCACCCAAGCCTCTGTTCAAAGTTTTCCTGGTGCTGACTAATTGAAAAGAACACACGTAGGGCACTGTGTTACCAGGAGCAGGGTTGCTGGAGCGCGCGCTGCGAGGGGTGGGGTGGGGGTTGGTGTGCCAGGCCGAATAGACAAAGCTCGTGAGGGTTTTTACTCCAACTGGGAGAGGCTTGCTTTTCATGGCCAAGGCAATGATGCCAGGGACTGCAAAGGAAGGCGGGTAGGATGGAGTGGTGGAGAAAAGATGAGAGGGGTACGCACAGATGCGGGGGTGGGGTTGGGGTAGAGAAGCTGAAACTCAGTATCCAGACACCCAAGGCAACACCACTGTGGAGGTTCCCAGCTGTCTCTGCAACCAGACCTGGTAGATTTGAGTTCTGTCTCAGACCAGAGCAGTGCCTACCCACCGGCCTCCCTTGGCCTCTTCTGTGGCTCCCTTGGCCTCTTCTGTGGTTCCTGACGAAAGAAGGAGGTTGTTGATTGATACCTGAGCTACCTCAGGGGTACTGTGCGGATGAGATGTCGCCCTCCCATAGTTTAGCATCAGGCCAGGTGGTTAGGTAGGCAGCTAGTGAACGTGACCCTTGCTTATTTTTGTGCTTGTTGATTGATTTCCTTCTTGCCTGAATTGCTGCGGTTGCCTTTCCAGCTGCCTCGTTGCTCCCAGTCAGTACCTCCTTGCTCCAGTTCATTCTCCATCCCGTGGACAGTCATTCTGAAAACAAAAATCTAAGCCGGTCTGTCTGGCTGATTTCCTTCGTAGGAGTCTCAGAAGCTTTCCAGATAAAACCCCGACTCCAAGAACGCACACAACTGTGCTCCTATCTCACAGCCTCCCCAAGCTGACCTCTGCACCTACGGGCTCCCTCCTTCCTGCCAACTTGTATCTCCCTCCTGCCCAGATGCTACCACAGGGCCACATCAGGACCTGGGCACTCCCCTCCTATGCAGCTGGCCTTATTACACGCAGACACCTCTTCTCACTCTTCACAATGATCCCTGTGTCGATTTTCCTGCCTGCCCGCACTGGGAAGGGGGTGGGGTGGTCAAGCGGAGTTCAGTCTCTTTCACTCAAGCCAGGATTAAATATGGAGAATAATAAGGAGGAGGACTAAAGAAATCTTTGTACTTAATAATTCATTATAATAAAAGCATCAGAGAGTGCTGGAGATTCAAGAGCAGGGAACTTCAGTTTTCCACATGTCATTTCTCTCCCCCTCCTCCCCGAGACAGGATCTTAAGTAGCCTTAGCCCCAATTTGTTCTGTAGCTGAGGCTAAGCTATGGATTCACACTTCCCCTGCTTCTGCACACCACATTCTGGACTCACAGACATGAGCTACCACGCCAGTTCAGAGGTGTTGTGAGAGGCAGTTGTTGAGACTGCAGCTGTGAGAGACATATGAGCCATCCCAAACTCTCCTTTGCTTAGCTCTCCCATAAGCCTGGCGTTGGGGTGGAAGCAGGTCTCTCAAGCTCGAGAGGGGTAGGCCATGACCAGCCTGACCTTCTAGTCCGGTGGATCTCCACCTTCCCAGCACAGCAACCCTTTAATACAGTTCCTCACATTGCGGTGACCCCCCCAGCCATAAAATTTTTCGCTGCTACTCATAATTTTGCCACTGTTATGCACTGTAATCTGCTTTATGACCCCCCTCCATGGGGGTCACTACCCACATATGGACAACCACTGCCGTAGCCCCTCCTGAGAGTATAGTTTTCTTCCCATGTGGGTCTCAGTGAATCTGATGAGAATAAGAAACTTCCTGTCCTTAGGTCTTGGTATCACTTTTCAGGCAATCTGATTGGCCGTCTCAGGGTCAGCCGTCCCAACATTCCACTGTTGTCCACAGGATCCTACAGTGAGCGAAGATGGTGCCTTGTTCTCTGCAGCCCTCCAAGGCTTAGCAAGGAGGTTTAACCAAAGGTTACTTTTCCTCATATTTAAAGGGATGTGAATAAAGCCAAACACAAAGAAGGATGTGTGGTTCAGACTTCCGTCTTCCTGGGAAAACCTGGGCAGCCTCGAGGCTGGAGCCAGACAAGTGGGTTTCATTTTGCATGTCATCTCTGATTGATTGGTAGTGACTGCCTAGAAAGACAGGGCCAGGCTCAGCAGGGGAGGAAGCTGTGGTCAATTAGTGATTTCTGTCAGGGATTGGGATTAGGGTGGTGACAGCATTTGTCCTCAGTCTTCCCATCCTGGAGGATGTTGTGGGAGGAGAGTGGAGGCAGAAGTCAGGGACAAAGCGCAGGATCCTTGCACAAAGGCAGGAGCTTTGCTCCGCAGTGGTGAAGAGACACCACAGATAACACGTCTTCTGGGAACTATGTGTGTGCTCATCTTCTCAGAGCTTCCCCCAACCCTTGAAACATTAAAATTTTTCTCTTTAGATTTATTTATTTAACCTTAAATAAATAAATGTTTTGGGCACATGTATGTATGTCTACTACATGTGTGCTGGGGCCTGAAGAGGTGTGAAGAAGGCATTGGATTCCCTGGGACTGGAGTTAATGATCCGTCTGAGTTGATTCCGTGTGATAGTGGGAATCAAACCTGGGTCTTCTGCGAGAGCAACAGGTGTTCTTAACCCTTGAGCCATCTTTCCAGCTTCAGAAAACCTTATTTTAAGTAGAACTCAATTTTGTTGTGTGAGGAACTCCCAAACTCAGACTATTTTTCTATTTTATTTGTATGGCTGCTTTGCCGACATGTGTGTACGTGTAACATGCGTGTGTCAGAGCCCTTGGATCTGGAGTTGTGACTCAAGCTTTGCTAGCAGGACCTAGTGTCTTGCTTGTCTTGATTTGCTCTCTTGGAGCTGCTGGCATTTCAGGCTCCTTCTCACTGTGAGAGCTGGAGGAGCCCTACACAGTCGGGGCTTATGCCCAGGGAGGAGGGAGCCCTCCTTAGCACTGCGCAGGCCTATTATCATATCTTAGATCCTGTTTAACTACTGAGCCAGAAGCTGAGGGGCAAGGCGCCTTCTCTTACAGAAAGCCCAGGTCCCCAGGAGACAGGGCCCTGATTCTTTGACTGCACACAGACACCGTCTAGACTCTTCGCAGACACAGACACCGTCTAGACTCTTCACAGACACAGACTCCGTCTAGACTCTTCGCAGACGCAGTCACGGTCTAGACTCTTCGCAGACACAGACACGGTCTAGACTCTTTGCAGACGCAGTCACGGTCTAGACTCTTTGCAGACACAGACATCGTCTAGACTCTTCGCAGACACAGACACTGTCTAGACTCTTTGCAGACGCAGACACCGTCTAGACTCTTCATAGACGTAGACTTCATCTAGATTCTTCACAGACACAGACACAGTCTAGACTCTTCATAGACGCAGACATGGTCTAGACTCTTTGCAGACACAGACACTGTCTAGACTCTTTGCAGACACACTGTCTAGACTCTTCGCAGACACAGACGCCATCTAGACTCTTCACAGACACAGACGCCGCCGTCTAGACTCCTCACAGCCTTCCCCTCTCCAGATAAGGATGGCAGGCTTAGCATTCGGCAACTTGCCCAAGGTCACATAGCTGCTAAACAATGGAGTTTGGGGTTGAAAATCACAATTTATGCACTTGGAAACACACACTTATTACTTGTGAACAAAATGTTTAAAGGGAGTTTACTCTGGATCCAACCTCTCTGTTTCTGAAAAGATGGCTCATCAACTTCAGTAAATAGAAAGCATCTCCTGGCTGGAGAAAGTGAGGGAAAAGAGGACAGACGACCCCACCCCGGCCGCCTGGCTGGGCATTTACTCGTGCATTCAGAGGATGATTCAGAGCAGTTTCGGGCATGCTCAACACTGTGCTGGGTTCTCAGGATGCATGCCGAACCGGCTCTAGTTCCTGTGTTAGTCACTTTCTGGTGTCACCAAATACCTAACACGGGTAACTTTAAAAGAGGAAATGCCATATTTTGCTTAGTTTCTGAAGGTTCTGCTTAACCCTGGGCACAACACTGTGGGAGCATGTGGCAGAGACTGTTCACCTCAGTACAGGAAGCAGAGAGGGGGAAGAGAAAGGGCTAAGGAAAAGACGCCTCCATGGGCTCACCCCAGCAATTCACTTTCTCTAGCTAGGTCCCATCCCAGAAAATTCACAGACTCTCAAAACAGCCTCCCCAGCTATGAACCCACACCTTAACACGTGAGTCTGTGGGAGACCTTTGCCATTCAAACCGTGCCATCTTCCTTCTTTTAAGTAATATAGGGAACGGATCAACACGAGCTTGGAGTACTGGGGGGGGCAGTGTATGAGCTGAGCTCATTTGATGGGGACAGTGAGCTTTTATTTATGGTAGCCCCAGGAACACGGCTTGTGTACTAGGCGAGGAATAAATATATCTTGAATATATGAAAATTGTGACTAAATGTAATCAGTATAAAACTTGCCATTTTAGCCATTTTAAGTGATCAGTTTTGTGTCACCGAGCACATTTGTGCTGCTGTGCTCTACCCTCCCTTTCCCAGAGCCCTTTGCTCTTTCTGAACTGAAGTTCTGGGCTTATTCATCAGCCTTTCCCATTCTCCTCTGCCCTCAGCCCCTGACTACTTCTTCCTCCTTTCCGGTCCGCTGAGACCGAGCACCTCAAGGATGCTGTACCCTTGGCACAGTCCCTCACACTCACCTTGACAGAGTGCCCCCAGGGTCACCGTGCTGTGGTAGCTATTGGAATGTCTTTCCTTCTCAAGGCTGAATGTACTCCATCACCTGCATATAGCACCTGTGGCTCTCTGTTTGTCTGTCGCGGGGCACGGGCTGTGTCCATCTGTTGCTGCTGTGCACAACCACTACGAACACATTCATGTAGGTGTGTGTTCAAGTTTCTACCTTCAGTTCTTTTAGCACTCAGAACTGAAACGACTGGATCTCATGATAGTCTGTACTTAATCTCATGTAACTTCCATACTGTTTTCCACGAGGCCTCCGTTTCACACATCCTCCGGCAGGGCACGAGGGCTGCGGTTTCTCTCCAGCTGGCCATCGCTTTCTTCTGTCCTCATGGGTGTGAAGGGTCTTAGCCCTGAAGGTAGGTTAGAGTCTGCAGGGATGGGGCAGACCTTTCAAACTGATTCTCGGGACGTGGGGAGCCACTGGACGTTTGTGAGCCTGAGAACAGCACAAGCAGAAGTATCGGGGCAGGAAGGGGAAGAGAAATCAGGCTGCAGGGGAGGGAGGGGCTTTCTCCACACCCACGTGACTGAAACCTGCCCTGGGGAGGGAGGTGAGCAAGGGCACTGTGGTATTCTCCTCAGGCATGCTGACTAGTTCATAGTAAATACCTACTTGAGTTCTAAGTGTCGATTCAATTTATTCCAGCAAACTCTATCATTTATCTACTAGGGTTCCGTAATGAGGCACGCTTGAAGGGTGGCAGGGGCGGAAGCAAGCTGAGGTCAATGGGCTGTTTACACAGGTGTGGGTATGGTGGAGTGGCTGTGTGTGTGTGTGTGTGTGTGTGTGTGTGTGTGTGTGCTACCCAAGGGGGCTGCGACAGCAGTTTCTGGAAGTGCTTTGAGAGTCAAGCTCATGGGAGAGCATTTTTCACAGAGCAATGCTCTTCATCCTTGCAGAGAGGTCCATAGTCCAGGAAGTCCCTGGTCACTCTTGTTCCCACTCTCCAATCTTCTGCCTCTGGCACCTCCTAAGTGGCTAAACTGACCTGAAGCCAGAGGCCAAATGGGCTTGCGACCAGGGTGCGGCTTGTAGGGCACAGAAGGTAGGAGGGAGACTGGTGGAGTAGAAGATATGTCATTTTGGAGATCTGGGATCCACTGCCCCACATAATGGCTGAGGGAGGCAGGGCACCCAGATATGGAGGGACCATTTGTAAAATGGCCATGGCCCAGTGAGCAATCGGTTGAACTGGGGCTGGAAGTTTCGCAAAAAATGGGAGCAACAGGGACATTTCTCATTCTTCCAACTGGCTCTGGAGCGGCAGTCTGTCCCTAAACTCAGATGACCTGAAGTCTAGTGTGGTCCTGGTGGGTCCCCTACCCCTCAATACCCAGGCTCGGGGGCTCTGCAGCCCAAGTGAGCTCAGGGGGAACTGGATATTAGCGTCACCCAGGGCTCGTTACTCTGTATTGGATGAGTGGTTGCGTTCTGGGACGAGATTGAGCCCCTGTGCGCTTGGAAAGACTGTCTTAGGGGGCTCGGGGTTTCCAACTCTGCTGCCTACAAACCTGAGGTCGTACATGAGAGACGGGGCTGAGGGCTTGTTCCTGTGTCCGTGGGACAAACTGTCGCAACTGGGCACCTCGACACGGTAGACACCAGTTCTTTCACAGCTGCGGGGGCCCTCTGTCCAGAGACCGAGGTATTGCTGGGGGCCCCATCTCTCCAGATACTCAAAGAGAATCTGTTCTCTACTACTATTTGTGTATTCATGTCTATTTATTTACTTAGAGGTGGGGTCATCCCGTGCTTCTGAGGCTGCTCTTGAACCTGTGGGCTGAGATGCTCCTTGGTTTCTGAGCTGCTGGGACTCCAGGTGTGTGTCACTCTGCCTGGTGGCTTGCCTCTTTTAGTTTCTGCTGGCTGTGGGTGTTCTGGGCTCTAAACTCTGTCTTCCTCTCCTGTGTGTCCCTCTCTTCCCTGACCCATCCTAAGGACACTGTCGTAGATGCAGGGCCCATTTCAGCAGCCACATTGCTCTTGTATTAGTTTCCTTATTTACAGCTGTAGAGACTCCTCCTTTATTTTATTTTTTAGAAAGTTAATGTTCTCTGGTTCTGGGGCTTAGGACATAGTTTAGGTATGAATATTCATTCTACCACTAGGCTTGGGGTGTACTTGCCTTTCTTGTGACCCTAGACTTTATCTCCCCTCCAGATCCTAGGATGTATCGTTCCTTATTTCTAAACTGCATGGGGGCGGGTGGAGGGGCTGACATAGTCAGTCTGACCTTCACTGGGAGGCATCTGCACTCAGCTTTGCTGATGGCCTCAGAGGGAACGAAGGGGAGAGGCAGCAGACGCTACCTGCCTAGGGCTAACCCAAATGCTTTCAGAAATGCCATGAGGAAACCTGAGGGCAGACCAGTGGGGACATTTTAGAAAAGGGCCACAGAAGGAGGCCTGGCTTAAGTTTCTTGCCTTTCAGAGAACACGGCTTAGAAATGTTCTATACAGGTGCAGTTGGGTCCCCAGCCAGACTTTACCAAGTCTCAGCACTCTCAGCCTCGGACCAGGACGCACCAAAGACACAAGGAAAGGTTCATTGTAACTTTGTCATCTACCTGAGTTATTTGACAGGAGTTGCCCATCAAATGAGCTGTAGCAGATGCTTCCACACCAGGGCATGAATGACTGTGGTGGTGTGTGCCGATCGTACACCAGGGAAGAACCACGAAGCCGGTCACTGACTTCTGTTTCTCTCTGGAGGGTGGGGCTAATTTTGTTTTCTTCAACTACTTTGCTATTTGACTTTGAATGAGAGGAAGGAAAAGAAAGAAGCAGAGAACAAAGAGGAGAGACACCCTCCATCTTACCCTGCCCCATCTACAGCATCCTCTCTATTCTGAGCAAAGACACTTGGAGAGCTGAATCTCAGCAGCTGAAGAAAAGGTTTGCCTTACAACAGGAGGCCAGCTCCATAATCTGGAGGTTTGGAAAGAAATAAAAATGAAAGACAGGGAAAAAAAAAAGAGGAAGTTCAAGTTGGTGCTAGGAGGATAGTAAGCTGGGAGCACTGCTCTTCTGAGCGTGGGCCCGCACTGGCCACGGAGAGGCTGGCCAGGCCCCACATAAATGCTCCCGAAAGGGCCATCCTTCCACACGGGATACCAGCTGCTTCTGATACCTTCTTGTTTCCCAAGGGTGACCCGGCCAGCTTACTCTGCCTGTTTCCAGCCCAGCCCCTCTGTGCACTGAAAGGCAGCCTCCATCAGTGGTCTCAGTAGTAATGTCTGTCTTCTGGTCACCACTAGGTCCAGCGGGAGAGAGAAGGGTGAGAGAGAGGGGGATTTCTCTCAGTCCTTCTGCTGGGGGGCCATATTGGAAGTTGCTTCTGTCTGTATGTCAACGCCCACACTTCCATTCCCTACAGCACCGCTCTGCCCCCGCCGTCCTCACCTCCTCCCTACAGCACCTGCACTGCCCCCGCCGTCCTCACCTCCTCCCTACAGCACCTGCACAGCCCCCCCCCCCCGCCATCCTCACCTCCTCCCTACAACACCTGCACTGACCTTCGTTCTCTCAGCAGAATCAAAGCACAGTCCTTGAAGTCCTGCCTCGTCTTAAGGATTCAGCAGCTCTGGACTGGGCTTTGACCACACCTCTTGCTAATGTAGAGCAGGAAGTGAAGCCATTATGATGAGTGGTTTTTTCAGGACCAGCTTCTGGGCAAGGCTGGACAGTCCGGTTGCATGAGTTGGCTTTATGTTACTGAAATCGAACATCTGGATAACCCATTTAAAAAGGAGGCAGGCGTATCTGGACTCACGTTTTTGGAAGTTTCAGTCCATTTTCATGGCTTTGAGCCTGTGGGGAAGCAGCATGATGTACTGGGAGTCGGTGACAGAGGAAACTGCTCCCTTCTTGGTGGCCTGAGAGCAGAGGCGGAAGGGAGGGGTTGGTCGCAAGATCTCCTCCGAGGACGTGTCCCCAGGGCCTGCTTTCCTGGATCTGACTTCCAGGCTCAGTAGCGATCATGGATCGTGTTGGAGATGAAGAGTGTTTATTAGTGAAGCATAAAGTGGTCATGTGATTTAGCCTTTACCTCAGGATCAGTTTGGAAGGGGAAGGGACACAGAGTGACATCCAAGGCAGACAATGCCATAGTCACCTAGTTAAGTGGGACAGAAGAGAGTTTTAAATACATTTTTAAATTTTGTCAACCCACTATGCTTTGGTGTTAGTCTACCTTTGGTTTATGAAATAGACTTTAAAGAGTGTTTTATTATTAAGGGATGTGTGCATGTGTGTAGGGGAAGGTGTGCACGCCACGGCATACCTGAGGAGTGCAGAGGGACCACTGCAAGATTGGTTTTCTACTCCTATTTTTATGTAGGTTTCAGAGTTTGAACTCAGTCCTCGGAAGACAACTAATTTGACCCGCTGAGCCATCTTCCCAGCCCAAATATTTTTCCCTCATTTAAAACACTTTATAATTATTTTTTCATTTTTTGAGATTATAACACAAATGCATCATTTTCTCCTTTCCTTCCCTCTGCCCATAGCTCCCTAAATTACCCCCTGCTCACCTTCAAAGTCATTGCCTCTTTCTTTAAAAAATTTTGTAAACATTTATTTATTTAGTGTGTGAATATGTGAATGTGTGTGTGTGTGTGTGAGAGTGTGTGTGTGTGTGTGTGTGTGTGTGTGTGTATGCATTTATGTGCCACAAGGCACCGCAAGGCAGGTGTGGGGTCGGAAGAGCATATCAGTCTTCTATCACGTGGGTTCTAGAGATTGAACTCAGCATGCAGCAAGAGCCTTTATCAGTTAAGCCACTTTGTTGGTCCCCAAATATTTGAAAGAACATTTTTCTTAACAGATTGTTGGCCCAAAGTTGAGGCAGCAATGGGTTTGGTCTCCTATATAGAGACACCTTTGTTATCTTACTAACGTATACTTGTTACTTATTAATGACATTTCCTTCTGTACCCATTCTTTCTTCTTCTATATAGTCTTTTAATTAATATATTTTATAGTAGTGATCATTTTTGTTCAAGAGGTGGCAAAAATAGATTTAGATTTATATATACTTTTCTAAACACCTTCATATTTCTGGTTGCCTGGGTGACATTTGCAAGAGACTGTATGCTAATCTGCTTTTATTAAAGCAGAAATATGGTGGGAACTACTTTCAGACCCTTCTATACCTTTCTTTTCTTCTCTGCCAGACCATTTAATTGTTTTATTTATTTATTTATTCTGTTTTCATGATCCAAAGGTCACGTATAGCTTCCTTCCTGTCACTCTCATTTGGGGCTTCTTTCATTTTGTAAATTGACACGGGGAATCCGTCCTTCCATTCAGGGTGGCTCCTGTGTATTGGTGCCTGCTCTTTTAGTTTGTGGATACTAATTGTCTTTTCCTGGGTTGTCCAGATCAAACTCAGACAAAGGTGAAGGCTTTGTGTGGTCTGTGGTGGGTGATCACAACCCTTCGGAGTTGAACCACTACGTAGGCTGTGCAGTGTGTGGCGGTGAACACAACCCCTGTGTGGCCTGTGTGAGTCTGCCGGGCGTGAACCAACCCTCTGGAGCCAGGCTAGCCAGGCCTCCATCCTCGGTTCTGCCACTTAGGACGCATGAGGCCCTGCAGGGCTTGATTTCCAGGAGTCCACTGTGGTAATAATAGTCCCTGCCCCACAGGGCTGTTCAGAGGATGGAGGGAATGAGGTGGTGGATTTACCCATGCAGTACAGGGCAGGGTGTCTCACGTGTAGGCAGCATGCTGCTTCTCTTTAAGGTCACATACACACAGACACACATATGAACACACATCCCTCTTTAAACATGTGAGCTAACTGTTCTGATGGGACAGTTAGAGGTGAGCTCCACTTTATTCTTGTTTGTGTGTGTGTGGTTTTTGTGTACAAGCATGTATGTGTGGTATATGTGTGTACATGTGCTTATGTGTGTATGTGTTGTACATGTGTGGTGTATGTGTTATGGATTTGTTTTGTATGTGATATATGTGTGCACATATGTGGTGTGTGTGTGTGTATGAACATGTATGTCTGTGTGTGTGTGTGTGTGTGTGTGCTTGTGGAGGCCAGAGGTTACTATCAGGTGTCTCTCTTTACCACTCTGCACCTTACAAGGCCTCTCACTGAACCTGGGTTCACTGATTAGCTAGACTAGCTGGTCAGTGAGCCCCAGGGATCCTCCTGTCTCTCTGTCCCCAGTGCTGGGGTAGCAGGCGCGACCACTCTGATGCGGGTCCTGGGGATCTGACTGGGTTCCCTTTCCTTGTCCTGTCAATACTTTACTCACGGAGCCACCTCCCAGCCCGAGCACAAGCTCTTTGATGGACATCTGTCCCATGACTGGAAACTGCGGCGGGTGGGGGGGGTTCTGTGACTGAATCCCCACTGCCTCTCCCTATGGAAGGTGTGGTGACTATGTCCACACTGCACCAAAAACAGGCAGTGAGGACCAGATGTGTTCCGGGCTCTGAAGTTTCTCAAAAAGGCACAGGGAGACATTTACGGAATGAGCCATTCCTCTCTGTTCTGCTTTTTCCATAATTATCAATATAAAACATCACCATCAAACATCTGCACAGGGCACAAAATTAGTAGGAAGAAAAAGACACCCATATCTGTGGATTAAAGACAATCAGGAGTATTTCTCTGTGCCGTTTTATATGGAAGCATTTCTTAGTTGTATAGTCATGTTTATATGTCATTTAAAGTTAGTTTCTCATGAAATTATGTGTGCCAAGAATTTTTCATTTCATTCCATAATCTTTGTAGACAATGTTTCCCTGAGAGTATAATATTCCACGGACTGGGAGTTTCTGCTTTGTGATTTCATTCTTGATCATTGGTTAAACTTTCCAGAAGTGTCCTGGCCATCATGGTTTTGTGTGAGATTGTACTCTGGGATATATTTCTGGGTTGAAGGCCTGAATGTTAAAGAGAATCTTAACACGGTTTTGCCGTTTGCTTTCTACGGGGGTTAGAACAATCCAGTTTGACTGCGTAGCACTCAGGTGGTAGTAAGTATTACGACTAATCTTCAGATGATTGGAATGATAAGGGGGTAGTGCATGTGTCGTGTGCCAATACTGGAGGACCAGTAGATGAAGAGTGGTGACATCGTTAGCATCAGTTGTCAACATGACAGGAACCTGGAGTCACTTGAGGAGAGAGGATGCCAGCTTAGCCTGTGGGCATGTGTGTTTTCTTAATGGCTTATTGATGTAGGAGGGCCCAGCCCCCTGGAAGTAATGCTATCCATACATAAGAAGAAGGCTGAGAAAGCCACAAGGAGTGAGCCAGGAAGGTGCACCACTCCACGGTGTCTGCATCAGTTCCTGCCTTGTCTCCCTTTAGTGACAGACTGTCAGCCGTAAGCTGAAACAAACCTTCCTCTCCCAGGTTGCTCTTAGTCATAGCATACACACACACACACACACACACACACACACACACACACACACACACACACACACACACGTACTCAGAAACAAAAAGTAACTAACTACAGAATATAGTTCTTCAAAGATGCCGAAGGTTTGGCTTTCACGACAGAGGTATTGTTAAGATATTAATCTGTAACTTGCTTTGTGTTTTCACTTCACGTACAGACTGTGGGAATACGCTCTTCACCAACACATAACGTCTCTGGCACACTTGCTGCAAAGCCTTCTAGTGTGCCATTTGCCAGTTTGGCATTATGGAACGGGCAACTGTTTCCCTGCAATTTCCTCCCCACAGCACAGCCTGCTCTGCCCCATCAGAGTTGGATCAACACGCAGCTCTCTTGTCTGCTGATTATAAAATATTCTTGACTGCAAAAAATCATTATCTAATTCAACTGTCATTTGTTTTGGTGAAGGGAGAGGAAGAGATGAGGATCAAGGCTGCCTATTTTTCTTCTTTAACATATTTGCAATTATCTCATCACATTTATTGAGTGTTGCTTTTAAAAAGAAATTCAAAATAACCTTTCGGTAAAGCGAATGATGTGTCTTGAGCATCTTCTCAAACCAGCACTTCTGGGAAGGGCAGTCCTGCACTGACTACAGAGTCTATGGCCACACTGAGAACAGCTTGTTCAAGCCTTTGCCTTGAAATTTGAGTTCCACAGTGTTGGGGGGTGTGTGGCCCAAGGAGTTCCAGTGTCCTTGGGTGACTTCTCAGTCATTATCACCCAATATCACCATTTGGCTGGGTGGATGGGTGGAGGGGGAACAAACACAGCTTTGCCTTCAGCTGAGGAGGCTCAACAGACCTTGGTGACCCACTCAGGGTCACTCCTGTGCTTCTACCCGTAGTTATTATTTTGCATTCTGTAACTTAACTCATTCCGTGTGGTTCATGTTACCCCAGGCTGTGCTCTTGTGACTTAGAGCATCCTGTGTTGCTCACATTACCTCAGGATGTGCTCTTGTAATTCCTTTTTCTCAGCCACACATTTATTTTTGGAATTACAGTTCTAGTGGGATCCTTTGATTGCCACGTGGAAAATGCAAGGGGGTTTCTTTAGAAATCAGGCTCTTGCCACAGCGTTTTTATTATTGCTCATCTTTATTAGCACACTGTCACTGCGCCTGCACAGTCCAAGGCACCAAACCAGAAGTTGTGGGTGTCTTTATTTTGTGTGGCACTCGCCACCCCCTTAGCCAAAGGTGGGAGATCCTTCCCATCATGCAAGACGTGTGAGGGCACCGAGTGCTGAGTACTCTTCATAGATCAGCTGTGAGCTGTTTAGGACACCCAAGGACCCTGACGATGCATAATTCATAAACTGAGGTGGCCTTGGGGATCAACCTTAGATGTCTGTATCTTTGCATCTAACTGCACTTCCCGGCCTCAATGTGGTTGTCTTTGGATATGTAGGTTAGTCATTTGATCAACTAGCCTCTAAAAATAAACCTAGAAGCGTTGAGAGAGCCCTCCCCTTGGCTTGAATGACGTGTGTTCTAAGCCGTACTGTATAACTATTTACTTTTGCATTATGCAGAGTGCTTAGCAACCGCCAGTGGAAATGAAAGCTAAGAGTGCAGGCTGTAGTGGGGTTGCTGGCCAGCCAAGTCCCAGCAAGTTCCCCTGCCATCTGTACCCTGTGCTTCTTGGCCCTCTAGCTCCTGCTTTCTGTAGGTGGCCATGTGGGGACCAGAAAGAGGGACAGGGAGGTCTGTCCTGCCCTATGCTTGTGGCTGGAGGTTTCTCCATTCGGGTCAGCATGGGTGGATGCAAGGATGGACTAGCCTTGACCACAACTGATGTCTGGGTACCAATGATGGCTGAGTCGGGCCTATGATATCTGAACTTGTCTGAACTGTGGATGGACTTATAGGGCACCTACAGGAGCTGGGTGATGAACTCTTGAAGAACTCTCAAGTAAGAAAGCCCCTTGTGGGGCACCAGAAGTTCATGCTTCAATGCATTGTGGGTAAGAATTCATTACATCCAGACTGGGAAGAACACAGAACATGCTCAGCTTGTATGTCAAGTGATTGGTTCTGAATTGAAGGCTTAGCTTCTTCCTGCATGAATTGTTCCTGTGCCCAGCAGCCGACCGTGCCCAGGGTGCCATCCCTTCCAGTCCCAGCCTCTCTGTGGTTCTAAGAATGTTTCTTTGATTTTGTAGACTAGCAATTGTACTAAATTATCCACATCCTGATTTACCAGTGGAGAAAGGAGGGATGACCTTGAGAATATAAATTTAATTCCCCAATTATTCCCTTTAAATAAATAATACAGAACTAGATATATTGATTGGGGAATTGTGAGAGGACTTTAGTGTTTTCCTGAAAGATATCAAACCTCCGGTGTAGCAGCTCACAGCTATAACCCCAGCACTGTCAGGAGAGAGGAGGACCAGACTACAGGAGGCCCTGACTCAACAAACAGCAACCAAAATCAAGCAAACCTGGGGTTCTCTTTTAAGGAAGTCACCGCTCGCTGTTCTCACTGGAACCCAGGGCTTTTCACCGGACAGGGCTCTACCACTGACTTACACCCCAAGCACTTGCCTCTTCATCTTCGTGCATTTAGGAAACAATTCCAAAGAACATCTCTTTGAAAAACTTTCCTCTCGTGGAAATAGATTTGAAAATAAGGAAATTCTTTGTAAATTATCTTTATCATTCTCCTTCAGTAAAATCAGTTATTTTTATTTTTTTTAAAGACAGAAGGTGTAGCTGAGCAGCCTCGAATGGCCAATCAGTGGCTATCTGATGAGGGACAGAGCCTTTGCAGGTTTGTGTAGTTTTCACAGTGGCACAGACTAGTCCAAGGGCAAAGTCATCCAGTCCTTAGGTGAACCCTTTTTCTGACCTCAGAAGAAATGGCTGAAACAGAAGAAATTCCCTTGAAACAGGAAGCCATCACGGGACAGTAGTGGGGTAATGAGACAAGTCTCCTGGATCCCACTGGTGATAGATAAGTCTCCTGGATCCCACTGG
The DNA here is from genome assembly GCA_004026605.1 of Ondatra zibethicus. Lineage (NCBI taxonomy): Eukaryota > Metazoa > Chordata > Mammalia > Rodentia > Cricetidae > Ondatra > Ondatra zibethicus. Next base: position 182,438 of record PVIU01001624.1, on the reverse strand, counting down.
TGATAGAGAAGGCTCCTGGATCCCACTGAGCTCCTTTCCTCAAGTGGGAAGACCAGAAGGAACCCCTGCTCTCTAAGGAGTCTGTGCTCTTCTGAAGTGTGATGCCTGGGGCCCCTCCCCCAAGAGCGGGGGACACAGAGCTGTCTGGAGCCTTCAGATGCTTGCAGCAGTGGCAGAGGAAGTCTTTGGAGCTGGCTTATGAACCCTGATGGATGCAGGTACCGAGGCTATGGTGGAGCAAGGGGGTCTGGGTGGGTTGTAAAGTGAAGCTGAGAACAGGGTGCGTCCACCATCTGAACTCACCCAACTCACTCTCAGGCAACCCACAGCTAAGACTTCCTCGCTGAGAAGAGTTGCACCGTAGCTACACACTCACATGTAGACAGTTTTATCTGTAGTGGGTAAAAATGTACTGACTGGGGCTAGAGCGATGACTCAGTCAGCAAAGTGCTTGTCAAGCATGGATTTGGGTCCTTAGCCTCCACCTAAAGAGCTCAGAGCCTGTGGCGCTGGTAGAGAGAGGAAGGGACAGGAGGACCTGGGTTCCAGGTTGGTGAGAGATCTTGCCTCAAGGAAGAAGGTGTGGGGCTGGAGGGTGACTCTGGCTGCTTTTTCCAAGGACCTTGGTTTGATTGTCAGCATCCACATGGCAGTTCACAACCATCCTAACTCCAGTTCCAGGGGACCTGCCGCTCTCTCTGGCCTCTGATACACATAGAGCACACAGATACACGTGCAGGCAAAAACACCTATATATATATAATAATAATTTTTTAAAAAAGAGGGGTGGTGGAAGCAATAGAAAGACATATGACAATGATATCTACTCTCCACATTCATGAACACACACACATGAAAATGCATACACACATATATACCCAGATAGACACACACACACCCCATACACACATATACACTTCCACATAGATAGTCAGAAAAATAGATGACAGACAGACACACAAACATACATACACACATGTATACCCCTAGACAGACTGATACACACACACGCACATGCACACACATATGTATTTCAAACAGACAGACACACACACATGCACACAGCAGGTGTGCACACACACACACACAGACACACACACACACACACTCACACACTGATTCACGCTAACCATTTTGTAAATTGTTGTTTTCAATTGGGTCTTCTCAGGGATGAGAGCTAGGCTAGCATGTTGCTCAAAACATTTGGAGAAAACTAGCTTCACTGTAACAGTGACAATCGCCACTATTATTAATTTGGCTTCACTGTAACAGTGACAATCGCCACTATTATTAATTTGGCTTCACTGTAACAGTGACGATCGCCACTATTATTAATTTGGCTTCACTGTAACAGTGACGATCGCCACTATTATTAATTTGACTTCACTGTAACAGTGACAATCGCCACTATTATTAATTTGGCTTCACTGTAACAGTGATGATTGTCACTATTATTAATGTGTGTGTATGGAGAGCAGGTGGCTCATGTGCCACAACATGCATGTGGGGACAGAGGGCAATGTTTGGGGACAAATTCTCTCCCTCTATCATATAGATCTTGAGGATCAAATTCAGGCCGTTAAGCTTGGCCACAGGTACGTTTGCCCACTGAGGATTTCGCTGGCCCCTTCTGCTCTACGGTGCTAAGGTTGGAGAATGTGCCCTCCACTATGTGGTGGTAAATAAAAGCCAGGCCTTGAATCCCGGAGGCTGCTGAGGGGATATGGTCTCTAACTGCTGTTCTGCTGAGGGGACATGGTCTCTAACTGCTGTTCTGCTGAGGGGACATGGTCTCTAACTGCTGTTCTGCTGTGCTCCAAGGAGGAAAACCAAGACTGAATCCAAGTGTAGCTGGGCCTGGTAGGGCCCCACACGATCCCGGAAGGCTAAGAGTGCGTTATTTTCTTTTGCAGAGGTCATGTGGTCTCTGCTTACTGAGCTTCTTTTTCTCTCCTGCCACCTGTTTCTTCGACTTTGTATGTGGTCCCCAAATGATCAACCCAGTCCATAAAGCCGAAGCCTGGGACTTTAATCCCCCTGAGAAACCCTTGCTTGCATTCATAAGCCAGCCTTCCTCACTAGTCCAGTTCTTGTATCTGAGGCCCACACACGCTTTTGGAGGCTGGCCAGCAAGTAACGACCTGCTTCTGGGCTGGCTGCTAATTCTGGTTTTGCTGATGGCCATCGCAAGCACATTTAGGGTTCCCATCGCCTTTTCCTGAGCAAGGGACTATGGTATGAGATGCACACAGGAAAGCAGTTCACAACAGAAAATTATTACTTCAGAGTCAAACTACATATCAACGAACATTTTTGTTATCTGTATCAGATCTCAAATGAAAAGAATCACTATCTGTCCCTGATACTCCATTTTTCGTTAGGTGGGAAACAGAAACCTAATTCAAGGGGATGTAAGAAAAAGTCAAACTGGTTCATGTAACTGGAAAGGCAAAGGCCTCAAGTGATGTCACCAGAAACCCATCTCTTGTCACCCCTTAGCTTCCTCTTCCTCTGGATTGCTTTCATTCTAAGGTGAATTCTTATTTCCTGATACCAAGTTGCCACTAGAAAGCTCCAGGCCTTTCTGCCACTGAGCCACCTCAGCAGGGGGCTCCCCTCCCCGTGGTGTCTGGGAAACCCCCAGATTCCATGCTTTACCGCCCTCACAGTGGCCAAGGTGATGGTCAGGCCAAGGGTCATCCTTAGAGAGAGGTGGTTTCCTTCTTCCGTGAGAACACTGGACAGGGGAATAGGGCAGTACAGTTTCCAGAATCATCTCAATGAGGGGCTGTCTACACTGGGTTAGCCTGTGGGCCCAGCTATGGGGGATTGTCTTCACGGAGTTGAGACCTACCCCCATGCGGATGGTACTGTTTTACAGACTGGGCTCTCAGCTGGATAAGAGTGGAGAGAGCTAGCTGAGCAAAAGCCAGCAGGCAGCATGGGTGTCTTCATCTCTCCCCGCTCCTGACTGTGAATGAGGAATGACCACTGTACCCAGTTCCTGCCGCTGTGACTCACGGGCATTGATGGATTACGGCCTAGAACTGTAAGCCAGGAGAACCCTGCTGTCCCCAAACTGCGTTTGTCAGAAATGAAGCTGGGACAAGAGACAGCAGATACTAATACAAGAGAGATGGCGATCGGTTGTGCACAGCCCAAAGCCACCCGCAGCACGGCTAAACACTTCCAGGTTTCTGTCAAGTAACCGGACAGGCACAACCAGGATTTGGGCCCTCGGCTTTTGTTTTCTTTGTACGCGGCAAATCTAAATAGCTAGGAAATCCAAAGTCTAGGAAAGGCTTTGATCGGCTGTGTTCCTTAAGTCATAATTAAGAAAGATGACGCCAGCAGGAGAAAGACATCAGCAGGATTGGAATGTTTTGGGAGAATCGGCGCAGCACGGCCTCTTATCTTCATGCTCTGGTCTAGCAGGATGCTGAGGTCTGAGATGTTCCCCGCTGGCTTCCATCAGAAGCCAGCGCTGCTCTGGCATGGAAATGACTGGTGAATTATGGGAAGGCTTTGGGTAAAGCCTCCGCAGGGCCTAGGATTTAAGACCCAGCTTATCCAGCTAATGGGTAAAGTGCCTTGATTATACAAGAGCGAACTTACAACTTACAACCACTAGGAAACTGTTGCTCAGTGTTGAAGCCTTTCACAAATCAGGAAGATGGAGTCTTATGGGGTTAAACCAGCAGATGCTCTCCCTTGTAGATACAGGGTGGGGCCACGTAAGCTCTGGTACTGAGTAGGATAGTGTGTGTGTGTGTGTGTGTGTGTGTGTGTCTTCACTTACTTTACCCCCAGCAATGACTTCAGATGTTCTTGGGGACAATGGCTGGCTGATTTTCTCTGTCAAACTTCCAGTGGTTTTCACTTATTTAAAGATTTATTTTATTTTCATGTGTATATGTGCACATTTGTATATGGTATATATATGTGCACATCTGTGTGTGAGTAAATACATTGTGTGAAGGTTTCCTCTGAGGCTAGAGAGGGTATAGGATCCTGGGGCTAGAGTTATGGGCAACTGAGAAGAGCTAGACATGGGTGCTGGGAACCGAACTCTGGTCCTCTGCAAGAGCAACAGCATTCTTAACTACTGACCCATCTCTTCAGTCCCTCTTTTACTTCTTTAAAAATGTGAGTTGGTAGGATGGAAAAACTGCTCTCCTATGCCAACTGCTTTTCCTCCTTCGCTTTACTAAAGCAGCTGTTATTCTGTTGCACGCTGTTTGGGGGGTTTCCAAATGCAAGCAACAGCTTCCGTAGGCAGAAAGGAGCACAGAAAGGCCTGAAGGAGTTCACAGAGTCAGGCTTGGAGCTAGGGACACACAAATCCCGCCACTGGTGGTGCCATAGGCGCTCATAGAGCCTTTGCTGAGTGCCCTGGCCGCTAGGTGATTTCCTCCTGAAGGGCCGTCCAATGCCGCTGCCTCCGGAAGTGGAGTGATGGTGGGTAGTCCCTCCTCCAGCTCACTCTGTCTGAAGAGAACGGCTCTGTGCTGCTGTTCCACTCAGCCCTCGTGCTCACGCCTGATGCAAGTCCCAGGGGGAAATGTCTGTCTTCCGCCTGGGGAGGTGTACACATGTAGAAATTGCTCAAGAGTGGAACATCCCCCCCCCCGAAATGCTTTTCACAAACCCAAGGGAGGGACCTTGTCTTATCTACAGATGCTTGTCTGTTTCTCAGTCATTTTGTGTTGCTATGTGTACACCAACCTGACACTGGCCGTCATAAAGAAAAGGTTCCTTTGCCTATAGTTCTGGAGGCTGAAAACTAAGAGCAGGTGTGCTATTTGCTTGGCTCTGGTGAACGACACTTGTGGTTGTATCCCAATGTGGCAGAAAGGAAAAATATCCTACCTTTACACTGGCTTACTTTCTCCAGAACAGATAAATATGTGTCTGTGTCTACGTGAAGGTGAAGGGGATCTCCAGAGAACAGACAGGGCACCTGGGGCTCAAAGAGCAAGTTTATCCCTGGTGGCTCTGCTCCCCCAACAGCTGCAGTGCTGAGTTAGGGAAGGACAGTAGAATGTGGCAGAGGGCCAGCTGGGTCTTTGTTGAGCCCCAAACCCTGTCCTAGGCACTTTTCAAAGGTGGATTGTAAGAGAGATAGGGTTTATCTGTGTCTCTGCCCCTGACGGATGTGTCTTGAGAAAACGTTTTACATAAAGTCATTATAAATGGAAACTTTGGAGACTAGAATTTCCAGTGGCACGGTTTGTTTTATAGTATAATTTATTATTAGATGGCTGGGATAGCAGTGATATGTGTGGCAAACTCTAGAGGAGCAAAGGGGACATGAAAGCACTGGGGACACCTTTGACCAGGGGCTTGTTGGGGAAACATTATTTTCAGGTGTGTGACTTTTGTTTACGCTGCATTTGTTTAACTCTGTGAAGCTGTTACTGTGCTGGTCTAAAACACCTGATGGTCCTAATGAAGACCTGAACGGCCAATAGCAAGGCAGGAGCAAGGATAGGTGGGGCTGGCGGACAGAGAGCATAAATAGAAGGAGAAACGAGGAAGGGAAGGAGCAAGAGAACAAGGAGAAGAGGACGTTGGGGCCACCCACCTACACAGCCAGCCACGGAGAAAGAAGGTAAAAAAGTACACAGAAATAGAGAAAGATAGAAGACCAGAGGCAAAAGGTAGTCGGGATAATTTAGGTTCAGAAAAGCTGGCTGGAAACAAGCCAAGCTAAGGCCAGGCATCATAAGTAATAATAAGCCTCCGTATGTGGTTTATCTGGGAGCTGAGTGGTGGGCCCCTCAAAAAGCCAAAAGAATAAAACATCACACAACAGGGGCTCATTAAATCCTTCTCGATGGAGTCACTGATGGTAAAGGGTGTGATGCTGTGGTCTCACTGCCTGGACCAGCATCCTGGAGGCGGCCTGCTAGCTATGTGATAGACAAGTTATTTCACCTTTGGACTTGCATTTCTTAAAAGGCCCTGTTATCGATACCTGTCCCACAGAGTTGGAGAGATTAAATGGAAAGGATCAGAGCAAGCCCCGCCCTCTATAGGTGTTAGTGAGCAAGTCCTGCCCTCTAAAGGTGTTAGTGAGCAAGTCCTGCCCTCTAAAGGTGTTAGTGAGCAAGTCCCGCCCTCTAAAGGTGTTAGCACTTCACATTTTCCACAGGCAGAGAATGAGCACTAGGTGTGTTTGGAGAAGGGGAGGTAGCAGTTGTTGTATATTAAGGATTTGTGGTGAGCCTAAGAGGGGGGCAAAGTCTTCCTCCTTGTCTCCCCTACCTCACCCCCTCCTCTGTTTTCACTGGAGTTTTGAACCCCAGGCTTTCTGAGTGTAGGTGGGCGTCTGTGGCAGAGCTACAGGGCAGCACAGGATGCGTGTTTACAGAGCGCTCCTCTTCCTGGTCTGGCTTCTGAAAGGCTTCAAAGCCAAAGTGCACATCCTGAGCCACCTAAGAGGCTTCACATCGTGCTTGCGCAGACTGGCCTTCTGCTTTCTCATTCAGTATCTGGAGCATTTGGTTGGCGCGAGCCTGTCCCCCAGAGCATCATCCCTGAGCAATCAGATAAAGTCAGACTCCTCAGTGTGCAAAACCAAAGACCAGGCCTTGGACCCGCGGTGACCTCTCCAAAGCATGGGCATTGCTAGGTGTAGCAGGAAACAGAAAGCTGGCCCACCCTGCTTTCCTCCCCTAGATCTTGCTCCTAAACTTTCCTAAACCTAAAAGTTGAATGTCAAGCATCTGGTGGGACTGGGCAAAGCCTCCGCGGTGCAAGGTACCATGAGGTGCTCTCAGCTGATTGGGAAAGGGTACATGCTGCCGTGGCTCTGTAGCACATGCGTGCACGTGTGTGTGTGTGTGAGAGAGAGATCCTGGGGTCTGCAGAGCAGCAGGGGTCATCCTGAAAGTGGACTTGGGTTCCCAGCCTTTTTGTTAATCATAGGCGTTTGGACAGAGCTCTTAACTGAGCCCCAGGAGACTTGGAGCAGTGAGGATGGAACCTGAAGGTGAAGTCAGCAGGTAGGCAGGCCTCTGGCATCTCTGCCAGCTCTGCTCTCTTTAGGTCCATCCGGTCCCACGTCTGAGTGCAGTCAGCGCAAATGCTTCCTCCACAAAGCCAGCTGGGAGCCACAGGGAGGTTACTCAGTTTCTGGGCTTGAGTCCCTTCATGCCTGTTTACCTTGTTACCCCATTTGAAATGTGAGTTGAGGGAACTTCTGCTTTGTGGAATGAAGTGTTGTTTTAGAACTGAAAATAAAGCCAATTCAGATAGTTTATTAGAAGAACGGGTAGGTGGGAGGAGGAATGGAGGGAGGGATGAAGGGGAAAGGCTGGAATTAGTATAGCTGTGGGTGGTGCAGGACAACTGTCTGTATTCTGTCAATTATGTTTTAAATAAATGCTGATTGGCCAGTATCCAGGCAGGAAGTATAGGCGGGCAATCAGACAGGAAGTAGAGGTGTGGGTCAAGAAGAACAGGAGAATTCTGGGAAGGAGGAAGCCCATTCCTCCCAAGTCCTGCCCAGACACGGAAGAAGGAAGATGTGACCTGCCCTGCTGAAAAAGGTGGCTAGCATAGACAAGAATAATGGGTTAATATAAGTTATAAGAGTTAATAAGAAGCCTGAGCTAATGGGCCAATCAGTTTGTCATTAATATAGACCTCTGTGTGATTTTCTTTGGGGCTAAACAGCTGTGGGACCTGGTGGCAGGACAGAAACTCTGACAACATGTGGGACTGTGGATGGGCACAGGTCCTGGTTCTGATCCTCTATGCCATGGCAATACTGAGCACATATCAACTTGTTATATAGAACTGACAATAATTAATTCAATTTGTGTGGTTATTCACAGGTATTATTTGCTTCATCTATAGAGTGCAGGGTAAATGTTAAAAACCTGGTTATTTTGAAGAGCATCTAAGTTCAGTTATTTAATAGATGTGTTTTAGTTGTATTTGATGAGTTTATTCTGAGGTGCTTTATTACTTAGAAGTTATTTTCTTTGCTCTACCTCCAACATCTCTTTCATAAGATAGGAAATAAAAAGTGACTTTTATTTTTCTGTAGACTCAGGCTCCCTCAGCTGTAAGAGTTGTGCATAAAGCTCTCAGATTCCCTCTTTCACCTTAGCTAAATGCTGCCTGCATTTTTTTTACTTTACCTTCTACGGTGGGACAGTCTTTTTGTGTCTGAGACTCACGTAAGGCTCTATTACATGATCCAATGAATAAATGGCCTCTTATGCCCTCGTGCAGTGTTGTCAAGGAAACAGACAAGATGGCTCAGTGTGAAGGCACTTGCTGCTGAGTCTGATGACCCAAGTGAAATCCCTGGGGCCCACACAGTGACAGGAGAAAACAGTCTCCCAGTGGCTGTCTGACCTCTGTAGATACATAGTGGTATCCCCGAAACATCAAAGTAAAGTGGAAAAGAATTCAGAGGCTCCTGTTCAATATAAACAAAAATGAAACCATGCTCATCAAAGTCCCCTTCCACAGTTCATAGTCTAGAATAAGGCTGTGCCTCCTCTCAAAGGAGAATCACAGCACCGACAGGAAATGCTCTGCACAGACAGGAAATGCTTCGCCGTACCAGCTGATGTGTCAGGGCTCAGTTCTCTACCCTACCGTCTACATTAGAGGCCTGTGCACCCATTTTGTTTGACTTGAAGCACTTTTAAAAACTTATCACCAATTTAAAGGGACAAAAAAGGATGTCTTATTAAAAATGTGGCTTTGAGGCTTCTCTTGAAATTCGTGCCTGTAATAGCGGGCCCAGTTCCCTCATGGCAGTAATTGGTTAGCAGAGAGGGCACAGGCGTATTCTATACCCATTACACAACTCCCCACTCTGCCCAGCACCCGCTGCCCATACTTCTACTTCCTGCCCCTGCGATGGATGGTTCCTGCATCTCGCATGGAACCATATAGCATTTGTCCCTTTGTAATGGGCTTATTTCATTTTATTAGCATTGCCTCAAAGTTCATCTGTATTGGACCGAGTGTTGGTCTGAGCGGGTTCTGTTTCCATCCGTCACTGTGGATACTGGGGTGTCTGTTTTGAGTAACATGCCCATGACCATGCTGCACAGGGAGCTGAGTCCCCAAAAGACAATTGGTTTTAGAGCTAGGATCTCTGGAACTTACTGTGTAGACTCGGCTGAACTTGCAGCAAACCCATCACTCCTCCTGCCTCTGCTTCCTGAATGCTGGCATGACAGGCGCGTGTCACCATGTCCAGCTAACATTTACAGCTTTGACAATCTTCTCAGCAGCCCCTCTGACCTCTAGCCTTGACTTCTCTCACACTGAGCACTGGAGGATGAGCCTCAGCCTCGTGAACGTACTTCTGAATGGGGACCGAGCGGTGTCCGGCGAAAGGGCTGGAGCTGCCCAAGCAATGTAAAAAGTAGTGACTGCCAGATGTTTTCAAGGTTTGATATCACAGTAATAAAAATGTCCGGGAACACCATCGTGTGATTTAGTCATCCCTGGATTTGGTTCTGAGAAGTCCCTGTTTGAGAAGGAAATGTATGATTTTCTTGATCAGAAGAGGGCTAGTTTGCCTCTCTTCTGGTGCACTGTGTACACCGTTGAGACCTTTTTGTTTTAGGTGCTGGGAAACACTAAAATCATATATGAGTCATTTAGATTTTATTCCTGAATTTTCAGGCTGTCTTAGGGTAGGAAAGATGTGGTGGTTTTTTTCACCGTGTGTTCAGTGGGCAGGGGTTTAGCTCTTTGGAGAAATGGCTGTTTCTGACTTGGTTTTTAATAGGGGAAGTAACATATTTTAAATGTTATTATCTGGCAGGGGCATATCGTAATTCAGCTTCAGCATTATATGGACAAAATGTTGACATAAACTTAGAATTTTGGAGACTTAGATACACTGTGGGTTGGGATTTACATTGCTACATTAGTCTAGCATTTTAGACTACTGTAGTTTCAGGTGTAACTTTCAAATTTTATTGATATATGCATTTATTTTTGTGATAGAATCTCACTATGTAGCCCAGGCAAGTTATAGGTTACATACACATGCCTGGCGTGGATGTTTAAGAACACAGCTAGTAAGGTACAGAGAACATTTAACTTCTGAGAGAACACGCTGTCTTGAAACACTTACAGAAATGTAGAAGTGGATTTGCAAATGGTTTGGCGTGCTGGTCACAAACCCTGCACGCTTCGCTGTGGCTGCACCTTCACAGCTGCTCTCAGGGCTTCAAAGTTGCTTTAAAGCCTGGCTCCATTTTAATGCTTCCTCGGGAGTCTTGTGATTACACTTCCTTAAAAGTGTTTTTTATAGCCTGGTCTTCTAAAGTAATGGAGCAAGCCCTTGAATATGCTTGCAGATTTAAGAAAATGGGCCACCCCCCACCCCTTGCCGTGTGTGTGTGGGGGTTAACCACCTTGGCTTAAACATTAAGTCACGTGTTAAGGGTCAAGCCTATATCTTAACATGAACACGCTACCTGATGACTATTTGATTTTCCTTCCTTCCTTCCTTCGAGATGGCTGAGATGCTGCCAAACCTGATAACCCAAGTTCAGTCCCTGGGACCTAAAAACTGCATCTCCAAAGTTGTCTCTGCCCTCCACACTTGCTATCTACCCCCCAAACAAACAAATACGCATACATTTAAACTTCAAGATATGTAGGAAAGACACATGAAGTTAAGATCTAAACTTTGTCTCACCCCAATGTGCAGTCGTTTGAAGAGTTCTTTTCCTCTGCTCGCCCCCTGCTTCCAGGACTGGCAGTATTTGTGGCTGTTAGAAGTGATTCACTTTCCTATGACAGCTCTGGGTGCCTTGGATTATGGATTTAGCATGGATTCAGCAGAAGACACCTCTACTAAGTTCAGGGGTGGAATTCAGATCCTCCTGGATGGAGGAATCCACCTTTCTCCCACTGTCTGCTGTCTTCTATTTTTGTTGACCTGTTTTTCAGCCTGTTTGCTCTCACAGAGGCCCACAAGGGTCACAGCAGCATCATGTGTACAGTCTCCTCATAGCTAGTGCCCATCAGTGTACATATGTGTACAGTCCATAGCAGGCCTGATGATTTGTATGAAACCCAGGGGGTCCCAGATGACTCACCTCTGCTTCTAGAGACAACATTGTCATGGAAGGTAGAGGACTATGGTTGGCCAGCCCTGGCCACATGGCCATTGGGGAACAAGGGTTGAGGGAGGATGGGAGGTGGGTTAATGGGGAAGGACACTTGCTACACAAGCATGATGACCCAGTCTGGATCCCAGGACTCATGTAAAAATCCAGGTGGCTGTGATGCTAGTAACACGGGTGTTGACGGGGGCGGGGTGGTGCAGAGACACGAGAATAGCTGGGGTTTACTGACTCTGGAGTCAGTGATAGAGCCTGTGTCAAGGGAGTGAGGCCAAGGGTAACAGAACAAGAGACTCAGAGTCCTCTTCTGTCCTATGGGCACCTGCATCTTCATATGCATGTAAACATATACCTGTGTGTGTGTCTGTGCATGTGTGTATGGGTGTGTTATGCTCTCTCTCTCACACACACACCATGCACCCATGAAGAGCAAAATGAAATGAAACAACAAGGGACTGAGGAGTGGTGGTGAAGGTTCCTCACTGAAAGGCAAGGGTCTGGTGTCAGAAAAAGCAAGAAAGATTCCCATAGTGTTGATCTGTCCCACAAAGTCTCTGAGTGGAGTGGACTGGTTTTGCTTCTATTTCCTGCAGAGTGAGGGGCACTGGGAAGGTAAAGTTTAAGCCTTAATCTTGAAGTTGCTCAAAATGTGGGCTAAGCCAAATAACGAGAAAGCAAGCTGGAGACGCGATTCAATCCGTTTTAACCTCTGCCTAGTTCTGTCTTGGCAAGAACATCTATTTGGCTTCATGTGTTTACCAATGACTTCATACATTTCAGGCTGTACCTTCGGAGTAACTGTCTCCCCCGCGATTCTGAGCATTTGCTTCAGCTAACTGGACCCTTTCACTGAACTCATTAACAACACCCTCGACATTGTATAAAACCAAACACGGGAGCCGATTTCCACCAGGTAGATTTTAGCTGGTCCAAATGCAGCAGATGCCCAGAACCTAAGCACAGGACCGAGGTGGTTTAACTTTCATGGCCTTGTTCTGGATAACTGGCTGACACATCTCTTCAGCTCTTCCCAGTTTGGTGATCGGGGCTCCTGCATCCCCATGCGGGGAACTGGTTTTGTTCCTGTCTTACTGGTCCAGCTCAGTTCTTTGGCCTCTGGCCACCCACCACAGTGACTTTTCCTTCCTCACTCTGTCTGCCAGCCTCTATTGCTCTCATCTTCCCAGTGCATTTCTGGAATGGGCAGAGTCAGGTACTGGACAACGTACCAGATGCTCTGGCCAGTGGCCCGCTCTTATCATGCAACATGGCGCAGCACACCCAAGCAGACCTATGTTACTGCTGACTCCGAGCCAGCCTAACTTTTCTGTTTCCCTGGACCACTGCAGCAAATGGCCACCAGTGCAGAAGCTTGGCCCAGCAGGGCTCTTCTCATGCGGTTCCGAAGGCCAGAAATCTGAAACCACGGTGTGATCAGGGCTCTGATGACTCCAAAGGCTCTTGGGGACTTTCCTTCCTAGCTACTTCCAGCCCCTGGAGGCTGCCTGGCATCTGCTGCCTTCTGGGACTTTGTGGATGCCCTCCAACGCCTTTCTATCTCCAGATGGTATTCCTTCTTAGGTGCCTCTGGACCCAGATTTCCCCTTTAGATGGATAGCTGTTGCTGATGAGGGCCCAGATTTCCCCTTTAGATGGATAGCTGATGCTGATGAGGACCCAGATTTCCCCTTTAGATGGATAGCTGTTGCCGATGAGGGCCCAGATTTCCCCTTTAGATGGATAGCTGATGCTGATGAGGGCCCAGATTTCCCCTTTAGATGGATAGCTGTTGCTGATGAGGGCCCAGATTTCCCCTTTAGATGGATAGCTGATGCTGATGAGGACCCAGATTTCCCCTTTAGATGGATAGCTGATGCTGATGAGGGCCCAGATTTCCCCTTTAGATGGATAGCTGTTGCCGATGAGGGCTGTCCCTACTCTAATATGGCCTTATTTAGACTAATTATGACCACAGAGATCTGGTTTCCAAGTAAAGCCACGTTCCCATCAGGAGTTTGGACTGTATACCATTTATGGGGTAAAATTCAACCCATGCGAAGTTTCTAATGATATATCCCACAAAGAAGTAGTACCGGGGGAAGTGTCAGCCACACAGTGAAGATACTAGTGGTTGCTGCCCTTGAGGCAGATGAGGGTAAGAGCCAGAGCAGAGCAATGTGGAGGCTGAGAGGGAGAGGCACCCGACCATTGCCCATGTCGACCTCACAGAACTATGGTGAGGGTCAGAGAAAAGGATGCGTACAGTGCACCCGGCACACTCCATGTTCATTTACCTCCCCCTTTTAGTTAAACTGAGCTGAGTTTGTGTACAAAGCGTCACAAGCTTTGTGGTATACGTCCTAGAGGTTAAACGTAAGTCATCCTGCTGGAGTCTGCTCAGACTCAGAATCCATGTAGAAATGCCAGCACACACAACAACCCCAGTGCTGGGGGCAGAGACAGGAGGATCCCTAGGGCTTGCTAGCCAGCAGTGCGGTCTAACTGGTGAGCTCCAGACCAATGCACGAGGATGCCTCAACAGGAGGTAGGCTGCATGTCTGAGGCATGACACCTGAAACTAAGTGATGGGCCTTGTTTCCTGGTGTGATGAACTTTTTATTTATTTTTAAAAATATTGACAATATGGGGGCTGGAGAGATGGCTCAGTGGTTAAAAGCTCGGCTGCTCTTCCAGAGGTCCTGAGTTCAATTTCCAGCACCCATATGGCAGCTCACAACTGTCTGTAACTTCAGTTCCAGGGCATCTGACCCTCACACCAATGAACATAAAATAATAATAATAATAATAAAATAAATTAAAAAATATTGACAATACAAGCTACTATCTAATGAACAATACTATAGTATTTCAAATAAATTACATTTTTGGTTGGAAACCATTTCCTAAGGTTGAAATTTGTAAAAATTGGGACTATTAAATGATCATATCTAGTATTTGAAAAACATGTCTTAATATAAATTTTTGTTAACATCAAATTGTTATACCTATATTCAAAGGTTATATAGTAACTATTAGGCTGCATAAAGAGATAATTTAATTCTATTGTATTCCCCCATAAAGAAATCATTTCCAATTTCTAATTTAAAACGTATACTCCCAGATACAGTGACTGCCTTGTCAAGAGTAAATGATTCATTTTACAAAAATTTTCTAAAATTATAACCATATTAACAGAACCTTAACAAAATTCTCTACATTTCATTCCATACACTCAACCAACAGATGAAAAGCAGCCAGCCGTGTCAAATCTGTAATAAATAACATACATGTAACAGACTTAACTGATGGAGGAGGCTAAAGTCAGCTCTACTCCTCCTGCCAATGGACAAACCTCTAGGTCACCATCTACTGACCATAGTAACCATACTTCTTAACATCATTCTATTGGAAATAGATTGGGTGCTGTCTTAGTTAGGGTTTCTGTTGCTGTGAAGAGACACCATGACCACAGCAACTCTTATAAAGGAAAACATTTAATTGAGGTAGCGACTTATAGTTCAGAGGATCAGTCCTTGATCATCACAGTGGGGAGCATGGCAGTGTACAGGCAGACATCGCGCTGGCTACATCTTGATCAGGAGGCAACAGGAAGTGGACTGTCACTGGGAGTAGCTCGAGTGTAGGACACCTCAGAGCCCCCACCCCAGTGACACACTTCCTTCAACAAGACCACGCCCACTCCAACCTGCCCACACCTCCTTATAGTGCCACTCCCTTTGGGGTCTATTTTCTTTCAAACCACCACAGGTATTTAGAGGCATAATTTGTAAAGAAAATAACAGAATTAAAAGATTTTTACCAAATACTGGCTTTTGGAATTGCTTAGGAAACATCCACAAGCATCACTGCCAAAGCCTGCTACTCCTTGTAGGCTTCAAGGTCAAAGCACAGATGCTGGCCCTGAGCTCTCTATTTGGGCAGAGGCTGGATTCTGTTCTCAAAGCACCACAGGTGAGCCCTTCATCTCCTGAAGAATCTAAAGACTTGGCATCACTTAATAGAATCATTTGTTGATTTTATAGATATAAAACCAACTGTCAGCTGGGTGGTGGTGCCGCATACTTTTAATCCCAGCAGAGGTAGGCAGATCTCTGTGAGTTCAAGGCCAGCCTGGTCTACCGGAGCTAGTTCCAAGACAGGCACCAAAGCTACACAGAGATACCCTGTCAAAAGAAAAAAAAAGAAACCAACTGTCAAAGACACCACTTGGATATTCTGAAAAACTTTCTAAAGCTGTGAGTTGGATGATAGAATATCCGGCATCCTTCTTTAATGGGGAAACATGGGGGATGGAGCCCCACCATGGCCACCGCAGCTGAGGCAGGGAGATGGTTGGGCCCTAGCTGAGCAGGGATTGGAGATTAACTGGGAGAGCATTGGGTTCCCTGGGACTGACTGCAGGCAGGAGGCAGAAAAGAGATGAGATGGTACTGAAGCCATGGTAGAGGGCTGCAGACACGATGGCCATGCCTGGGTATTGGCAGGGCAGCTGGTGATGAGGGTAAGGCAGTGTCCAGCAGCCTGAAGCTTGTGCAGGGCCTGCCCCTGGACTCGCTGCCCAAACACATGAGCAACAACATATCCGAGAGGAAGAATGGGTCATTTTCTGGGTTGTCTCCTGGAAAGATTTCCGTGATCTGTGCTGCCATGGAAACCATGTTGATGTCCCTGATCTGTACCACCACTGGTTGTGCTGAGCAAGGAAGCCTCTTTTGCGGTGGTATCAATGACTGCAGACTCGTGACTAAGAATGAGAGACATTGAAGGCTTCTGTGCCAACCCCCATATAAAGAAACAGTCCAGACATGAAGTTATTAAAGAGAGTCCTTAACAATTGTGATAAAGATACTAAAGTGTAGCTCACCACAATTTTATGGCTGCTAGTGGGGGTGGGGAAGGACTCAGTTCCCTTAAGGGGCTGGACACTGAGGGTTTGACCACGCTCCAATGAGTATATAAGCAACACAAATTGGACTTGCTACTTTTTTCTTTTGGGGAGGGTGTACAAGGGTGGAAGGAGGGATCTGGGGGTGGAGTGGAAAGTGAGTGTGATCAGAATGCATTGTATGAAATTCCCAAATAATTAATAAAAATATTGTGTCAGGGGAGAACGAGGAAACATGGGTGGTTAGGGTATAGATTCTGAAATTATCCTTTGCTAAGAGGAAGAACTGAATGATCGGGTAAAGGCCGCGGGTTTCATATGGGGTGGGGTAAGTGCCAGCTTCCTCTCCGCAGCATAAGGCAGTTTGGGAGGCGTTGCAGGCAGAGCCATTGGCATTGGCCTCTCTGTGGTTTGAGGTAGTTAGGGATAGGTGAAGACTAAGACCCTCCACCGGGCAGGAGAATCTATCCCTCTGTCACATAGGACACGAGGAATAAGTCATCTTTACATAAAGAGGAGGGCAGAGGGCAGGAGAATCTATCCCTCTGTCACATAGGACACGAGGAATAAGTCATCTTTACATAAAGAGGAGGGTTTGTTTTTGTTTAGTTTTTTCTGGTTTGGCTACACGGCTACACGGTCAGCGCTGGCCAGGTCTACACAGCTGGAGGCAGAAGCAGCCGACTCTCCGGCAGCTCTTCTTTCCCATGCATCCTTGTCCTGTAATGAGGCCTGGATGCCACCTATTCTAGTGGGATGATTTGTGCTCCATCCTAGGGAAATTCTTGAGCCTGGGAGTATCCTGCCATGCAAGTACTGCAATTTTAACCCATTTACTCAGTCTTCAGTTTTCATAACCAACTTTCATATCCTCGATTTTGCATATTATTCTACATTAAACAAACCTTAAGTCTACTTTAAACTGGTTTTGACTTACTCATGTTAGACTTAATTTTGACAACCTGTGCAGAATCCTGTATGAGAGGAGATAAAAATTGGTCTTTCTGTCCAAGCTTGTCCTGGAAATGAATCACATTTGTACTGATTGATCATAAATTTGTATCTTAATTATCACTAAAGGTTCATGAGTTTGTACCTTTTAAAAATTTTTGAATTTTACAATTTTATTCCTGCTAAGTTTGAGCCTTAAAACATTATGATTCTTGAATTAAAGATCTTTTTGTAATGTATTTTTAGAAAATGGCAGCTTTTTTATATGACTAAGTTTCTCCAAATAGCTAAAGCTTAATGAAGATAGCAAAAATATCACAGTTTTTATATGAGCCAATTTTAGAACAAACCATCTTGGAAGCCTAGTGTTGCCTCCCTGGTCTAAACACAGGGATACAATAAGCAGAGGGAAACCACGTGATCACCTTAACCAGGCCCGTGGCACGTTTCCATCCTGATGAGGTCACCAGCCAAGATGGCTGAAAGCCACATGGTACTCCAAGGTGAGCCCATACATACATAGTATGCTGTAGCAAATTAAGATTAACTTTTGACTATTAATCATATGTTACAGAATTGAAGCTGACTTTTTATGTTTGGAATCTGGAGCCTTTTAAAACCACACTTACAGATTTCGGTATAGTATGTATTTTTGGAATGGTAACTATACAAGCAGGACTTTTCAGGCTTGGAGGAAGAAAAAGTAGGCCAAAAGCATGAAGCAAAAGGGTTCTATGCTACCTCAGGAATAGACAAAAGTTTGGAGGCCCAGGAGAAATGGTGACAGGCATTGTGGCTCTGGGCGTGGTTGCAATTCAGGATGTGGAGGAAGAGTAAAGTGAACTGTGAATTCTGTGGGAGTGGGGCCTTGGACCACGGCAACATTCCATTTTGCAGAGTTACCTAAAGCAGTTTAGATATTAAAAATCAAAAGTTCTGAAATTGAGTTAGTGGTGGCCATTTGTCCACTATATGTTGAAGCCAGGTTCACATTGCAAGATGAAGGAGAGTCCCTGGTTCTGATTCTACTGAAAATTTGGAGTATATAAGGGGGCAAAGGCAAAACAGGGGTCAAATCAAACCACTCAGAGTGTCTTGGATTCAATCAAACAGGCCTGGAAAGTAGGGGGCTGGGGGGGGATTTCCACCTCTACAATCCCAGACCTTAAGATCACAGGGTCAATGGAAGGCTCTCAATTTTCATCCATGGGCTAGTGGCAAATTCCAGGAATTCTGGACCAGTCTTAGCCAGTAGAAAGGTCTGGAATCTTAGACTGAGCAAATCTTGATACAGATGGTGCTTCAGTGAACCCTAGACCTAATTGTAGTGCCTGGGGTAGGTTTACTGGCTTACCTTGTCCCCGTGTTTTGTTAGGTTGTATCTGTATTCTGGTTAAGAGCAGCATGGCTTCCCATGTAGAAGGTCAGACTAGATCAGAGGGAAACAGAAAGAGCTGAGACAGAGTGAAGGAAAATGCCTGACCTCCTGAGTCGAGGGCTGAGGAGCATGTGAGACTCAAGGAGGTTTGTGGTGGGTGGGTCTGAGCAGCTAGTGGGCTCAGTGTCTCACTTTGGTTTCCACACCATTATGCCACCATTAAAGGCAGCTGTAGAGACACAAAAGGTGGAAAGGAAGAGAGGCTTTGTCTGACCTTAGGTGAGACCATGAAGGTTTTCATACCCATGATAGGTTTCTCCACTTGTGCAGTAAGCTGGATCAAGTTGAACTCAAAAAGTAAAAGAACAGGTTTATTTTGAGCAAAGCAACTCCTGGGTGAGTCCCCCAGCCCCAGAGATTGAGGCAGAAGGAGCAGGAGAAGTCACCTGGCTGAAGTAAAGCAGGGCATTTATGTACCCTGTAGTCAAGGGGCGCTGACATGTCCACCACAAGCTGAGTCTGTGCCCAAGTATGGTAGCTTTAGGCGGGGTTTTGGGCACTGGCACATTCAAGGGGAGGAGCTGCCACAGCCACCAAGAATGCCAAACTAGGCTTTTGGGTGGTTTTTCTTTGTTGTAGATTCTCTGAGAGGGCAGGGTTTGGAGAGAGGATTGGGCTTTCGCAGGAGCAAGCTGGAAGTTCCAACCGAACACCGTGCTTATTCATAGTAAGGCGACATGTTTGTCACCCACGTGGTTGAGTGGCCAAAATGCCTACAGAAGAAGATAGTGTGTAGCTCCTTATAAGGACAGAAATGACTTCTTAGTCTGCAAGGGAAGCCTGAAACTGTCTTTCAGCAGGAAACAATCAGTGGTAGCACAGGGTGATGGAACTCTGCTGGTCACAGTTTAGGATGCCTGCTGATTCTGGGGAGGAGCCAATAGGCTGGGTAGTCTGGGTCCACTTCAAATAAACTAGAGTCACTTGGCGAGAGGGAGCTTCAACTGAGGACTACCTGTGAGCATTCCTGTGGGGCTTTTTCTTGATTGATGGGGAGGTTCCAACCCGCTGTGGGTGGTGCTACTCCTGAACAGGTGGTCAGGGTTGTATAAAAATCAAACTGAATGAACCATGAGGAACAAGGCAGCTAAAGATATCCCTCCATGTTCTCTGTTTCAGTTCCTACCCTGGTTTCTCTGATGATACACTACAACCTATAAACAAAAACCTCAACTCCCCCAAACCCAGATCCAAACCCACAGCCAAACCCAAACCCACACCCACACCCAAATCCAAGCCCACAGTCAAACCCAAACCCAAGACCACACCCAATCCTAAATCCAAACCTGAACCTAAAGCCAAACTCACACACAGCCAACCCAAATCCACGGCCACACCCACACAACTCACAATGCACCCACGCCTGAGCCCAAATCCAAACCCTTTTCTCCCCAAACTGCATTTGCTCAGGTCCTTCACCACCTCAACAGGAAGCAAACTAGGACCTCTGTGATTGGGGGGCTAGGTGGGAAATAACTGGTTGAAGGGGGTTTGTGGGTAAATAGCATTCCAGTAATTCCAGACATTCCGGGAAGAGACACTAGTACAGACCAGGTCGGAGGAACTGGGAGTCCAGCAGTTAGTAAAGGTGTCTGTCACAAAGACCAAGGGAAGTGCCTGAAAGGAGAGAAGGGCTCCAGTCATCCTTTAAAAAAACGTGTGTGTGTGTGGTGTAGGAGGTCCTTCTGTATTTCTGTTGCTTTCATTGGTTAAATAAAGAGACTGCCTTGGCCTTTTGATAGGGCAGCCCTTAGGTGGGCGTAGTAGACAGAACAGAATGCTGGGAAGAAGGGAAGTGTGGCAGACGCAATGAATCTCCGGCCTGGGATGGACATAGGTTAGAATCTTCCCAGTAAGCCACGACCCTGTAGTGATACACAGATTACTAGATATGGGTTAAAGCAAGATGTGAGAGTTAGCCAAGAAGAGGCTAGATATAATGGGCCAGGCAGAGTTTTAAATGAATACAGTTTCTGTGTAATTATTTCGGGTATAAGCTAGCCTTGCTACCGGGAGCCGGGCGGCAGGAGGCAGCTAAGGGTAGCTGGGATGACAAGCAGGCCCGCTCCTCATGTAGTGTGTGTGTGTGTGTGTGTGTGTGATGCTGGTCAGTGTGCCTCCTGCATGCTAGGTAGTACTTAATTTTTTTTTAAGATTTATTAATTTTATGTATATATGTGCCCCATTTCCATATTGGTGCCTGCAGAGGTCAGTAGAGAACGTGGGATTCCAGGGACCTGGTTTTACAGATGGTTGTGCATGCTGGGAATCAAACCTAGGTCTTTTGCAAGAGCCACAAGGGCCCTTATCCACTGAGTCATCCCTCCAGCCCACATCAATAGTTTCTATGTGCAATGTGCTGGGCCCATGGAGGGCAGACTGTACACGTTCTTTTTTCTGTCTGTATGTGTGGTATATGTATGTTTCCTCTGTGTGTGTGTGCACATGAGCCCATGGCAACCAGAGGTCACTGCTGAGTGTCTTTGTCTCTTGTTCTCCACCTTCCTTTTTGAGAGATGGTCTTGTACCAGGCCAGGAACTCACTGGCTTGGTTAGACTGACCAGCTAGAGAGTGACAGGGATTTGCTTGCTTTTGGCCCCACAAAACACCCACAAAAGTGCTGGTGTTACAGACTTGCAATATGGACTTGGCTTTTCCATGGGTGCTTGGGACCTGAACTGTTGTGTGATGTATTACTCTTTTTGGGCTCTTTTTTTGGGGGGGGCACCACCCAGCTCCCAAATAAATCACACACAGAGGCTTATTCTTAGTTATGAATGCCTGGCCTTAACTTGGCTTTGTTTCCTGACAGCTTTTCTTAATTTCAATGATCCCATCTATCTTTGGAAGCCTTTCATCTTTCTCTATTCCTCTATACCTTTTCTTTCCTTCTTACTCCATGTCTGGCTGTGTGACTGTGGACTCCTGAAGTCCTCCTCCTTCCTTTCTCATTCCCAGATCCTCTCTGGCCTCTAGTGCTCATGTTTATTCTGCCTGCCAGCCCCGCCTATTTCTCTCCCCTCCCTCGCTATTGGCCATTCAGCTCTTTAGTAGACCATCAGGTGTTTAGATAGGCACAGTCAGCTTCACAGAGTTAAACAAATGCAAGATAAACAAAGTAACACACCTGAAAATAATGTTCCCCATCACTGAACTTAATTCCTTCATGTTTGCGTGGCAGGCACATTACAGACTGAGCTATCTCCTCAACCTTGTCCAGTCTACTTTTAAGGGCAATGACAAGCCAGTCGGGTTTTAAAATTTATTATATTTATTTGTGTGTGTGTTGGATGCCTGTGTGTTGGAAAAGAATATTCTTGGTGTTCCACAAAGGAACGCATGAACACAGTGAAAGTAACTCAGCAAGGCCCTGATTCTCCGCAGAAAGGGCGTGGCACACCCCAAATGGAGTTATTGAGTGGGGTACACACAGCCTTTTAACCCTAACACAAGGAGGTGTTTGGGTGTTCCTTATTGGTTGAGCTTCAGTCTCCAAACTGTGGGAAAAGGGAGACTGGAGGATGGGTAGAGAAATGGCAGTGTTTAGATGGTTAGCATTTCAGGAATTCCAGGAAGTCAGAAAGCTTCTCTGATGAAGGACTAACAGAAAGGACCCTGGGGAGGAGGACACAAGTGGAGAGAAATAAATTAATCTCTTACATGGATATGTGTTCATGTATGTGTGTATGGATGGGTGTACATGTGTGTACATGTGGAGGTCAGAGATTGATGTTGGTGTCTTCCTACATCTCTTTCCACCTTAGTTTTGAGACAAAGTCTCTCATTGGAGCTCATTGATTGCTTAGCCTTGCTGGCCCGCAAGCATCAGAGATCAGCCTGTCTCTGCCTCATGCTGCTGAGGTTGCAGGTATATGCTGTGATGATGACTTTCGATGGATCCGCTCTGAGGTGACCAATTTCAATAGGAACAGGGTTCTACTCAAGAGGTTTTGGTTTGGTTAATCTCAAAATGACTTCACCAGGTTTTACCAGATCTGGGTTGGGGTGAGATTTGGTCCTGGTTTGGTCTTAGTATGATATTTGAAACTCTATTTCTCTAGTCCTTCCCTCTGGGATTTTAATAAAATGTGCACAAAAGACTTGTATCATGTTGCACATTCCAAAGAAAAATGCTTAGACAATGCTTTCCTTGTTTCTTTGAGAACTGCTAGCTTTCTTCACTTAGCAGAATATGAAAATTAAAGAATTGAGTCATGTGGCATTAAATGCACCTCTCCAAACAGTGCTTATTGCTGGTTCTTCTCTGTATTGATCATTACCCAAATGTCAAAACCCCCAAGAGTATGAGGAAACAGGGAGTGAAATGATGGTGTGCAAGAAAGAGTAAAAGCCAGAGTGTGGTCGGGATGGAGGTGAGCGCCAACTGACTTAGGCATTAGATTTGTTGCTGCAGCCATACGGTCGATAATAAGTCAGTTGGTTTGTGCCCCCAAACTCCCGTTACCTTCAGCTACTGTGACAGCACTGGATTGAAGGGTTTTTCAGTACAAGGCTACTTCCTTGAGTGAGGGCCAAGAGATTCCACAAAATTCTTACCACGTGACAAACCTCATGCAAGAGATTTATGGGGGTGTGAGACAAAATGGCTGCCTCTGAGCAGGGCTAGAGACAGCAACAGGACAGGCTGTGATGGTGGGCTTTATGGGGGTGTGGAGCTTGTAACTAGGGAAGATACAGTGAGAAGCATGTCGTGCTGGCTGTTAGCGATGAGCGGGTAAGACAAGGCAAGAGTGGAGGTTATCTCTAGTGGGAAATGGACGACAAGGCAGGAGAGGCTGATGGGACTCTCCCCCTACAAGACAGGTTTCTGTCTGCCTCCCACCCTGAGTGCTTCCCATTGCTGTTCCGATGGGGCTCTTGAGAGGGAACAGCTAGCCAAATATTGCAGAGTTGAGGAAGCTTATTTACATGGAGACTAGAGATGAGAATGTGGAGGGAAGAAAGAGCAATTATGAGGAAAAAAGAATACAAACAATTGAAGACAATGTTAACAAAATAACTTCAGGATAATTCTAGAGAATTAAGAGAGGCTGCCTCCCTCTTTAGACCAAAATATTGTGCTAGCAATTCAGTGGGATGTTGGGAAAATAGAAATCATTACTGGATGATGAATAAATAATAAATGAATGAAAACAAAGGGTTTTGAGATCTTGTCTTAAACAAAACAAAACAAAAACAAAAAATTCTCGGAAAAGTATAGACCTGAAAGACCTAGAGGTGAGGAAACAGAAAATCCAGAATGTGTGTGTAGCAGGAGTGTGACAGACTGGCTGCCAACTAAAGCAGATTCCAAGGAGGGCATGGGAGGACCAAGATGAGGAGCAGGGAGGGCGAGGGAGGGCTCCACGGGTAAGAACACTTGCTGTGTAAGTATGAGTTTGAATCCCCAGCATGGCGTGCTACTGACCACAGAACTGGGGGAGGTAGGGGAAGACAGGTAGATTCTGAAAGCTGGCTAGCCTGTTAGCCTAGCCAAAGGGTAGTTTCTGTTCACTGAGAGACTCTGTTTCAGCGCAACGAGGTAGAGGGTATGGAGGTAGACACTTGATGTCCTGTTCTAGTCTCTTTATCCATACATTCAAGCACGTGTACACACACTAACACACACACACACACACACACACAGAGGGGGGGACGGAGAGAGAGAGAGAGAGAAAGAGAGAGAGAGAGGGAGAGAAAATACAGAAAATTCTAAGGGTTTGAGCTTCCAGATTAGCTCCAATGGGAGTGACAAGAACTCATGAACTCATGTCACCGTGAGATTTTACACAAGGAGTGCAGAAAATCTTCTAACCTTTTAAAAGTTGCTTGGCTGAGAAAACATTTACCTCCCATGGACTTTCTTGAGTTCAAGGCTATCCATGGCTACATAGGTCCACCCTGTCTCAACAACAACAAAACAAACAGCCCCCCCCCCAAATGCAGAACCTTCTTCCTATGATGTAACTCAGGCCTTCAGCTTGTGGCCCCATCCCTGGCCTGTGAGTTCTGGGAGAAGCAACTGCCAATCCGATGTGTGTATCAGACCCGTGGCATTTGGATGAAATGCTCTCAGAAGGATGTCTTCAAGGAAAACAAACAAACTATGTAAAATTAGGCCTGTATCAAGAGGAGTTTGAGTCTTAGGGAAACAAGGCACGGGCAGATGGAGAGTGCCCAGAAAGCAATCCTGCTTGCAGATGGAATTCATGGAGAGAGTGCATCCTAGAATGGCCACGCTAAATGTCGTAATTCATCATTTGATGGTTCACACCACGGACCCAGGAAGTAGCTGCCAATGTTGCTTTTGTTTTGTAAATACTGAAAACCACACTCGGGTTCATGGGGCTAGTGCTGGAGGCAAAGTCTGAAGCCAGGCTGCTGTCACCCAAAGGTGATATTCCTGTGTGGACGGGAGACGCTGTGGAGAAACGGGAGGAAGTCGCACAGCCAAATTATACCCCCAAAGTAGGAAATAATAGACAATGCCAAAATGCAAAAGAAAACATGAGATAGCGAAAAGAATTTATATGAAAATATGGAATAGAAAGTAGCTAAAGAGTTGAGAGTGGTTAAGGCCTGGTACAGGCTGCATTTTTCCTTTCAGCTTTCTGATGCCGTTTGACTGTGTGTGTGTGTTAGTATGTTCAGATCTGGTTTCTGAGCCTTGAGCTCACTGATTTGTTTAGGCTGGCTGTCCCAGAACTGGTGGGGATGCTCCTGTCCCCATCTCCACAGCACAAAGATTACAGGTGCATACTACTGTGCCCAACTTTAATTGTGGGTGCTATGAATCTGAGCTCGGGTCCCTGTGCTTGCTGGGCAAGCACTTTATCACCTGGGCCATTATTTTCTCTTTACATACACAGGCGCATAAGCATGCATTTGACTATTGCTGGTAGTTAAGGATGACAAGGATAGAGGAGCCCGTGCTCTTGCTAGGCAGACGCAATTTGCTCATTTGTTTAATTTCATGACTGTAGCTCTGGGGCTTGGCTGGTCAGGGCAAGTCTGGGAGGCACGTTCTAGAAGGCTTTGCTTGTTGCAGGATAAACTCAAATTCTGCTGAGGTGCTTTGAAACATGAATCTACTGTGTATGGATTATTTTTAAGGGAAGCAAAGTGTCTTGGCTGGAGTCTGGATATGATTAGACAACAGAGTCAAGGTTGTGGGGTCAGTGGACATTTTAGAGCTGTGTCTGGCTTTATGGGTTCATAAGCAAAGCAGTCACTGGGGTCAGATTCATCTCTGATGCGTATTTGTTTATAGTCTTATTCTTCGGCTACTGAAAAAAGTTACTGTTAATTAATGCAAGGAAGGAAATGAGCTGATTTTTTTTTTTGCCCGTCGGAAGCGGGGAGTGGGGATGCTCTCTCCTCAGCACCGCTCTGGACTCTTCTGCTTCTCCAGTGCTTTGTTCAACATGGTCTGGTAAATGACCCGAAAGGGAGCCAGGGCCTCAGCTGGGCTGGAGCACAGCCCCTTCACCACCACACCCTGCTGGTGAGGGAACTCTGCCTCCTGCTGAAGAACAGGCTTCTACTTGACCCTGTGGTGTCTGGAGAATACGCCATTATTATTTTTACTGCTACTACTTATTGCTATTATCGTCATTATCATCATTAGTATTATTAAAATGCTGATTTCTCCACTGACAACCTGATGTCAGGAAGAATGATTCTAGGAGAGAAACTATGGCTGAGAAAATATGAATCTCCTATATTAAGCACTATACCCTGGGGCTGGTGCTTTGAGGGCATTACGAAGGCTGAGTGGTTAACTGTTTGGAACAGACATGGAGGAACTCAAGGGGGGTGTGTTTTGCTTAGAGAGACAGTACAATTTGGAGAGGCCCCTTTATAGTTCTGTCTCTTCCTGACAGGGACAGAGACTCCTATGTCTCTTACAGCAAGGCAGTGCATGAGGCCTCCTGCCTCTTCTCCCTCATACTGTTGCCTCCATGACTGTTCATCAGGCAGGGACTTGAGGCTCCTGCTGGTGGAAGTATCTGCCCCTCCCAGCTAAAGTTTGTCTAGCGCCTTGTCAAGGACTGCCAGCCAAACATTTGACCAAACAATGACCCATCTTTCTGTCTCCTTATGATGAACAGGGAATCACCTTTACACACAAACTTGATGCTTGGCTTCGGGTATATACAACACAGCTCTCTGGTTGGCTTTATGAAAACAAATGGGAAATGCAGGGGAAGGAAGGCCGGTGGCGCAGAGCAGCGAGGACCTGCTCCTAGTGCTACCCCAGAGTTTCCACGGGACGCACAATCAAGAACAGGAGAAATGGGCTAAATGGTTTTTAAGCCCAGGGACAGTTTGTGCCACAGCATAATCTTGTTTTCTTCAATGCCATATAAGAATATTAAGGAGTAATTTTCTGTATGTAAAGGGCTGTTCTGGACTAGTGAAAGCCAAACGACTCTCTAAAGAGGTTAACCTAACAAATGAATGTGCCGGTGCCCTTGAATCCCAACCAGACAGAGTAACAGGCTGCTCATATTTATATTCTTGAGATTTACTAACCCTATGGTAAATAGCACAGTTTCTAACTTTATTAAAGCCATGAGATTTTTTTTTTTGGACAATAAAACAAGAATCACCAAGACAGAGGTCGGAAAAGGCCCGTTTAGCTGTGTGTGGTGGGTGCACGCTTGTAACCCTAGTCCCGGGAAAGCTGCAAACCTTGCCTACAGAGCGAGACCTGGTCTAAAGAAAGATAATAATAAGTAGGGCTGGAGAGATGGCTCAGAGTTTAAGAGCACTGACTTGATCTTCCAGAGGTCCTGAGTTCAATTCCCAGCAACCACATGGTGGCTAACAGCCATCTATAATAAGATCTGGTGCTCTCTTCTGGCATGCAGGCTTACATGGAAGCAGAATGTTGTATACATAATAAATAAATAAATCTTTTTAAAAAAAGATAATAATAAGTAAATTGAAGGATGCTTTCATTATATCTGTTCTTAAAGAGCATTTTTCTAGCTCACTGGGCCTGTGTAAGAGACCAGAACTGCTTCCTGTTTCTGAGACTGAGACCATAAACCGATAAACACAGAGGTGCCAGCCATTGTTGTAAGGGCATTTGCCTCTTGGTGCTTATTATTCTAAATAAGACTTCCTGTTTGTTATTGTTGCATTTAGACACAGGTCTTGCTGCAATAGTGTCTTTTGATTGGACAGTCAGGTGGGTAGCGTTAGAACAGGGCCTCAGGGAGTGAGGCTAGCAGCCTGAATTCATTTGTAGGTGACTACGGTACAGGTGCTCCGGGCACCGCATTGCAGAGGGGACACCACCAATCCTTCTGGGAAGTTTCCTGAAAATCTTATCTAGCATTAAAGCTTGTCTCACCTCTGGGCCCCCCAGTCCCTCTTGTGTTCTCAGACACTTAGTCTTGAGGCGTAGCAAGGCCAGCTAGAGCTCCTTGACGCCGCATGGTAGCGTATCGTTTGAGAACCATCCATTTGGTGTGACACATGCCAGTCCCTGTGTGGTTTTCCCTCTATAGCCGCCACGGAGTGTGCCCAGAGCCCACACTTAGGCTTGGCTCTTTTCTGGGCAGAAGGAAATTCCCACGTCTTCCCCTCTGGTGAACAAAACTACATGCTAAATTCCCTCCTCCTACCCACCCAAGACAAGAGTGCTTGAATCCTGCGGGTTCCTTGACCAACGCCAACGGGAACGAAACAGTGGGCTGCTTAGGGGTCAAGGTTGTAGAGCTGCTGTGGCGGGGCTGGCTGGCCTTCCCCTGCCTCTACCGTCGGCAAGAACCGGCTGTAATGTTTATTGTTTCTGGCCAGTCTCAGAATAAATGCTTATAGGAAACTGTCAAAGTGAGCCTAGTATTAGACTTTAAAGGTCAATTGGGGGTGGTTTAAATAAAGGCACCTGCTCGGAGTTGTGCAGAATAATGGAACTCTTAAGTGAGAAGTCAAAACAGAGAACATTGCTGGCTGCCGGCAGTGCACTGTGCCATTAACCTTTCATGGGCAGTCACTGGAGGGGGATGAATTATGTTTCCCGGGTGGAACGCTTTTTCTGAGAAGGTGGGTGGTGGCATGGATCTATTTTTATTAAAAAGGTTGGCAAAGTGCAGTGAAACGGCTCTGTTTGCCATCAGATCTTTCCTTGCCACATCACTGCGACGTGTCACTGGGCGGGCTTTGTCATTCTTGGGCAAGGTTGCCATTATCCTTCTGTCTTCATTTTCTCACTTCCTTGAACGTGATTTAATGCGCCATGGCATGATGGAACCTCTCAAATGCTGGCAGATTGCTTCGTGTGTGCACAAGGAAAGCTATCCTATTTATTAATTACACCCTATAGCCAATATTCACTTCGAGCTGTGAAGTGCGCAGCTGTGGGAGGTGCCTGGGAGGGGCTGTGAAGACAGCAGCAGCTGTTGCTATGGGTAGGGATCATTGCTGGTATGCCCAGAAACTTTGAAGAAACACCAAGGGTAATTTTTTAAAGCTTTATTTAATAAAAATTAAGTTCTGAACAGCAGGGATTTTTGTATTCCCTTTGTGGAGAATGAAGATTATCTCACTCTGACAAAATGCCTAAAGAGCGGGTTCCACATGCAAGGCACAGAGTGTCCCACGAAAGGGAGGATGGGTCTATTTTGTTTTTGTCAGCTCACCCTGGTGGGGACTGCTACTGTCAGACAATAGGAAGACGTATGCACACCTGGCTCTTGGTGTCCTTCCCTGTGAGATGGGGAGACACAATGGCTGCCTAGCTCATTCCTCCAGGCTGCTATTCTGCGGCTAGAAAGGGGACAAATAGGGGCAGCTGGAGGCTTTGCAGTGTCGGGTCTCAGCCCAGTGTTATTGACGGCACAAATCACTGCAGGTAGCTCAGGTAGAGTAGGTTTCATGGAAAGGATTTGGCGGAAAACTTCCCAAAGATAGGTGTTTCTACAGGCAAAGATGCTGCAAGGCAGCCAGGCTGCACAGAAAGAAAGAGGGACAGGAGATGACTAGAAAGGAAACTGAGGTCTGCACTGACCAGGCCTATAGAGCTCTTTCCTCTCTGTCTCTAAGCCAGCTTCCTACCACAGATGCAGCACGGCCTCCAAACTTGCACATCTTTGACCCACGGGTGTAAGCCTTTTCCACTACCTGTTGAGATGCTAAGACTCACCTGCTTTTGTTGACTAAATACTAACGAGTGCCTGCTGTGTTTGGGCATGGTCGCAAGCCGCTCCCCTTTGTAGAAAGTTAAGGCAGAGCAAACAAATCAATGAAATGTTGCGTGAAGGCAAAGTGCCACCACGAGGAAAGGGGATGAAGAGCCATAGAAAGTGAGCCTGCTATGTGGTCAAAGGAGGGTTGCAATCTTGAGTGCTAACCGGAACAGCAAGGCAGAAATCTAAGGAAGTTTGACTTCAGGCAGAGGGGTCAGCCTGTCGGGAGCCACTCGTGTATTGGAGGGGCAGCCCGAAGCCATGGTACCTGGAGCAGAGTGTGCACGGAGATGCGGCAGGATTGAAGGTCGGAGAAAGGTTGGGAGAAATCACAGATGGACTTTTGTAGCGTGTTCTGTGATGGGCACTTTTCATCTAGAAGAAAGGAAGAGCCAGGGACCAGAAAGATCTCAAGTTGGGGACTTGCCATAACTGTTTAAAAGAACACTCGAGTGCGAATGGCGGGATGGAGAGGGCAGGAGCGGAAGCGAGGAGGCAGGCAGGGAGCAAGTAAAGGAATCCCCCTGAGAGGTAGCAGGGAATTGAATTCATCCTGTGGCTGTGTTAAGTTTGAGATGCCAACCAGAGGGCAAATGATGCCACACTGCTCCTTAGATGTCTGACTCTGGAGCAGGGGAGGGGCTAGGACTGGACAGCAGCCAGTTCTATAGTGTTTTGCTCCAATGACCCGGTGGGTATACTTCCACGGCAGAGAAGAAGCCTGGGGCTACTTCCTGACAGATGTGGGATCTCCAGACATAGACCAGGGAGAGAGCAGTGTGTAGGAAGTCCGGATTCAGAGAAAGGGAATTCATTGTCTCCACCGCAACACACAGGGCTCCTTCACGCCTGCTCTGACCTCTTACCCTAGTCAACGGAGTTCAAGAAAAATCGGTCAGATTTTATGGGCAGAGCCACATTGAGAAAAGGCAGATCTAGGAGAGGCATTCTAAAACTAACCAAAATGCAGCCGAAACTTCGCTGTCAGACTCTCAAAGAAATAACCCTCCTCCAGAGAGTGGATGGCAAATGCTCCCACAGGCTCATGTGTTTGAACAGTTGGCCCCTAGATGATGGTGGATTAGGGGAGATTGTGGGCCCTTCAGGGGGTGGGGTCTACTGAAGGAAATGGCTTGCTGTGGAGGGCAGGTCCCAAGAATTACAGATGAGCCCTTTGCAGCTGTAGTTTCTGGGCTTTATCTGGTCCAAGCACCACACACTCCCTGGCAGACAGTGTCCTGCCACCACGCCCTCTCTGACAGATAATGTGGCCAAAATAAATGTTTGTTTCCTTAGGTTGCTTCTTATTAAGGTTTTGGCCACAGCAATGAGAAAACTCACCAAGACAGCCTCCATAATCTTCTAATTTGTCTCATTTTTAAAAGACTTTTTAAAAAATTTTATCTAACTGTCTTTTCCCAAGAGCCTTAGAATACTCTGTACCATAAATACCAGGCTCTCCTCCCATTGTTTTTGACCCTAGTCTTGACAATGTCTTTTCCATGTCTATGTACACAATCTAGTCTCAATGCTCCAAGTATCCTGTCCCTATGGAGAAGCCTTAGGGTGGGTGACCATCATATTCCTGATGGTCCCTATCCCATCATATTGCCACATTCCTGGAAGTGGGAAAATGTTCTGTCCAGCTTTGTCCAAGTTCTTCTAGGGTGAGCCTTTCACCTAAGCAGCCGAAGACATCTGTGGCAGTCGTGTGAACACTTCTCCCGAGGGGGACAGGGAGAGAATGGGAAGCCCCGTGAACAGGTGTTGATGAGAGACCGCGCGGCTTCAGGATGGGCCCGAAGTGTTGCTCCACCCTATTCCCCGGCCTCAGGTCAAGTTTTCCACTCTGGTCAACAGGCCACAGTGCAGATATGTGTCGTGGCTCACAGGGGAAGAAAGGCGGTGAGGGTAGGTAATCGCACCTATCTCAAAAACAAAGCAGACATTATTTGAAAAGGAAGGCACGCCACTTGTCTCCTGTAGCTACAGCTATCTGCTCACCAGCACCTGAGGGACAAGCTGAGAAACATTTTCAGTGGGGTGTCTCCCAGTTCCACAGCGTCATGGAGACGCAGGTGCTAGTTTACATTTGTTCTCTGGGTTCTGCTTGTTGTGAGAGACGCTGTCCTTCAGGAGAGTCACCGTGAGCCGAGTCTACTTCTCACAGACAGGCAGGGGTAATAGAGCTGATCCTTCTTCCTCTGGTGACGGTGTGTAACACCTTGAACTGCTGTGTGGTAAATGTGCTGTGTGGTTGTAAAAATCTCGCTACATTTCAGGGTTCTGCTTCTTCCTGCTTCATTCTCCTGAGGGCATCCTGTCAGGGCCAGGGGCCGCAGGTGGCCCAGCCTTCCTGCAGAAGGTGAGATTGAATTTCCTATCTCTGGTCTCTTATTACTTGTCCTGGTGACTACGGATAATTCACCTGTGTTCTATCAGGAGACTCTCACAAAAAACAGAAAGAGAAACACTTCTTAAATCTTTCCAATAAACAAGTCTTTTTTTTTGGGGGGGGTGTTGTTTTTTGTTTTGTGTGTGTGTGTGTTTTTGTTCATATGCACATGTGTGTCCATGCAAGTAGAGGCCAAAGGCCAGCCTTGGGGATCAACCATAGGAGCTCTGAATCTTTTAAACACAAAACAACACAACAAAATGCTCCTTTCACAGAGGCACAAGGATGGCAAGGGAAGGTTCTGTACAAATCCACGTCAGAGCAACCATTGAAGTGTGCGTGTTTTGAAAGGGAAAGGCATGGTGTTTCTATGGTAGATAAGAACCAGAAATTTATCTCTCATAGTTCTGGAGGCTAAAAGTCCAGGATGGGGGTCCCAGTATTTTGAGAACCAGCCTCCTGGTTTGTGTCCACTGCCTTCTTGTGTCCCCAATGGCAGATGTTGCAAGGGCGACGCTCCCTGGGACAGGAACACTACTTCCTAACTACCTCTTGGAGACCACCTGGTCACTGTGGGGCTGGGTTTCAGCTCTGAGTGGGTCTGTGCATCTAGTCTACGGCATTTGCGGATCATCGTGGTCCGAATGTGCTAGAAATGATTTCTGAGCGGCTGAACAGGCCAAGCCCAGCCTTCCCCACCTGTTTCTCTTCGTGTAGTTCAGCTGAAAAGCAGCAGAGGCCATGCCGTTTCGACCACAATTACAGCCACCTGGTCACAACCCACCATGGATCTATTCTTTCAGGGCAGTCTTAACTCTGCAGCCCTAGAATTGGTAATCCTCCTGCGTTAGCCTCCTTGGTGCTGGGGTAATAGATGTCTGTCACTACAGCCGATTCCCTCATGTTTTTCTTGATGTGACACTCACTGTGAATGCCCTCCTTGCCACGTGCCCGCCACCTTTTTTTTTTTTGACATGAACTGATTCAGTTCAGGACAGCAGTGGCCCAGTTAAAAACACCATTTTTCTTACCTTGTAGCTGAAGGTGACACAGTTCCAACCTATGAAAAGCAGGTCAAGGCCTGCGCTGCTGTGTCTTCCGTTTTCCTTCTCTAGCCTGGGATGCAGCTTTTGTGCGTGGAAACATGGTGGCCTTCTTATAACACGGTGGAAGGGGGCCGCATGTGAGGAACGGCGCAGCGAGGCGTGTGGCACAGGTGAGCTGATGACCGTGGACACGCCTAACATGGATTTCCAGTTCCCATTTTCATTTATTTCAGCATGTGTTTTCCACAAACTTCAAGTCCTTCACAGAAAGGGGTAAGTGTACACAGTGTGCCTGTGTGTGTGTATGTGTGTGTGTGTGTGTGTGTGCGTGCGTGCGTGTGTGTTTGTGTGTGTGTGTGCGTGTGTGTGTGTGTTTGTGTGGTCTGTGTGTGTGTGTGGTGTTGTGTGTGTGTGTGTGTGTGTGTGTGTGTGTGTGTGTGTGTGTGTGTGTGTGTGTGTGTGTGTGTGTGTGTGTGTGTGAACAATAGACATGTCGCCAGTATAGCTTCAGGGCAGGAGGGTTAAGAGTTCAAAGGGAAGTAAACAAGACAAACAGAAGTGAAGTCACACTCCTAGAGGTTAGGTGTCACTTGTTACACTGAGGTCATGACCTCTGAGGCCTGTTAAAGATGGGGAGAGCGGTGCAGGTGCAGGTGAATGTCCCCCAGAGAGGTGAGTCAGTAGTCTAGGAGCTGGCTGTGCCCTCTGCCTGTACCCACCTCGCCCTTAGCACCAGAGACCCCAAATCTGGAAACCAGAGAACAATGACGAGGATTTGACCTCTGTCACATGGGTCACGGCTGTGAGGTAGCTTCTGACTGCACATGTTTCAAATCCTGCTGCTCTCCTGCTATGCACTCTTTGCCAGCACAGGGCTCCTCAGATGTCACCAGTGGTAAATGACGCTAGGCAAGTCTGCCCAGAGCGGGGATGGGAATAACCCTGTAGTCCTGTCTACCTGGGGACAGCTCCAGTGAGAAACTCTTGGAAAGAATGACAAACCTCTTCAACATGTCCTGTAATCTCTCACACTCACTGGCTCCATCTCCAGGTCCCCCAAACACCCATCCCAATATGGGATGGCACCTCGGGTGAGGCAGGGTATGCTGCCTGATGGAGAAGGGGTGATGGAAAGAGGTAGCTGATTGGTTATTATACAAGTATATTGTACAGCTGCCCTTTATACCTGATTACAAACAGTGGTGCGGGCACAGCCCTGGGAGTCTGCCTAGGGATGTAAAGGACCCCGATGCCTTTGGAATGTTCCTGGCCGTCAGCATCCACAGAGTTAGGGCAAAGCCGGCTTTGAGTGCTGCTAACAGGTAAAGTACGGGCAGCTCACATACCACCCTGTGGCTTAACTGGAATGCTGCCTAGTGATTAAAGAGAGGTTTGAGAAAAAATACAGCCTGTTTAAAATTTAGCTCATCCATGCTAGTATTAAAAAAAGAAAACCCTAAAAGTATGAGGAGAAAAAAATTTAAATATAATCCTACCATTTGGTACATTTAAAAAAATATAATCTATGTATATATATTTAGAATATATTTATTTTCTATGTATGTATTCTAGTACACACACACACACTCTTCTAGTTCCTTGATGACAAAGGAGACCATCTTAAATGTTGCTTATATATATCTTTTTTTGAGACAAGGTCTCTCTACATTGCCTTGTCTGTCCTGAAACTCACTATGTAGACCAGGCTGGCCTCCAACTCCTGGAGATCTGCTCACACTTTATTTCCTAAGTTCTGGAATTGAAGCTACATCCAGCTTCAAATCTTATTTTGAGAGCTAGATCTATAATGAACTTTCTTCTATATCCAATGATATTTTTTCCTAAAAGGATGCTTTTTAAAGTAATTATAACATTCCAAAGTTCCCACTATAGGGCATGTGGGTTATTTCAATGTCTTTTGTATTATACATAAGACTGTACTAAATATCTTTTTCATTTGTCTTTCTGACACATTTTACTATTTGCATAATAAAATTCTAGGATAAATTCCTGGAAGTAAATTATTGAGTCACAATATATAAAGGATGTGCAGAATCTACACGTGGGCCGGTTGCTCTCCAGAAACTGCACACTGTGCACTGGGGTTTCCCTAAACCCTCTCTAGAAACATGCACCAGGATTTTAAAGTGTCTGGGGTTGCATGACTTGACTCTTCTGTTTGTCCTGGGCATGACCGTGAGGGTGAGCACCCCTCTCTGGGGTCTTTAGGCCGTGAGTCTGAGCACCCCTCTTTGGGTGTTAGGCCTGAGGCTGGGCACCCCTCTCCAGGTCTTTTAGCCTTTGCTCACATTCTGTAATTGTTGGTTCCCGTGCCCTGTGTGGAAGTTTTTAACTAGACAGAATTTAGGTAAGGTGATTTGTTTCCCCCAAATGCACAGTGCCTGTTAAATGGATTATAGGTCTGTGATCTTTCTTTCCGTCTCCCGTCTGTGATATTCTGGCTTTTCCTCTTCTCCCTAAAGGGAAGAGTCACCTAGAGAGCTAGCCTTGACCCCTGTTTTATTTTTATTACTTTCTTTGTTAGACAGAGTCACACAAAACTATCATTTTTAGGGGGTTGAAAAATGGCTGAATGTCAGAAACTTTGGGGTGGCTAAACCTGACATGTTCCTCCTGTCGATCTGACAAACCCCCTTCTCTCTATACCCTTTCCTCTGCCAAGGGCCACTCAGTCTGCGATGTGTTGAGTGATTTCTGCCCATCCCACCCTTTGTGACCGCCTTGGAGGCATCAAGGTTCCCGTAGCCTTTTTTTTTTTAATTTTTATTGATTTTATTGAGCTCTACATTTTCCTCTGCTTCTCCCTGCCTCTTCTCTCCCCCTCACCCCTCTCCCAAGGTCCCCATGCTCCCAATTTACTCAGGAGATCTTGTCTTTTTCTACTTCCCATATAGATTAGATCCATGTATGTCTCTTTTAGGGTCCTCATTGTTGTCTAGGTTCTCTGGGGTTGTGATTTGTAGGCTGGCTTTCTTTGCTTTATGTTTAAAAACCACCTATGAGTGAGTACATGTGATAATTGTCTTTCTGGGTCTGGGTTACCTCACTCAAAATGATGTTTTCTAGCTCCATCCATTTGCTGCAAAATTCAAGATGTCGTTTTTTTCCTGCTGTGTAGTACTCCATTGTGTAAATGTACCACATTTTCCTTATCCATTCTTCAGTCGAGGGGCATCTAGGTTGTTTCCAGGTTCTGGCTGTCCCGTAGCCTTCTCTACATGTCTCTTTGGCAGCATTTCACACTGCCTGTTTCTTCCTGTGATTTCCTTTATCATTCACAAGTGCACATCTCCTCAGTTGTCAACCTTGATGAATTCTCACACCTGCATGACCCTACGCAACAGCCTCTTAGCTCAAGATACAGGCTTCCACCACCCCAGGCACTCCCTCATACTCCTGGCTGGTTGTTAACCACTATCTACCACCGGATATGTTAACTGCTCTGACCTCTATCACTATAGATTATTTAACATGGCCTTGAACTTCAAAGAAACGGCATCATACATATGCCATCT
This sequence comes from Ondatra zibethicus, assembly GCA_004026605.1. Classification (NCBI taxonomy): domain Eukaryota; kingdom Metazoa; phylum Chordata; class Mammalia; order Rodentia; family Cricetidae; genus Ondatra; species Ondatra zibethicus. The sequence continues at coordinate 145,850 of PVIU01001624.1, read as the reverse complement.
TCAGGTCTGGTTCTTATCTCTCAATACAATGCTCCCGACTATCAGTCATCTGTACTATTGTGTCTACTGGCAGTGTGTTCCTTTTTATTGCTGTGTAGGATTCCATTGTGTCAATATCTAGTTGGCAGATTCTTCTGCTAATGGACTCTTGGATTATTATAAAAATGCTTTCAACAGTCTTGAGCCAATTTTCTTTTCTTTTGGAAATGTCTGTAGGAATAGATTGCTGGCTTATGGTGTAGACATATTTAATGTCCATAGAAAAAAGCAAGCAGTTTCTGAATGAACTTATTCTATGTTATGCTCTTTTCAGAAATATGTGAATTAGAGTGTGTGTGTGTGTAAAGGTCAGAACTTTTTGGCTTTTTGAGACAGGGTTTCTCTGTGTAGCCCTCACTGGCCTATTACTCGCTGTGTAGACTAGGTTGGCCTTGAACTCTGCCTCCTGAGTGCTGGGATTAAAGGCACACACCACCACTTCCTCGTGTGTAAAGGTCGGAACTTACAGGGGTTGATTCTTTGCTTCCAACATGAGGATCCTGGAGAGCAAACTCAGGCGTCTCCATATGCATCCACTAAGCATCTCGTTGGCCCACGTGTGTAAATTTTTGCAAAGAGGAATCTGCTGAGATCTTGAACCTGGCTCTGTCGAATGGCTAGGTCGAGTTGAGAGAACTGGTATCGTAATAATTCACGTGTCCAGTGTATCGTCCGTTTCATCGTGTTTTCTTTTACTATCGCCTCAACGCTGCCAGTAGAGAAGTTTTGGCCTCTCTTGTTAACTGTATTTCTACACATTCGATCTGTGTGACTGTGTGTGTGACATGCACACGTGTGAACATCTTACATATTGAGGCAGGCCCCTCACTAAACACAGAGCTTGCTGTTTCTCTCAGACTGACAAGCCAGGTGCTCTGGGGTTTCACAGCTCTGCCTTCTCAGCACTGAGATTACAGGCAGGCTGCCACACCCTGGCTTTCACATGGCTCCTGTGAACCTCTGGCCCTCAGACTTTCATGGAAAACTCTGTGGGCACCGAGCCATCTCCCCAGACCCTCATTTTTCATTGTTTAAAACATAACGTTATAGACTGTATTTTTTAATTTTAGTTTTTTTCCTGGTTGCCAGCATGTGGAGATATATCATATTTTGGCATACCAACTTCATCTCGTTTCCCTTAACTCGTATGTTAGGTTTGTAGGCAGACTCCCTTGGGTTTGTTAGATACAAAACATATATTATTTCTCTTGGCCATGTATTTAGGGATAGATCACCAGCTTAAACATATTTTACACTAAAAAAGAAGGCCCACTTCTCTTTTTCCAACATTAATCTCTCCCCTTTCCACCACATCTCATGGTTCCTGTATATTTCTTTCTCCCTTCCACTGTTGGCTGCTTAAGGCAAGACTCCAGCATGGCACTCTCAACACGGAACGTTAGCACTGGGGCTGGCTATGTTAGTGATATTAGAGGAAGACAATGGAATTGTTATTGATTATCAACTATTGTGTTGTATGATTAGTAAACCAATCCCCGGGAAAGGGAACTGATTGAAACCATTTTTCTTTTTTTAAGTTGGTCCACCTGGATTCATGGCTTGGTTTGTGGCTCTCAGTGTTTTCTTGGTGTTTTGTTCATCGCATCATTTTTATTTTTTCTGTAGACTTTTGCTAGTAGTTTGAGATGTCCAAAATAGCAGTGGGCTGTTTCTCCAGGACAGCCCAGAAGCAAACAGTCCCCCGGACTGCACTGACTTCAGTCCCAACCCCACAAGCTTCTGCTGGCATAGGAAACAAGACAAACATAAAAGCACAGCCCACAAAACCCCCTCGGTACTGCTGGAGCGCAGCCTGGGAGAAGCTCAGCCCTCAGCCTTTAGGTTCCAGCAGGCTGCGTTATTTTTAGATTTCTGTTCCGCACTTGGAGTCAGGAGTGAGAGCGTGGCGCTGAGTGGGTGGTGGTCTTTCCTCGGGAAGTAGGAGCCCTTGTCCTTCCCGGAGGTTCGCGAGGCTGAAGGGGCAGCCGGCGAGCTGCAGAGGACTCCAGGGCCGGGGAAATGTGGGCTGGATTCTGATAGCTGCTCTTGCATTTGGCTGCAGTGGCCATTTTTCTTTCTGAATTTCACTTTTCAGGAGCAGCTTTGTTTCCCTCCACGCTTCTCTGCGAGCTGCAGGGAGCTGTCAGGGCGTCAAGGAGCAGGGGCAGGTGACGAAGGCAGCTTGACTTGCAGAGCTCGCTCCCTGGTTTCCCTCTGCTCAGTCCTCGGCCTTTTTCTATCATATTTTTACATATAGTATATTTTTCTGTGATTGAGAAGCTTTAAAAATATTACTCATGTGGTTTGAAGGCTTACATTAGCCACTTGATTGTGCTCTGGGAAGAGTCTGTGTCCAGACGGAGAGAGTCTTTTCAGCGGCTGTGGAGGATCCGTGTGGACACGGGCGTGAAGCAGTTCAGCCAGTTCCTGTTGCTGGGTTTTGTTGCTGTAGCTTTGCTTTCTGCCTTTACTGAGACAAACACCATGGTGGGTGTTGTACACCTGCCTGGTCACCTCCTAGAGTGACTTCGCAGTGTGGAAGTACAGGACTCACCCGATTCCATCCCACCTTTGCTGTGTACTGCCAAGCTTCCCTTCAGAAAACCCGACAGTTTATATTCTCATCAACACCAAATTGAAAGCATTTTCTTAATTGAGCTATTGCCAGCATGATAAAATCATGAGTCTTTTAAAAGATTTAAAAATTGATTTTTGCTTGGCAAATAATAAATGTATTGACTATAATAATTTTTCCATGTGTGTTTATATTGTAGAATGATTACATCCAACTAATTAATATGTTATTTCACATGTCTTTTATTCTTCCCGTGCTGAGAACATTTAAAATCCATTTTGAAAATTGGGAATTGTGGAGTACATCATCAGCTGCGGTCATTCGGCTGCACAGCACCTGCTAATCTTGAGTAATCAGATTGGCCTATCTGACTTTACACCTGGAACATCTTCCTAGTCTCCCACCCAGCTGCCCCCAGGAGCCCTGATTGTGCACGAACCTCTACAAGTTTGGCTCTGTAGATCATTAGGATTGTCTCGCATGAATCTTTCTGTGCCTGGCTTAGCATAATGCCTCCCAGGATCGTCTATAGTGCCGCAAACAACAGAATGTCATTCTCTTTTAAGGTCCACTAGTGTCTCACCCTCTGGTCCCCTTCACTACCATGTTTTAAAAATCCATTCATCCATGGGCATCTGTTAGGTTGATTCTCGATGCTGACGCGATGGTCAGTGCTGCAGGGCGTGAGCGTGATGACGTGTGTCTCATATGCCAGCTTTCATTTCTTTTTCTTTTTGACTCCTCCTGCCTCAGTCTCTCAATGGCCGGGGTTACAGGCATGCACCCCATGCCTGATTCGGACATGCCACTGTCAGTTCATTTGAGACTATGCCCTGAAGAGACCCTCCTGGGTCCTGGAGGTTGGGCTTTCAGCGAGGAAGGGCCGTGCTGTTTCCCAGGCTGCTGTATTCGTTTATATTCCGCCAACATTGTGCGAGGGTCTCTTTCTCCACATTCTTGCTGCTGTTTCTAACACGTCAGGAGGTAAAGCATTGCAGTGCAATTTGCATTGCCCTTACACGTGAAGGTGAATACGTTTTCATATAACTACTATGTGCATATCTGTTTTTGAGAAATATCCATATGGGTTCTCGGCGCGCTGAATGAGATGGTGCACTACACTCTCTCTATTAAGCTGCTTGTGTATTTCGGAGAGTAGCTCCTTCCCAGATGCAAGTATGAAAACACACTCTCCCGGCCTGTGAGCGATCTCCACTCAGTTGCTTCCGTTTGCTGTGGAGAAGCTCTTCAGCCCGTTGTGTTCCATTTGTCCATTTTTACTGTGCCTTTGAGGTCAGAGACTGTACGTGACCACTCAGAGATGTTCACTGTGAACTGTAGAAATTATTCTATCTTATGTTATGGATATTGGTGTTTTGCCTGCATGCATGGCTAACACGTCACATGAATGCAGTGCCGTTGGAGGGCCGAAGGGGTGTCGGAGCCCTCAGAGTGGAGCTGCCATGTGAATATTGGGACTCAGACCAGGTCCTCTGGAAAAGCATCCGGTGCTCTTAACCACTGAGCCATCTCTCCAGCCCCTATTGTGGATTTTCACTTGAACTTTTGTGAATTTGTATTTTCGAGAGAATTATAAGCTAAATGAATCAGAATCCAGTCAGAAAGTGGGAAACTACATCATCTATGTCTAGTAGCAGGGACTTCATACTGAGAACTGCATCTGTAGATGTTGGGGACCTGACAGAGCCTAAGGGGACATGCTGAAGCCCTTGGGATGGCGGCAGGAAGCCATCTTCGCAGGCGGAGGGAGAGCTGTAGAGGGACACCGACAGAAGTGGGAGGAAGGACCCAGCACACATCGCCAGTGCAAACGCTTCTTGAAAACAGCGCCCTTCCTTCCCTAAAGTGACCCACTAATGCTTGCGTTCCCCAGTGGGTGTACAGCACACACCTGTAAGAGCTATAGAGGCCAAATCGAAAGGTGAGTCTTCATATTCAAAATCTTCAATCTAAAGCCATCATGAATTTTCAGTTAAAATTCCAAAGAAAATCTGCTGGATTTTTAAATGTTGGCTACTCCCGAATTCACAAATAGTTAATACCAGATGTACAGAAGACCTCAAGGTATCCTGGGAATCACAAATCCGATCTTTAAATCTAACACAAAAGTGTAAGCCTGAATTATTTCCTCATTTGATATTTCCATCTTCCTGTTGCGTGGATTGGAAGCGGGGTGAGGTGATGCTTTTAAACAGAAGTGAGCTGAGATAGTCATCTCCAGGGATTGGGAGCGGGGTGAGCTGATGCTTTTAAACAGAAGTGAGCTGAGATAATCATCTCCAGCAGCAGTGGATGCCTCCTTGGCCAACAGTTTTTAGACCATAGTATAGTTGCTTATTAGTTAGGACTTGAGTTCGAATCCCCAGAACCCACATAAAGGCAGGCACGTGTGCTCGTAAGCCCAATGCTCTTAGGGCAAAACAGAGTGAGGCAGAGACAGGAGTATTACAGGAAACTCACAGGCCCGATTGTCTGGTGGGTGTGGTGATAAACAACAAAGGGTCTCTGCCTTGCCAAGGACCAACAGGTTGTCTTCCACCTCTACATGCGTGCTGTGGTATGAGTGTGCCATCTCTCTCACACACACGCACACATGCACACACGCGTGCCCCACAGTCAAAAGCTGTCATTTTCCTGCAGTGCAAACATCCCTGAATAGCTTCTACTGGGCAGCTAAGTATTAGTCAAGACGTTGAAAATAAGCCAGTGAGCAAGACACATATTTTTAATTTAAAAATTTGTTTCAGAGCTAATAGATGGAATGAAGAAATCAGGGATAACAACCTGGAATAACTGGGCTGGCACAAGCGACTTTCGATTGGACGGCCAGAGGTGGCCTTGCTGGGGAGATACCAGCAGCTTGAACCTAGGGAAGAGCATCGCAGGCAGGTGCAAAGGCCCCGAGGTCGCCTGACGCTGCGATTGGGAATCTCAGCTGTTTCTAGGGAACAACCGATACAGATGTGGCCAATGCAGATGTGAAGGGAGGCCGAATGGATGAATGGCTCGAGACCAGTTTACTCAAAGCCCATAAAAAAGGAGTGTTTTTTTTTTTAACGTGCAGTGGACAAGCCCATGAGAGTATAGTCAAGGGGTGCTTACCAGTCGTGGTCTGGTACTTGTCAGTGTCCAGTCTCCTCAAGGCTGCTGGCTTCCTGTAACATATACCTGCATATAAATTTATGAAGTGTAATTTGCTATTTGAAAATTTTTCTTGCTACAAGGTCTCTCTGTGTATCCAGGTCTGTCGTGGATCTCACTATGTAGAACAGGCTGGCCTTGAACTCGAGATCTGCCTGCCTCTGCCTCCTGAGGGTTAGCGTGTTTATTTCACTTTTTGAGACTGACTTTCGCATAGGATAGGCTGGCTTCAAACTCATTATGTATTTGAGACTGGCCTTGAACTCCCAACTCTTCTGTCTCCACTTCCCAAGCGCAGGGATCATTGCGCACAACAGGTTTTATTAGAAACGTTTTGAGCTTTGGATCATACTAGACCACAAGATCGGCTCTCAGGCACATCTGTGGGTGAAACCCTGGAAGATAAAGGCCACTGTGTCCAACAAGGTCCATAGGAGGGCAGGACTGGAAAGGATGCGGCAGCTCAACAGAGCACAGCACACATGGACCCTGTGTGGAAGAGGCTTCCTGCTACTGGAGTCCAGACAGAAAGTGATGTTGTTAGGGTACAAAGAGAGAAAGGGGCAGTGCGCTTGCTTGATGAGATCGGTGAGTTCTTTGTTCTCTGCCCTTTCATTGTACAACTGCTTCCTGCCTGCAGGAGCCAAGGTGCGTTAACTAGTGCAACAGCACACACAATTGAACTCTTAGACTCTTGTGAGGACCAGGTGTACACTGTACACCATATAGCATACAGCATGCAGCATAAACCATAGGCTGCCTCAGCCCCAAGCTCAGCTGACTTTGCTGCAGGCTTTCCCACAATTCAGAAGCTGTCCATGCACTCTGGCGGCAGGAGGCAGCTGTGATTCAGCTCTTATGAGGCTTCCTTCCTTGAATGCCCTGTCTGAAAGGAAATCGTGTCAAGGTTATATAAGGGCAGTTGGGGTGTGTGTGTGCGCGCGTGTGGGTGTATGCACACACGTGCACACTTGGGGCAAGCTGATGCTGAACTGCTTTAAAAATACACAGCGCAGCAATGAGAAAGGCCCCAGCAGGGTTCAGCATTTGAGTGATAACTCTTCCCAATGGCAGCTGGCCCGAGTTAGAACTCTTGCCATGGGTCGCAGACTTTGGCAGTAGGGGTGTGGGGTGGACCCACCTCTCCCTGGGTAAGGACCAGGCAACGGCGAGGATGACTCTTTAACTGGGGTGGCTTGATAGGTCAAGCAGATAACTTGATTTTTGTCTTTTGATTTTTTGAATTGGAAAGATTTCTGTCTTTGGGAAATCTATTTTAAAATGTGAACAATTTGAGTCTGTGCAGCCAGAAGGAATAGAAATGATCTTATAGGGAAGGTCACAGGATCCTTGGAGCGATGACATTAAGAACTAGCAATTGGTCAGGCAGCTGTTTCCTTCAAGAGTGGGCTGCGTAAAGACAGCTCTCTTTGTGCAATGCTGTGTGTGCATAATGGTTTTGACCGAACACAAATTAGTGTGTTTTGCATGAGTGGTACGGTGCACAGAGTTCACGTGACTTTCTCAGCACAAGCGTTAGGTGAAGGCTTCCTATTTGGACGTGCTGCAGGCCATGTGAACTTTGCTCTGCTGCTGGTCTCCACCCCCACCCCCACCCCCAGAGAGATTTTGTAAATGAATGTATCTCTTGTTAAAATAAATGGCTATAATAACAGAACAGCTATTTATGTAATGACTGTTTTTCCTCACTATGCCCTAAGCCTTACAAGGGCACAACTTTGTCTTCTCTTTGGTGTCTTGTCCTGGTGCCACATCACGAGCAGAGCTGGGATGCAGGGATAAACTGAAGCTGTCCTAAGAAGGGGCTGGGGCACAGCTGAGTGGGGAGAATGCTTGCCTAGCATGCATGAAAATCTGGGTTTGAGCCCCATCACTGCATAAAAACTGGACACAGTGATGCATGCCTATAATTCCAGCACTTAGCGAGGTAGAGGAAGTGGGAATCAGAAGTTCAAGACCATCCTGGACTACATAGCAAGAGTTTGAGACTTATTTAAAAACAAACAAACAAAACAAGAAGTTCACAAGAAGCCAGAACTCAGCACTTCAGTATTTCAATTACATTTTGGGAAAGTAAGGAAGTGGACCATCTTGGGGTCATGCCTTTAATCCTAACATTTGGGAGGCAGAGGCAGTGAGTTCAAGGGCAGTCTGGTCTACACAGCAAGTTCCAGGCCAGCCAAGGCTACAGAGTGAGACCCTGTCTCCAAACAAAGCAAAATGAACGAACAGGGCAGTTCTGGAACCTGTCTTGTGATTGTTCCGTTTTCTACCCGATTGCTTCACTGCGTCATTTCAGTGTTGATTGGTGGCAGCAGAGAAGAATAGTAAAGAAAATGGCTCATTGTCCTGATACTTGGGTAGATCCAGCTGAAACTAGCAGGTGGCAGAACCCCAGAGTGCCCTAAGACTGTCCTTCCAAGAATAACAGAGAGCCTCATATAGTTTTGAAATTATATATAGTGGAAACCTTCAGAAGTCTGTAGACTGCTCTGTTTGGAAATGTGATGCTGTGGGAATGGGCTGGCTTTGTTTTCTTTGTGGGAGAGCAGTGGTGATATTTATAATATTGGAGATAGCTCCTAGAGTCCAGGGGAGATTGAAATTGGGGACGAGATTGGAAAAGAGGACCAGGCAGTGGGATAAAAAAAAGCTGAATTCCATACAGAAAACGCTCTGTGGACACACTGAAGGCAGGATGAACCTGGGTTTATTTTTAAGCCTTTGGAAACAGGGATGCCTTCTGGGAAGGCTTGCAGAGAGTCCTTGGGAATCAGTCTGTAGTGGGAGAGAGAAGTTGCTATCGCTCCACCTTGAGCTAACAGGCAGTCACCTTCGTGGGAGGTGGTGTCTGCATGTGGGGCAGTGGAAACACGGGGCGGATGTGAGAAAGAAACCTTGCTGATTGAATCAGGGCCGAGCAATGTGGCTTTTCCAGATTAGCAGATGGAAATCTGTCTCGTGTGCTCAGCAGGCTCTATTTTGAGCCCGGAGAGCATCTCCCCAACTGTTTCTTTCCTCTCTCCCCACTCCGTCTCCAGACCTGGAAGCTCCTCTGCTCTTTAGTTTTCTCGTTTTAGTGGTAGGGTTAGCTCCAAGGCTGTACCTTGAGGTTTCTTGGCTGTCGGATGAGAATTATCCACTGTGGTACTGGAGTAGTCAGTGACTAGGGGTTGCGCTGGCTCCTCCAGGAGTACCAGCGGGGTAAGTGAAGGCGTGGGCGGAGAGGGAAGCGCATTGAGAGCACAGCTCCAGCCAGTGGCGCGGGCTTTCACTGGAGGTTGGCCGCTGGTGCTTTGTACGTGGTTCACACGTTATCAGAGGACAGTTGGCATTGCTGGCTGGTATGAAATTCTTGGGCATTTAAATTTTATTTTATGTATGTGGGTGTTTTCCTTGCAAGTATGTCCATGTGTGTGCCTGGGGTCTGTGAAATCCCTAAGATGGCATCAGATCCCCTGGAACTAGAGTTGTGAGCAGCCGTGGGGGTGCTGGGAGTCAATCCCTGGTTCTCTGGAAGAGCAGTCGTTGCTCCAGCCTGTCTCAGGTGTCTCTCATCATGGGCACATCCGGCTTAGTTACTATAGACAACTGAGATAGGCACCTGACAGAGCTCTACATGTATGCTTGCATACACATGTGTTCTCTGTGTGTGTGTGTGCCTGCGTGCATGCGCACATACACACCTCTGCAGGCTTGAGCAGCTGTGCGAATGTCTGAATTACACTTCATAAGCCCTGAAGTATGGGATCTTTCTGGTATTTCAAGAAAGGGAAAAGAAATAAGATACTTCCATCTGGGTTGTTTTTTTTTTTTTAAATTTCACTACTTTATTTCTGGAGAAAACTAAAATTTAAAAATAAGTCTGTATCCTTTCTTTTTGTTTTATTTTGTTCATGTAGACCAACTTTGCTATGCTGAGGGTCCTAGGACTAAGCTAACACACCTACCCACCGGCTTGTGCCAACTGCTTTTGACATGGCTGCAGCTCTTATTGGTCACGGCATCACTGGTCTGAGTGATGCCAGAGTATCAATCTTGAGTCCTGTCTTCCTCAAAGTCACCGTGCTCACTGTCGTCTTAGAGGACATATTTATGCCTACTTTCAGAGGAGCATAAATGCAGTAAAGTTTCTCATGCTATCCTAAGCTCCTCCAGCAGACTCTTAGCTGTGGCAGGAGGAGGAGCTTCACTGAGTGTCTCTGAGTGACTAGTTCTAACGAGTGGGTAGAGGTCTAGGTGGGTATCTGAGCTGTGGGGGGCACAATCCCTTTAAAACACACAGTGAGCTGGGTGTGGTAGTGCACATCTTTAACTCCAACATAAAGCAGGCAGAAGCAGGTGGATCTTTGTGAATTTGAGGCCAGCCTGCTCTACACAAGTTCCAGGCTAGCTGGGGCTACCTAGGGAGATCCTATGTAAAAATGAAGTACAGAATTGCTTTCGTCTTTATGGCTTTACAGGTCCTTTCGTAACAGACACTGGGAAGGACACAGATGAGCTGTGTCCCTTTAGAGCTGTCTGACTGATTATCCACTCCCTGCTCCCTGTAAGGTGTTGTGGGAGGGTAAAAGCAGGGACCCTGTTCTCCAGGACCTTGTGAACTTGGCGTGGCCTGTTCTTGTCATGGGAGAGGTGAGACAAGGATTGGGTAAAAGCAGGAACTCTGAGTGGGACCTCGGGTCTTGGTTCCTGCCTCCCGGCCCCTGCTACTTGTCAGTGAGTTGACAAGCTATTTAGCATCTCTGTGAATGTTTCTTCACATGTGAAATTTGGCTGAAGACAGTAACTACCTCCGAGGACCATAGTGAGGAGCGAGTAGGCTAAGACTTGTTTGTCCTCAGAACACTGCCTACTCCACAGCTGGTGGCACACCGGCATTTGCCACTAATACCGACATTTTTACCATTATTACTGTATTCCAGCAGTGCCTGTGGTGTGCTCTGAGAGGGACAGAGGTGGCGACTCTGTCATATAATACAGGGAATGAATTTACTGACCAGTTCTATCCACGGTTGCCCTTATACTTGACCCTGAGGTTTTAGAGAGTGGACTTTCGTTACTGTCTGCCCCATGCCATTTGGTTTTGACCTATATCACTTACAAAAATATAAAGAGTTGAGCAAGCATCTCGGAAAGGGGGGATAGGCCTACTGCAGAGAAGAAGGCAACTTAAAGTGGGCTAGCAGGTGTGATTTGCTTGGGACACAGACCTATACCAGAAAGATGTGACAAGCCATCCACTGGTTCTTCTTGGGTCCTTTTTGCCTTAGTGACATCTGTTTGAGGAATCTGAAGGCAAGTTGGACAAGGATAAAGCTATCTTGCAGAAGCAACCGGTGACCATACCTTGATCCCGGGCAATGGGAGGTTCTGGAGCTGGAAGAGTTAACTCAGGGCCGCAGCAGCTGAATGTGAGGCATAAACAGCATTTGGGAATGAGATCACTTCTGTTTTGGGAACCTGAAGGCAAACACGGTTACATTTGTTCTGTAATCATTGCCTGGCTTGAGACTGTTTATGTTTAGAAACTTGTGTTGGAATATTTATCAGTTGGGTGCTGAAACCAAACCTGGCTACTTCTGCCAAAAAGGAACCCGTTGGAGGCATGGGGTTCTTCCCAGGACTGAAGGAAACCCATGGAGTGTGTGGGGCCCAGCCTCGTACACGATAGTTCGGAGGGCCCAAGGGCAGTCTTTGCCAGACTCTTTTCAAGACGAATCAGCAGCAACCATTTTCCTTCCTGATACTCTGCACTGGGGATTCAAGCTCCTGGGGGAGCCTGCTGCTTGGTCAGGAAGGCCCCCATGAATGCCAGTGTGTCTGTGGAGGATGTAAGGATGGTTACCGAGGAGCTGATGGGTGACTGATTGCCCCTGGCTGTCAGCTAAGTTTTCCTGTCTTCTAATCGGTTTGTTTTTTTAAAATGGTTATGCGCTTGAGCTTTTAGAGCAAGCTCGGGATTGTCGGCGTGTTGGGATTGTCGGTGTGTCGGGATTGTCGGCGTGTCGGCAACTGTGAATACGAGAATCCACGAGAGCTACATGGAGCCATAGGTGGAGCTGGGCTCTGAGCGTCTTCACTGGAGGTTGGGAAGAGTGGCGGAGTCCGTGCGTGCTACTGCAACAGAACACGGAGGACTTGATGATGTAGAAAGAAGTTTGTTTCCTCATAGTTCGGGGGGCTGGGAGGCCCAAGCCTAAATGCCAGCAGGTCTGATTGTCTGGTGTTGGCTGCTTTGGGTTCCCCGGATGGTATCTTCTCACTGCACCCTTGGGATGGGGAGAATGCTGTGAAGTCCCAGAAGGCAGAGGGCCAGCTTGTGGACCGTGCGAAGTCTCTCTCATAGATCCCCTTGTCACACTCCAGGGGACAGAGTCCTTGTGGTTAAGCACCTTTTAAAGACCCCAGCTCTGGTACTATTACACTGGTCATTACAATTCCACAGCTGCGTTTTGGAGGGCGCATTCAAACCGTAGCTCTGGTCTCAAACGTATCCCTTTGTCCATCTATTCTGGATGTCACGTAACATAACGGGCGCTTGTCTCTCCATTCATTCTGCTTATGTGTACTGGAGTGAAGCAGGACTTCACAGGCAGGGTCTCCTGAGAAAGAGCCAGAGGCAGGCCTCACGTAAAAACAGCGCACTTGTGTGGAGCGCAAGCCAGATGATGGCAGTGTGCTGTTTCAGACAGAGGAGCGTTTGGGAAGCCTGTCTTCCCACGGTACGCATGGCACCGCACGCGAGCTGAGAGCAGCAATTTGGATTCAACGAGACAGTATAATCTTTGATGCTCTGCTGATGGCGGTATGAGATTTACTGGCTTTGAAGTTTGGGATTTGATTGGTACAGCTCTTTTTAGAGTGTGAAGATGACAAACACAAGGCTTCAGAAGTCATTTTGTGCTTCTGTGTGTTTAGCTGAGTTAATAAAAGTACCTTCTGTCAGCTCTGGGGGTCCTTGAGGCTTTCTTTCTCTTTAAAGAGGAGTACTTTATTAAAGGTTTGTAGATGCTGGCCTGGGGGAGATATTTACCACCCCCTAACTCCATCTTTTTGTGAAGAGTCCTTGTCACAGGGCTACTGAGCTGATCGTAGGACTTGCTGGTCCCATATTATGAGACATGAAAATAGGCTTGAGAGAAACCTGTGGCTCAGCAATCCTTTTCCATGAAGAAACATGGTGCTTCTCCTACCATAGATGATAGAGAGCTACGGGCGTCCAGCTGAACCCAGCATAGAGCAGCTAAACTCTGACCATGGCAGAGGACTGATCAGCAGAGAAAAGCCTGGTGGTTTGTTGCAAAGCATCGTGGGGTAAGAGCTGAGCGATACAGTCTAGCACACTGGTTGGTCCGCAGCACCCCAGGGTGTATGCATTTAGTTGCTAGAGCCAGAATATGTGGCAGAAGTGACCTCAGGGAAGCAGGCTTTGTTCGGGCCCATGGTTTTGGGGGGATCATCCACCCATCAAGGTCTGAAAGGTGTTGTGTGGCTTGGTCCCTGGTGTGGCTTGGTCCCTGGTGGTGGGAGGCTGCAGTATGGGTTCTTCCCATTCTGATGAATCAGGAAGTAGAGATCAGACTGGGAATAGGGCTGGTTTGTAGCCCTCCAAGACCTGTCCTCAGTGACCCACCTCTTCCAGCCAGGCCCCATCTCCTATAGGTGCCATAGCCTCCCAAACAGTGTGACCTGCCAGGGGCCACATGTTCAGACATGTGAGTGTGTGACACTTCCTATCAGCCTTACATCATAACAGCATATCAGCATAGTATTTAATTCTTTTCTCCCGGTACTGGGGATTGAACTCAGGGACCAGCATATCAGGCAGGCAAGTGTTCTGCCCGAAGCTACACACCTAGCCTGTAAGAATTGGGTTTCACCAAACACATATTATGGGCCAGTCATAGTCATAGTTGCTAGGGTCACAGCATGGAAAAAGACAGACCAAGTCTCAGAAGTGCAGGAAATTCAAGGGTATGTTTTGTTTCAATGAGTATGTATATCATTAGAGATTTCCCCCTTTTCACATGTTACTTCCACGCTGAGGCTTTTGAAGAGCAGCAATGTAACCAGAGAGATGTGAACTCATTTGTGTATGGGTTTACATTAAGCAGAAGAGTCAGGAAATAACATGGCTCCTGGGTTCTCCCTATTGTCCCCATCATTAAGGCTTTTACTCCTTTTGACTCTTGTAGAAATGTATAGAAAGAATGTAAAAATAGAAGATAAAATGAAAAATATCATCTGGACTACCAATTTCATCCTTGGTTGATTTTGCTTCATACAGCACTGTGACTGGGTTCCGTATCTAAAAATAATCCCCCTGTGTACGTGAGACTTCTCCAGGGTAAGTAGCTGTGTATGAGCTTATATTTATGCATGCCTGGAAATTCTGCCGACTGCAGAGGTCTGCAGCAGCTGATCTGGAATGAAAACAGTCCTGGGAAGAGAATTTGAACACAACGTTGAATACATTTAAAAACATTATTCAAATGACTGCAAAAGTTCAGTTTCATGAAATCGGAACAACTGGGAACCTGGATCAACACTTCACATTTCTTGTTTTAGGAGGAGCTGGGCTGAACTACAGCTGAACGTTCCTAGTTCTTAGAGGCCTTAACATTCCAAGTCCCGGTTTGAAATGAACTGGAAAGGGAGGCACTGGTGTCCAGGCTGGTGCTGGGAGGGTAGTCACAGACAGGAGGCGACCGCAAAAACAGTGGATGACACTTCAAAACACAGTGGAACTGTGCACTTCCTTGCCTGTGTGACCTGCTCTGTGTGTGTAGGCCCAGTGTGGGTGGCATGGGGCTGGTGGGGAGTCTACACAGTCTTTGCCCTCCTGGGACATCCTTCGGCAGGGGTGTCAGTGGTTCTCAGTGAGGACCTGCCATTCCCCCTTCGCCCCTCTGCAAACTCGATCTGACGTTTTCTTTCTCATGAGAGTCCCTGTTTGCTTAGGGCTCATGTTCTCACCCGGCTGCCGCTTCTGCGAGATGGACTGTGTGTATCTGGGGATAGTTTAAGTAGGATTTCTGGACTATATCAGGTTTGCAAGACTGGGGAAATGGAAAGAAAAAAGAAGAGGGATTAGAGAGTGACAGAGGGGTGAACAGCATGTAGCATGTGTGCCCCGCGTATGGAAGGCGCAGTGGAACCTCTTTCTACCAGGAATGTCCTAATCTGAAGGCTGGGAATGAGGCCCACCAGACAATGTTGCTTTGCCACCAGATGGGGTGATGCAGCCAAGCCTCGAGACAGATTTGGGAAGAATGTAGTCGGCTAGAGACGATGCTTGATTTCTGGTAAAAGAGTGCATGCTTTGTTCTGTTTGAGTTAAGCCCTGGTGAAGATGAGCGACTGGAGCGTGATCCTGAAGGACATGCTCTCAAGGCTGTTGGGGTTTCCGCTCATCTGGCAGCCTAGCGCCTCTCAGGCCCAGATGTTGCTGCTGGTCGGTTCCTATTACCAAGCTCTGGGTGATGGTGTTGCCATCACTCCTGGGACCACACACTGGGGAAGCTGAAGAGGAGCTGAGCATCTGGTCCCACCAGAAAGGTTCAATGCTTAGTTAGAAATAACCATGCATGGTTATTTCCCCTCATTCCCAGCGGCCTGGGGTAAGCGATGCTGGCTGGTACCTGGGCTTGAAAGTGAAGGCTGCATAGACAGTCTAGACAGGCCAGAGGTGCTCAGAACCTGAGACCGCAGAAGCCAGGCCCTAGACCCGTGTTTCTTAGGCTTGTTAGAAACATACTTCTCTATCCATTCCGTACCTGCCTCACCTGATACTCTCAGGGCTGGGCCCTCCAAGCAAGCCGCTTGCCCTAAGTTGGAGGACCACAGCCCTAAAAATGTCTAGAATGCCCAAGAGATGCCAAGTATGTCACTCAGACTTGAATGTAGAAGGACATCCAGGCCTCGTCATGGAGAAGAAGGCTTTTCCCATTTGCCTAATGGTTAGCAAGAGGGTGGTTTGTTATTGTGGTTGTTGCCAAATGTTCATTCACTCGTGCGTTTTCACAATCATGGAACATCTATTATGTGACAGAATATGAACTTACATGAAAAGACATGGTCTTGGCTGCCAAGGGTGAGTAGGGCAGTATGGGAAGATGGTGGAGTCGGTAACAGAGTCACTCTACCCACTCAAGGTGACAGTGACTTCATAACCTGATGGGCACACAGCTCCTGAGATGACTTCACAGGAATGATTACAGCTGAGGAACATATCAGAGGAAAGCACTTACCACACAGCCGTGGCGTGGAAGGATGTTCTAGGTCAGGGGTTCTCACCCTTCCTAATGCTGCAATCCTTTAATATAATCCCTCATGTTTGTTGCTACTTTATAACTATAATTTTTCCGCTATTATGAATCATAATGTAAATATCTGATTTTCTTGATGGTCTTAGGGGAGCCCTGTGAAAAGGTCACTGGACTCCCAAAGGAGTTGTGACCCACAGGTTGATAACCACTGTTCTAGGTGCAGGAAATACCAGAAGGACTGTGTTTGTCCTGAGACATCACAAACTCGATATCTTAAACAATAGAAGCTGATTTCTTATTCTGTAGATCTGAAGTTTGGCTAAGACCAAGGTGTTGGCAGGATTCATGCATGCCTTTCAGGAAAGCCCCAAGGCACGATCTATTCAGGTACCTTTGCCAGCTAAGAGGGGATTCTTGCATTCCTTGGCCTGTGGTCTCGTCTTCCATCTTCAAAGCCAGCAATGGCAGAGGCCCTCACATCGTCCCTTGCCTACTTTTCTGGCTCTCATGAAACTTGACATTGCTAACCTTAGCTTTACCCCTTTTCACGTGACGGAGCAATCCACAGTGTTCTGAGGATGCTACCATGCTGCCCACCATAAGGACATGGGTGTCTGAGAACGTGTGGCTGTTTTCAGAGGGCAGGGCCGTGACTGGAGTGGGGGGGTTGTACGTGGAGCCACCGAGTGTGTCCACAGCTGAGCGGGTCACTGAATCATCATGTTTTTAAAAACAATAACACCAACAAAAAACAAATGAAAAACAAAACAGGAAACTGTTGGTGCTGGAAAGATGGCTCAGTGGTTAAGAGCACTTGCTGCTCTTCTAGAAGACCTAGGTTTGTTTCCCAGCACCCACCACAGATGGCTCACAACTGTCTACAACTCCAGCTCTCAGGGACCTGACTTCCTGATCTGGCTTCCAGGGGCTTCTCTAAACACACCACACACACACACTAAATAAATAAATCTTTAAAAAATTAAAAAGTAAATTTCTATTCTAGTCACCTGACCTGGATGTGGGCACATCCTGACCTCTGAAGTGTGAGATGGCGCCTCGGTCCCCTCTTGTCACCGAATCATTTTATCCGTGGTCTCATTCTTTTATCTGTGTTCCCTCCTGGGAGGAGAACTTGCTGCCTAGAATAGACACCCAGAGTTTAAGTTGTTCAGCTTGGACATCTTCCTGAGGGCCCAGCGTGCATTCGGAAATGTTCACCAGCCGGTGTTTGCTGACTACTGACCATGTGCGGTGATGAGCTCCCAGCTGGTCGTAACCCACTCTCTTCCTGACCCTTCTCCATCGAGTGCTTTATTGTAGCCAACGTTCAGGCTTTGAAGGGCTTGGTGTTCAAGGGCTTCGCGCTACAGAACTGCCCTGAGTGGAAGCGGGTTATCAGGGCTTCTTGCTTCAGGTGGTGAGTGTTAGGTGAATCCGGGAGATAAGCATGGTGGGTACAGAGCCCAAAGCATTCACGGAAACTAAATCCAAGGAGACCCGGGAGTCAGGGTGCTAGAAAGGTTTTGGTGACACAGGGGAAAAAAAACCCCACAAATTTTGGATGCACACCATCGTGCATTTAAATCCTAACATGTCAGGCCAGCAAGATGGCTCAGCAGGTCAAGAGGCTGGTGGCCATGCCCAGTGGCCCTCGTTCGGTCACCAGGAGCCACATGGTAAGGAGAATGGACTCTACAGTCATCCTCTGAACTTCATGTGTGCATGGAATGCAGTCCCTCTGCACACTCATACACAATAGGCAAAGAGACATAAAAATTACATTAAAAACCGTTAACAGGTAGGAATGGAGTTTGAGAAGGTTAGGTTGTGTATTTCCCACAGGGAAACAGTAACCTATTGTCAGGCTCGCCAGAGACAAGTATGCACCACTGTCTGCTGGGTGTTCCCGCAGAGTTCCCATGGTGTACCCACAGATGTTGAAGACCCAAGCTGAGCTGGTCTATAAATAGCTCCCCCTTCCTGCTTGAGTTTGGAAACAATTAAGGAAGAGATGCAGGAGCCAGTCAAGGAGGAGACATTATAGACATCAGCTTTATTGCTGGTGATAACACCTGACTAGAGAATGTGCCTTTAGAAGCAAGGCTCAGTGTGCCTGCCATCTGTCCTGAGAGTCAGAGAGGGTCCTGGAGGGGCATGCTCTGCTCAAAGACAGGCTGCAGAGAGGAGACTGACTGTTAGTCGCCACCTACTCCCTGCTCTCTCCAGGGCACAGCCTTGGCCTTCCTTGTGCTGACCCCAGAGCTGGACTTACTCTTTTCTTTGCATTTCCTCCATGGATTAACTGAAGATTTCAAATGGAGTCGAGGGGTAAAGTGAGGGGGTAATATCACACACTGGATAGTTTTCCTACTCAAAGCAAAACAAACATACAAAAACCAGACCAAAGCCATTCAATGTTTTACTCAGGGCTTTCTTGGCAAATGTATCTCCATTCTTTTGCCATCCCTCTGTCTCCTTCCAAATGTTTGTGTCCTTAATCCTCATCAATGCATGCATTCACTTACTATGGTAGATGCGGAACCTGGAGCCCTACACACACTACCAATGCATGCATTCATTTACTATGGTAGGTGTGGCATCTGGAGCCTTACACACACTAGGCCAGCATTCTGTCACTGAGCTACATCTTAAACCCTTGATATTTGGGAGACATGGTTCTCTTTGCAGCCCAGACAGGCCTCAATGTCTGCCTCCGCGGAACTGGAGTTTGCACCAACGTATGCAGCTCCATTCCACTTTGAGTCTTGAGTTACCATCTTTCCTTTGCTCAGCTGGAAAGCACACGAGGTCCTCCAGTTGTTCTTTCTAAAAAGCTTAGCACACACTCTTTGTTGACATTTGAGAAAACAGGTGCAGTTTTAAATTCTTCTGCATCTCTTATAGTATCAAATCTGGGTAATTTTTTTTTAAAAGTGGAATTATCTAGTCTGAAGGTACACAAAAGTTGTTAGAGCTATAAAAATATGTCTAATCAGCCTGACACCTTAAAAGAGTCCATGTTACCTCCCAAGGATGCATGTTCTTCATTTTGAGAACCTCTGGTGAAGAGAAGACAGAGCATCCTGCACTCTGAGTGTTTGGTAGCCGCCCATGTCCCTGGTGTGGGAATCTAAGACCATGGCTTTTCTGCACTCTGGGTATTGGGCAGCAGCCCGTGTCCCTGGTGTGGGAGTCTGAGACCGTGGCTTTTCTGCACTCTGGGTGTTGGGCGGCAGCCCGTGTCCCTGGTGTGGGAGTCTGAGACCGTGGCTTTTCCCTGCAGCAGCAGAGCTGTGCACAGTGAGGCTGTACTCCTCGTGTGCTTGCGTGAGGGCTCTCTAGGACATAACAAGATAGGTGAGGATGCAATTAGGTTTTAGCATGGTGTAGAACCACGGTTCTACCTGCGGTCCATCATGGACTTCCAAACAGTGGGTTCCACGTCCCTAGGAGCAGCCCACGGGTACTTTATTTCTGCATCTATCTTCTTGAATGAGCAGGGATAGTTTAGAAGTTGTCTAGCTAAGTGCCATCTCCATCAACACGTGCAGTGATCACTTGCCAGCTCTGCTGCCGTGGGTCTGGCTCTACAGCCTTCAGTCACCATCGCAGGATGGTTTACAGACAGGCTGCTTCCTCAAACCAGACACGTGGAAAAGCTGGACGCCTCATCAGTGCTTAGAGATGTGTGAGACTTTGTCCAATTTATCTGGTGGACTATGGGGAGCGTGAATTAGTCAAGAGTCTCCAAAGAAACAGAACAGGACTGTGTGCACCACAATGCATGCTGTCACCTCTTGGTGTCCAGGGGGATTGGTTCAGGTCCTCCCACAGACACGATATACAATGCCACAGCATAGAGCCTACACACTATCCTCTAACACACTTTGTCACCAATACATTTATACTATCTAATATTATGTAAATGGTTGTTATACTGTATTATTCAAAGGATAATGACATGGAAATATTTACATTTTGTCAAGATGTGAGTTTTGGGAAACATCTTTGATTTGGGTTGTTGAATTCAAAAAATTCAGAACTCCCTGAATATGAATGGGTGCTTATGCATATACAGATACTCTTAACATATATTTTACAGATATATAAATAGTATAATGTATACATTATAATATATAATGTACATATATAAGATTTATTTTTATCTGTATAGGCATTTTGACTGCATGTTTATCTATGCATCACGTATGTGCAGTGCCTGTGGAGGCCAGAAGAAGGAGTCAGATCCCTAGGAACTGGAGTTAGAGACCATTGTTAGTTTCTGTGTGGGTGCTGGGAATTGAACCTGGGACCTGTGTAGGAGCAAGAAGTGCTCTTAACTTCTTAACCGCCTCTCTAACCCCTATGAACATATCTCAAGTGGCTAGGAAAAAAATCTAAAGAAGGACATGGCACTTAAAGTGGTATGAAATCCAAGTTTCTGTGGCCAGGACTTTATTAGAACATTGACACATTGGTTTATATTTGTTTTCTCTATGGCTGCTTTTGAGCTATACCTGCAATGTGAGGTGTTTGACTGGGATGCACTCTGTGGCCTACAAAGCCTGCAGTGTTTACTGTCTTTCAGGGAAAGCCCACCAAGTCTACTTCCACACCAAGTGTTGGAGAACAAAACCAAAAACCAGGCGTTTGGCTGAGTCCAGTTGAGAGCCTGGTAGCAGGCAAGGAAAGAGACAGTGCCTCTGAGTCTAAGTGCCTGGACTAGACGTGGGTTTGACGGCTTCAAGTCCTATGTATTTCCAGAAGGTGTGAGTAAAAGGACCCAGAGGGAGAGCAGGCCCACACCTGCCAGAGCTGTTAGCAGAAGGTCGTGACGGTGCGTGGGTCTTGGGCAGAGGCAGCAGGAGGCAATCAGGGAACCGAATTCGTAATTTTCTTTACGCCCAAATGCATTAGATAAAAAAAGGGCATAACCCAGTGGGAGGGACTTTGCCTTTCATTTTCTGATCTCCTCAGGCAGCTGCCTCAACTCCCCAGTGGGATTCATCGCTGCAATTACTGAGATCTGAGGTGCACACTCTAAAAATGTCAGAAGAAATGTAGTATTTCCTTCAGAAAATTATCCTAAACTGCCAGCCGTGAAATGCTTTAAAAAACCCACACTCTGTGTAGAAGTCTACCAAATGCTTCTGAGAGATTCATCCTGTTTGCTTTGCTGTTGACGCAAACAAAAGCCGAGGAACACGAAGTCCTCTTATGCACAGGTAGGAAATTCTAAAGAGTACAGCTACCATTTTGAAATATTTCTTCTCCCGTTGGAATCCTACTTTACTTCAGGCCTTATTGAGATGTCTTCTTTGATTCAGCCCTTTGTTGTGTAGCGTGATCTCCTTACAGAAATGGTGCTTTCTAGAAGACATTGCATTTTTTTAAAAAATGTAGAACCAACAGAACATTTGGCCAGTGTGGATTCTGAATGGCACAATTTTGACTTCTGTGTTCTGATTTGCTGGGTTGCCTGGGATGGCTTAAGGCTTGTTGAGTCCCCTGTATTATTTATTCTTGTTGTGTTTCCTCTCTTGTACTTTTGGGGTGCAGAGCTGGTGAGTGAGACTGTTAACCCAGAGGTCGAGTTCAAGCTCAGGAGCATGGGACCGTCAGTGGTCATGCATTGTCAGAGAGCTGTGCAGAGAAGTCACTTCATAGGCTGGTGACAGGGAGAAAGTGCACACACCCACGCCACAGAGCAAGTGAGGCACAGTGGCAAGACAGAGCTATGAGACGTTCTGTGGGGACCCCAACAGCTGCAGTCTGTATGGCTGAGTGCGTACTGATGACATGGATTCCCGTCTGTCTCCGTCTTTTTCAAGCGTTTTGTAGATAGGACTTTAATTGTCAAGAGTCTAAAGTTCACAAAATTCCTAGGGATGAGGTCAGTATTCAAACCCAGCTCCAGGTTTGGGTGCTGAGGTTACCTAAGCTTTACAAACACCTAAGTTTTACAAACCAAGGCCTGGAAGAGAGGACATCCATGAGTGTGGGGGGCGTCATTTAAGGGATGGCCTGAGCCTCATGTTCAGCTTCTCAATACTACTTACAAATGAGGTTATCCAGGTTCATTGCAATGTTCGATGATTTTATGCCAAAGTTGCTAAGTTGCACATAGTTGAGTTTATCTATATACCTTATACAAACTATATATAAATGTAAATAATACATACTACATAGAAAATACTTATATAAAACATGTGTTTCTATATATTCCTTTACTGTGGCCTTATTTTTAATAAGATGAGAACCTAGAAATGGAGCCACCATTTTCTGTTTCCCCCAAGTGGCCCTACAGCCTATTAGAAGTAATATTACTTAATTCATAGGATAAATCAAATCCTTGAGTGATAAATAGGTAATTTTGTTAGCGCTCAGCGTCTCACCTTGCCATTCGGTCATAGAATGTTAGCTCTGTTTGTTAAAAACACCCAAACAGGCCAGGCTCCGGTGGCACACATTTTTAATCCCAGAACTCAGGAGGCAGAGGCAGGCAGATCTCTGAGTTCGAGGCCAGCCTGGTCTACATAGTAAATAGGATAGCCAGGACCAGGCAAAGAAGCTCTGTCTTTAAAAATAAACAAGCAAACAGAACAAAACACAGCACCAAAAGAGAGATACATAGTTTACTATGGACAGACAGTTGTTTTCAAAACGGTTTAGTTAAGATAGCTAGGGCTAGAGAGGTGGCTCATAGGGTGAAGCGTTTGCCATGCAAGCACTGGGCCAGGTTACTCCGGGTGTGGTGGTGTGTTCTTTAACTCTGACGTTCCTGCAGAGGTGGGAGATGAATCTGGAAAGCGCCTGGAAGCGGGGGACCAGCAACAAAGAGACACTCACTCTGCAGTGAAGAAGGCAAGGGCTGCTGCCCACGGCCGTCTTCTGACCTCTAACACAGCGGGGCACGTGTGCGCCCACACTCACACACAAACGCATGCACATTGCACACCTCTCTTGCGCGCATGCAATTGAAAGCCATAAACTTAAAGAAATCTTTGAAAAAAATGTATCTGATCAAAGATCATATTCAAAATCTTATAACAAAGAACCTATTGGAACTCAACAGTAAGAAACAATTCAACTGAAAAACTGGAAAATATATCTGAATAGATACCTTTCTAAAGAAGATACACAGTCAGTGCATAAACAAGGAAAGGATGCCAGTATATTTTTCTCATTGGAAATTACTATACACCTAAAACCTCAAACCCTGACGTCACAAATGCTAGCCAGTGCCCTTGGTGACCGTGGAGCCACAGGAATGGCCCTGCATTCTATTGGGAGTGAAAATAGTGCAGTCACTTTGCACGAACAGAATTTCAGTTTCTTGCAAAATTAAGCATACTACTTTAAAAAAGGACTTATTATTAATGTACGTGTGTGGTGTGTGTGTGTGATATGTGTGGTGTGTGTATGTGTGGTGTGTGTGTGTGCGGCGTGTGTATGGTGTGTCTGTGGAGTGTGTGTGGTGGGTGCAGGCAAGAGCGTGCCCATGCATGCATTCAGTGCTTTGGGAGGCCAGAGGAGGGCATTAGATCCCCTGGAATAGACTTATCAGTGGTTTGTGAGCTGCTGTGTGGAACTGGGAACTGAACTCAGGTTCTCTGGAAGAGCAGCAAGCTCTCTTAACTGCTGAGCTATCTCTCTAGCCCCTTCCTTTAATTTTGCCCCTGCCCCTTGTTCCCACCCAGAGTTGAGGACCTAACTGAGGGTCTTGTGCTGGCTACGCAAGGGCTCTACCATTGATCAAACTCCCAACCCCTTACTTAGCCATATGACCCAGTAATTATTTTCCTAGGCCTGTGTCCAAATAAACTGAAAATATATAGAAACCATGAAAAAGCCTGAATGTTAACATTTACGGTGGCTTTATTGATGATCGCAAAAACTTGGAAGCTACCAAGAGGAAACCAATGGACAAACAAGAAAATGCTATTCAATGGAAAGCATGAGCTATCCAGGCAGGGAAGGACTGCGAGGAAGCTTACGTGCATGTTACTAAGTGAAATAAGTTAATCTGAAGAAACTGTATGCTATGTGATGCCATTCATGGACCTTCTAGAAAAAGGCCAAACTACACAAAGAGGAAAAAGATGAGGGATTGCGGGGGGGGGGGCAGGAGACGTGAACGAGGGGAGCACAGACGGCTTATATGGCAGGAAGCTATTCTGCATGACATTGCAGTGATAGATACAGGCCACGATTCAGTCGTCAGAACGTATAGAATATACGCCGTGAGTGAGGCATGTGGCACATGGACACACATGTAAAGAGGACATTGTGGCCTCAGGGGTGGGACACGCTCTAGTTTCAACCCCAGTTTTTGGTCAACACAAAATTTCTCTACAAATAAGATTGTGATTTTTAAGAAAAGGCAGAGATGTTAGCCTTGCTCCTATTGGCCTTGTTAATACTCATTAGTTTAGAAAGCCCAACCCTGATTAAAAGGGCAATTCATTGTGTTCATATAACCAGGTAAAGGGCACACTTAGAATGTCCGTTCCCATCTCTCGGCTCTGCTGGGATGAGCACCAATGGGCCGTGGGACGGACCATACAGAGAGGACACTGGGCCACAGGGCCTGGAGACAGAGGGTGAGGCGACAGCGAGAGGTTTGTAGGATTTCTGTTCCTTTCCAGAGTAAAGAATACATGTGATGAAGCCAAAACGAGGGCGGTGGGTGTGCAAGGAACACGCAGCCAGCCAGCCACGATCTGCTGAGTACCAATCACCATGTACCAGGCCCCGAGGATACAGGTGTCTAAGTAGATGGGGCTCCTCTCTCCAGAGACTACAGTCTAATGACTCTGATTTTTCTTATTTTTGAGACAGACTCTCATGTAGTCCAAGCTGGCCTTGAACTCTCTCTGTAGCCAAGGATGACCTTAAACCCCTGCTCCCACCTCCCAAGTGCTGGGGTTGCAGATGCCTGCCCCATACTTGGCTTCGTTGGAGTTTCTTTGACTGTGAGATTGGGGGAGACAGTTTTAGTTCTGTTTTGAGCTGCAATGCCTACCGGCTGTGGCATCCTGAATGACTTTCACTATAAAATGGGGGCTTAGAGGTATCCGTTACTGTTGGATTTGAGGGCTGAATTAGGTATATAAAGTGCTTTACACACAGACCACATGCAGGTTAGAGTCACACATCCCTTCCAGTGAGATCAGAAAGAAATTAAGGCTGTTAAAGGTACGGTGTGCTCCCTTAACTCTGCAATTGCCACCAGCTCAAGGCTTGACATAAAGACATTGATCCCAAAAGACGGCTCAGCAGCTATAGACACTTGCCACCAGGCCCGCTGACCTAAGCTGGATCCCAGTGGCTCCATGTCATGGAAGAACTGACTCATATGAGTGGTCCTCTGACCTCAAGAAGCATACTGTGGCACACATGCCTACCCAGTAAACACATACAAATTAACAAAATAGAAAATAAATGTCATAAAAAAGAAAACTTATGTTGAGGCTGCAGTGTCTTGAAGAGTGAAAAGTCTTTTATCTGACAAATGACCTAGTGAAGACAGGCCTCTCTCCTCAGAGGCCTTGCTGTAGCTGCTGCTTCAGGGAGAAAGAATGCATGCATACATACATTGTGTGTGCACACATGTATGCTTGAGTATATGTGCATGCACATGTGCATACATGTAATTGCATGTGTGTATGTTGCACATGTGTGAACATGTGTGCATATATATTTTGTAATTTTGTTCTCCAGATAAGGATAAACAAAACCCACAAATAAAGACACTTAATGAGACTTATAACACATACACACCCTGCACACACACATACAAGCCATATACACACATGGGCCATACACTCATACCATACATACACACACTCTACACACACATACCATGCCCACGCAGTATACACATGTATCATAATACATACATCCTATATACTCCATCACATATACCATACATAAACAGATACATACCACACACATACCCTATATATACACATAGACCATGCACACATACCATATATATAGCCTAAACATACATGTACCATGCATACACCACATACACATATCCTATACAAACATGCACCACACACAAACATGCCATACATATACCATATATACATACCACACAATGCACCATGCATACCCCACATATGGATACATCATACATGCACCCCCATATGTGTATATATGTGTATATATACACACACATATATTTACATGCACTGTGTTTGTACACTATGTACACCCACACCCACACACAGATTCAGTTCACTTGTAAGCAGGTGGCAATAAACAGCTAATTAATAAAATCTTTCTGCTGTGGCGTGAAGAAGCTCTGTCACCCAGCCGAGTGGCCCTTGGCTCCTTTCCTTTGCTCCTGCTCTGTAAGTGGAGGAGGACGTGCCCCTGAGTCCAGAGAATGGGTTTCTAAGTGGCCAGCAGCAGCCAGAGACACGAGAACCGCTGCTCAGAGGACCCTGGCAGAGAAGCGCATCGGACTGAGGGCCGAGGGGACTCTCTGAACAGAGGGTGGTGCAGTTCATCTCGGGAAACAATAGCTCCTTTCCTGAGTTGTCTGCCTTTATGGAGGAAGAGAGAGACAAGAATTACATATTTGATATCTTTGGTGAAACCTTAATGTTAGTTTTATTTATTTATTTGGCATATATGTATATGTGTGCATCTGTTTGTGTGAAGGCCAGAGGGGAGGATTGGGTGTCCCTCTGTCACTCTGTGTCTTGATCCCTTGAGGTACATTGTCTTCCTGGAGCTTACATTTTTCTGGGTGGGCTGGCGTCCAGCCAGCAATCCTCACGTCTCTGTGCGGGGCTTGCTCGATGGGGCCGCATTCAGCTCTTTATGTGACTGGGATCTGAACTCAGGTCCGTGTTCAGTTGATCTACTTCTGGTCCACTCATCCATCTCCCTAGCCCCCAGTTTGATTATTTTGTCAAGAAATAAACAACAGATTCTCTGCATAGCCGAAAGCCTGATGCTGTTATTAATTACCTAACAAATTATTACTATTTTTTCCTTAGCTGGGAATCTTTGGTCAGTGTTCTGTCTCAAAACTTAAAAGCTTCGTTCCTTCTGCTTTCCTCCCCGAGGGATCTCTGCTCATTATGGTCCTTAGATGTTTTATGAATTCTAATCTATAAGCTGCTCAAATCTTCTCAGAGCCAGGCAGGAATAAATCTTAAGTAAATGTAAAAATAGTATCTTGTCCTCGAGTGGGCAGTCTTGAAACCATAAATACAATCGAATTCCGGCTCACCCCTTGAACCCAAAGCTCTTGTTTAAATCATGGAGACATGTTTTTAGAGCTGTGGTCATTCTCTGCTGTAGATTTTTCCTTTCTTCAGAGGCCAAATTGGGCACTAAGTAGAGATATTTTAAAATGATAATTGAAAGACAGTTATTTTTAAGTCTCTTGGAAACAGTGTGTTTTCATATCTATTGAAACCAGAAGAGTGTGGACGGGGTAGCATGCAAGGAAAGAAAGGAAGGAGAGATGAGGGGAGGGTAGGAGAGAGGAGAAGGTAGGGGAGGGGCGGGTAAGGGAGGGAAGAAGAGAGGAGGGATGGAGAGGAGAAATGAGGGGAGGGTGGGAGAGAGGAGAAGGTGGGGGAGGGGAGAGGAGGGGAGGAGAAGGAGAATGGTAAGTGCTGTGGGCACAGTATAGTTCTTAGGTTGAATCTGAATTTCATGCGTGTTAGTAGCGGTGTCTGTTTCCTCCGCAGAAAGGCAGAGCAGTAATGCTCGCCGGTGAGGATTGCTGTGGGGAGTAAACTCAGTGAACGGCTTGTTACTGCCCTTCTATCAGGATTGATGGCACATCCTACGGTAAATGCTCTATCTGCACTAATCTTCATATCATGCCTGTGATTAATAGACAATCAACTGTGACATTTAAAAATACACATTGTGAGATGAATTCAGATAAAGAGCAAAAATAATAACAGCACTGCCTATTTTTAGAGCAGCTGAAGTAATCTTGATCACATACGCTACTTATTTGGAGAATGGATTATAAAACTTAGATGTTCTCTGAACACTGAGTCTCCAGTCCGGTGCCTGCCACGTCACAGGCTCAACGGACATCAGTGAGCTGCTAGAGATGGTGGGCATAAAACGCAGCATTGCCTTAAACACTGGGTGGCATCATGGCATCAGCTGGGGAGTGGGGTCATGACACTTCAAAGACACAGTGGAGTGAAGGGGAAGGGAAGATAGGCAGAGTAATTCTGTTTGAGTTTAAGAAAGAAAAATAATAGATTGTGAATTGTTTCCTAAACAGACACATTCACAAAGTGAGCTGGGACAAATATTTTTTTCATCATGAACCATGATAAAATATGTTTTCTTAAAAGCTAGTGATACAGGAGAAATTCAGTTATCAGCTGGACAGGTGAACCCTATATTGACGAGGATAGCAGCTTGTGCATTTAATGTAGACCAGTGTATTTATCTTTCTATTTTCAGACAAGTCACAACTTATATGGAAAAGTTTATGTCTAATACTACCCTGAGATGAAGAATAAAACACAGAAAATTTTTAATTTCATTTTCATAAGCGTCCAGGGAGGTCGGCCTGTAAGATAGACCATCTCGGTGTGTGTCCCGAGCGCTTTATGAGCTTAAACATTGTCCTGGAGACCGCACAGCTGCTGCACATGTGACTTGACCTGACTGTCTGCAGGGCTCATGGGCTAGAATGGCCATCCTATGCTTTGACAAGGCAGTGCTCAGCCTCTTGATGACTGCGTTATGACCCTGCCACCTTCCTAGAGCCCAGGGAAGTGAAAGGTGATGAAACTGAGCCTGCTTCCCTTTAGTCACGGCTCAGTTCAAGGCAGCAGAGAGCACTGAGTTCAGAAACGCAGAGAAGGCGCTGCCCTTCTGAGCCGCTTGAGCCCTGACTTTATCTTTCATTCTCCTCAATCTTTTTCTAAGCTGTTGTCAAGGGCAATGCCCTCCAGTCCTGCACCGTGTGCTGGCACCATTCTGAGCAGGGTCACACTGAACTCTCACAGAGATTTCCACCAGCTTCTCTTAGCATCCCCATTTTACTAATGGTTAGCCTGAAGCCTGCAAAGGACCCGTGAGTTGTCCAAGCCCACAAGCTACACACAGCAATGCTGGATTTCAACCCTTGCAGACCTGCCCTAGAGCTACGCACTGACCTTGACAACAGAGAGTCCCATAGACCCTTACATGGTTCTGGTTCAATTCTTTGGTCACCTCTTTTCTTCACTCTCATCCCTCCCTCCCTCCCTCTATTTTTCTCTCTCCTGTCCCCCCCCCTCCATTTTTCAGTGCTAGAGAATCAAACCCAGGGCCTTGCACAGTGCACTAACTGAGCTCCATCTGGGTCCCTTCTGATTACGCGTGACAGGACTTTTCTTTTGAGCTCATAGAAAGTCCATTCCATTTAACATGGTCACACTGTCACTTTGCTCCCTGGCCAGCTCTGTGTGGAGCGAACAGGCTTTGTTTTGAGAATGCTTGCAGAAGCCACGCCCCTGCATCCCCTCCAGCTGGAGGAGCAGTTTCCCAGATCTTCTCTTCCCAAGCTCATGCCAATGTGGCCTCAGAGTCTCATTGAGGACTAAGGTTTTTATCTGTTTAATTTTATGAAGTAGCCATTTCTTCCAGCCTTTTGTAAGAATGAATCCATTCTTCAGTTCTTTCTTTCATCAGAATTAAATTTATTTTTCTTCAGCTATTTAAAAGTTGGTTTAAAATAATCCATGTAGTGACTTCCCTTCGCTTTCCCATATTCTTCCTATAAAGAGGCTATAAGTGGCTGCAAGGGAAAATACCTTGAAATCCCAAGTGTAGGTGCTCAGAGTCCAGCATTTTAATTTCAGTCCTTTGAGGCCAGCCAGAATCTGAACTGAAAACTTGGATTATTTTTCTTCCCTCTTAGACATATAACCAGAGTCCTGGAGCTCAGGGGCCATGAATGTCTTCTTTGGCATGACCTTTGTTTTAGGTAGGGGCGGGGCAGCAAAGAGGACAGAGCAGCGTATGGTCTTTCCCAGTCCTCCAGCTCGAGTCTGATCAAATGCACTTGATACAGTTTACACCCTTGCCCTCTGGAGACAGAGCAGCCGTCGGCTACCTCCGGACGACTCACCTGCAGGCCTTGTATTCCAGGTCATTCCTCAAGACTGTGTTTTTCTTTGATGAAGTCTGTGTTTTTCTTTGAAGTCTGTCTTCCCTCTGTCAAACTCCAGATCTGCAGCCTTGACTTTAAGGGTATTTTGTTCACATCCAGATTTTTAATCTGTGGCAGGCAGTTAGTGTTTCGTCAAGAACACAGACACGTGATGCTGGGTTAGGGGATAACTATCGGGATCCCCTCAGAAAGGTACAGAAAGAGCTTCAAATAACTGAGAGCAGAGGACACCTCCAAACCCTAGGCCTGTGTGCTCTAAAGGAGTCTCCGCCATTTAAATTTTATTGAAATATTATCCTACAATGGGTGCAGCTAGGGGTTGGAGAGACAGCTCAGTTTAAAGAATCTTTACTGCTCTTGCAGAGGACCCAGCTTTGGTTTTCAGCACCCACATTGGCCACTTGTAACTCCAGTTCCAGGGGATCTGACACCCCCTCTCTGGTCTCTACAGGCATCTGGCTGCACAATGCACATAAACTCGTGCAGGCACATGCACAGATATGATAGACAGACAGACAGACAGACCTTGAGAATTGGGAGTGGCTGGAGAGCACACACAGGCCATTCTGGGAAGTGCTTTAAAATGCAATCTACACAGTCTGTGGTGTGGTACAAGGACAAGATTGGAGTAGGTGGGTGTGGCCAGTGCAGCTCCCCTGTGTGAGGCTCAGTTACTTTAGGAGATAATTACTTTAGTTTGCTTGCTGAGTGGGGTCTGTGTTCCCCATCACTTTCTCCTGCCTTGCCTGGTGTCTTGTCCTCCACGTGTAAGGACAGGGGAGCCAGAGAGTTTTGTTTCAGTGTGACTGAGTTTGGATGGCTTTGTGCTCTCGGGGTCTCCTAGGCGGTTCTCTGGATTGCTTAGACTCCTGCCCATCAGCTGGAGCACACTCTCCTGTCCCTGGCTCGTGACTTCTCCTGTTGTCACTAA
The DNA here is from genome assembly GCA_004026605.1 of Ondatra zibethicus. Lineage (NCBI taxonomy): Eukaryota > Metazoa > Chordata > Mammalia > Rodentia > Cricetidae > Ondatra > Ondatra zibethicus. The sequence continues at coordinate 114,693 of PVIU01001624.1, read as the reverse complement.
CTCCTTTGCTCCCAGAAATCTGCAAGCTGCCTCATTTTGGTTTCCTATGGTCTCAGCAGCTTCTGGGAGAGCCTGAGAGACAGGGCCTAGCTTGACTTGACCCAAACTCTGTCTGATGTGTGGTCTCCGTTTTGCCTGATGATGAACATCCATGATGATACAGACTCGGCGGGGGGCACCCTCTCCATCACTGTCTTTCTGCTCAGATCATCGTGCGGCCCCAGCTTCCTTTGGCTCTCTAAGACAGAGCAAGGGGACTGTTCCGGACTCAGGTCAACGAGGATGGCAGTTTTCAGGAAGCAGTTCTTATTCAGCTTTTATCTCTGAGCTCCTCATGCCTGTGCCAAGGGTCTTCAGTCCTTGTAGCCTGGGTCAAAGGTCATCGCCACCAGCGGCTCTGGGCCGTGCATGGGCTCCTGATACTTCTGCACCTGGAGCTCTCCTCGGGGGTGTAGGCGCACTCCTCCTGGTTTTTCTGATTTCCTGTTTGAGCATCACCCCTTCTGTGTTTGCCTCTATGGCATCTTTTTGGACATCTTCCCAGTGAATTAAGGTAGACTCTGAAATAAACCAACACGCCTCTGTGTGACCGGGAGATCAGATAAAGCCGCGGCTTTTCATTTCCTTTATCAAAATTGTGCTGTTGGGAGGATTGAGTTTTGGAATTAAGAACAAGATAAAAAGGAGAGATTGGCCAATCGGTGCTCTGCACTGTTCAGGTGAGAAAAAGAGAAACTTGGCTGACCAACAAAAATCGGAACAATAAAATAAATCAATAAATCAATGAGACAATTAGGTATCCACACAGATCCTTATGAGTTTTTGTTTGTGTTTTGAGATAGGGTCTCACCATGTGGCCCTGGCTAAGTTGGAACTCACTTTGTAGACTAGTCTTGCTTTGCGCTCATAGACATCAACCCCTCTGCCTCCCAGTTGCTGGCCCGTGGCTGGCTAGACTTTTGCACTTTGTTGTTGCCCCTAGAGATAAGGGCTAATCTTTAAAAACTGAATTGAGACATTAGAAACCCAGGGATGACTGAGTTGGTCTTGGGCCAGGGGTGCTGTGTAATGGGACACAAAACAAATCTAGGCAAATAGACCCTTAATCCCTACACGCTCATAGAGTCACAGTGTCCAGGAAGCAAGACCTGCCAGTCCAACACAGTAGCCCTGACGTGGGACTTCCCATCTGGTCTGGTAGTGTACTCTTTTATCATAACATGTTTTATGCGTCTGTTTCTATGTTAGAAGGAGGGCAAGTGGGAAGCCCTCCTTTATCACGTAGGACTGGCGGCCCCACAGGAGACATGGCCAACGCTCTCGGTCCTCTGGCAATTGCTCATGGGTGTTACCATGACAAGTCCACCTGGAAGAAAGACCTCTTGCTATTGGCACATGTGACGCCTAGTCACGTGTCAGCTTATCCGTGCTACAGACTATGATGCAGGCCACACGATCGGCCATAGTGACGGGACCCACTAGTGTCTATTTCCTCATCTCAACCCCAGAAAATGGTTTGAACCAAGGTTCTATTTGCAAGAAAGTCCTTATGGTCCTTCTGGAATGCACAACCAACTCCTCCGCTCTGGCCTGTGTCCCTTGCTCTCCTCGGGACAGGACCTGGAGGACAGGGCTGCATTGTGCTAAGTTCCATGTTCCCTTCTGCCATAAGGCAGTATCGCTGCTGTGGACCCTGTGAGAACTTTAGGCTGCACCCCCTTTCCCAGGATTAATGCGAATGCTAGGGTGACTTTCTTGAAGTATTTAGATAATGCCATTGATAATGGGGCTGATAAATAATTATCTAGTTCCTGCGGTCACTAGGCTTTATGCAAAAGCCCTGAATTCTCTCTACCCTCTATGAAGGAGGTGTTTTGCATTCCCATAGATACAAAGGAGTCTGAGGCAGAAGGTGACATGTTGTCCTGGACCCATCTGGGGGCAACACAAGATCCAAATTAGGCTGCCCAGCATGGGAGTCCGCCGTTATTACTACTTCTTGAACTCCATTACAGTGATGTAAAATCCAAATAAAAATGCATCTAAAACTAAGTAACTGCTGACTCTTGGTAAAATATCATTTTTCAGTCTTCTATAGGCCTTTTCAGGGTTAATGCTCTGGATGTGCATCTTCCTCCCAAGTTGTATTATTTGCGTCTGGAGACAGAGCGTGATAGCATCAACAAAACCTAACAATGACCATTGTGTTCCTTTTCTGTTTGTTGAGACAAGATCCCACTCTGTAACGCAGGCCTCCCTCAAGATCTCCATCCTCCTGTCTCAGCCTCCAGCGTGCTGTATTACAGAAGTGAACTAATACATACCTGCCTTGTATCGGTTTATCTTGCTGTGTAACAGATTATGCTTGAGTGTGCGAAGCACAGACTGATGACCTCATAGTCCACACGGGCCCAGAGTCCAGCACGGGTTAGCGAGGTGATCCAGCTCCTCTGTCAGGGCCTCAACAGGCTGAAAGCGAGGTGGTGACTGTGCCGTGATGCCCAGTGGCGTCTCACGTGCCACTTGGTGCTGGCTGGCAGCTTCCGTGGCTTCAGGTTGGAGTGCTGAGGTTCCTGTTTCATGCTGGTTGTGAGTGAGGTCCCCTCATTATCCACGGGCGCCCATGGCAGTTTGCAGCACAGATGTTTACTTCCTTCCTGGCCAGCAGGGAATACGTTCCTCTGACTCGTGATTCTTCTGTGGGTCTACCGGGATAGGATGACTCTCCCATGGCCGCTCATCACACGCTGGGAGCTGGGTGAGGAGTAGCCGTCCCAACATTTTCACAGCCACCGCCCACTTTGAAGGGGAGGTCATTAGACAGTATACAGATCTTGGATGTTATTTTGAAGTCCTACCTCCTGGAGTTGACATTCCTGGGGAGTCTCTGCCAAGCGCTAAATGTGTGGAACTGGTTATTAGCCAAAGTGGCCCCACCACCAAGATGTGGTTGAATGGATCTATGGGATCAGGAGTTTTTCTGCTCAAGGCCCCTTATTGTCATGGGGGACAACGAAGACCACTAAATGCCAGGTAGTGAAATTACTGAGCTAGCTCATGAATGTGGTCTTGATAACAGTGTTTTCATAGGCTGTGAGCCCTAGGCAGTGCCTTGGGCGATGGACTTTTCTCATCTTGAGCAACATTGTTTCATTTTAAATAATAAAGTTAGTATGCTTCTCTTGCTGACTCTTATCAATTGTTTTCTTTCCTTCGGTATGAGCAGAATCTGTGGGAGGCGCTGCTTTAATTTCGGTCACATCTTGCTTTTGTTTTTGTTCTCACGGAAGCAATTTTAATATGAAAGTTGATCCAGTTGTGAATTATTTTGGAAGAACTTCAGCGTCAATTTGGAACAGTAAGGCAAAGGCCACTAGGAAATCTCCGTGAATCACATGGTCTTCTTCCCCCTAACAAGCAGCACTGCCTTTAGCAGGGAGGGATTTTTGTCTGTGAGGGTTTAATTGCCTTCCAGCTTTAAATTCCAATGACCTAGGGGTGAGGTGGAGAAAAGCAGGTGCTTTTATCTAGACAAGTGTAGTGCACACTGAAATTGCAGGCGTTGGAACAATGAAATCTTTCATCGATATGAGAGGTTTTTATTTGTAAAGTGCTGTGAGTTCCAGTCAGGATTATGTTCATTCTTTCCAGAAGGAGGCAAGCCCGTGTTTTAGATAAAAGAGGGAGGGACCCGAGGAGAAGCTCTTTAGTTTGTCCTCAAATGGTCAGGCGGAGAATTCCTATCTTTTAAGAGTTAGGGCTGAAGACAGTGACCTGCCGGGAACACTTAGAGCGATGATGAGAGCATTCTTGCATTTTTATGATAAATGTAATGCATGCTAGTCGTAAAAAGTGAAATTGTCAAAATAGAAGTGAAACAAGAGTCCCTTACTTTCAATGCTTGAATAACAATTGTCAATATTCTGACATCCCATGAATGACATGTATAATATATACATGCTTACTTTCAATGCTTGAATAACAATTGTCAATATTCTGACATCCCATGAATGACATGTATAATATATACATGCTTACTTGTCTAAGTCATGCTAAATAGATTCAACATCTGTGAACTATAATCTGGTAACTTTATTTAAAAATGTTATACAGTTCTGTTTTGAAGTTTTAAAATGTTTTAATTACTATCTGTGTTCACGCATGCTCGTGTGTGTCAATGTCTGATGTCTTTCTCTATTGCTTCCTGTCTTATTTTCTCGCTGAACCTGGAGCTCGCCATTTCTACTTGACTGGCTAGCTATCAAGCCTGGGGACCCACTTGTCTGCACACATCCGAGCACTGGGCTTAGACCCATGTCTCACCCAGCTCGTATGTGTGTGCTGGGGATTTGAACTCAGAGTCTCATGCCTGTGCGTTTACCTACCGAGCCACCTCCCCAACCCCATGGAGATTTTAACATGTAACTAAATATCTCTCCATACCTAATGATGGGTAAGGGCGGGCATACAGTGAGTCAGACTGCTTGAGTCTGAGTGAATCCTGGCTCGTCCATGCTTTTTTTGCTTTGGTCTAGGTATTTACCTTCAGGTAAACCCTTTTATCTTTGTTAAGTAAAGACAACAATGCTATTTCATAGGCTCTTAATAAAGAGTAAATGAGTATACATGTTTATCAGTTTGCTTAAAATCTAGCCTGGCACATAATAATTGCTATAAAGTATTCTGCCTTTGTTGATGTCGTATGCAGCTCTCTCTGCATGTGCTGGCTATGATTTGTTTTATTTAGCATGGGCAGATATTTGAGGGTTCCCAATTTTGATGATTAGGAATAATGATCCTATATATACTTTTTCATGTGCCCATGAAAGTTCTCTTTAAGTTACATGCTTGGAAGTAAAGTTCTTAGACAAAAATATAGACATCTTTTTAAGTTGTTTTTTTTTTTTTTTTTTTTTTTTTTTTTGTCTTTTGGGGGCAATTTGTCCCATGAAAGTCTGTATCGACTTACACCTCTGCATGCAATGTTGTGTGTATTTCCTCATCTCTTCAGGCCTTAAGACCACACTTGTATCTTGTGTTATTTTGGTTTGCAATTCTTGTGAGCTAGACAGATATTTTCCATGTGTTTATTTGCAATTTATACTTATTCATAAATCTTCGCTCTCCGATCTTTACCTATTTTTACATTTCTCTTTCAAAGTGACATTAAGTGATTTTCATGTATCGAAGACTGAGCTTGTTTAACACCTATGGCGCTGAAGGGCTGCTCAGAGCATGTGGCATGCATGACACAGACCATGGCCTCATGCAAGTTGATTCCCATGCAGGTGGGTGCTGTCTCTGACCTTCCATCAGAGATGTTCCACTATGGTCTGTTGCTCTGTGGGAGAGCAACAATATTAGTTTCTCATGTAAATGACACATACGGTCAATTAAGGAAGGGCTTGTTGGGCACAGCTCTACAAATGCTCCTCGTCCTCATCAGCGCCCTGCCTCTGTAACTTCAGAAATCACCGCAGCTCTGTAGGCTTTGGCGGATGAGATTTCATTAGTGACAATTTTCATCTTAAAATCATGGTAAATATTGTGACTGCCCGGGGAAAGAGTCTTTTGGTTTACTAAGAAACGTGGTGTTTCTGAACGGGAGACTGTCAGGTGTCTCCCGCACTGGTGGAGGAAGGCTTACTTTTGGATGTTCAATCAAGCGGGAAGGAGCACTCAGCAGCGCTGCTTAGGTACTTCCTGAGTTCTGAAGACTCCCAGAGGCTGAGAGACCTCTGGCTATGCTGTGTGTGTCGTCAGGTGCTGAATACCAGCTGCAGCTGATAGTCTGTGTTTGTTGGTCTTGTGGTTGTTGGTCTTGCATTGAGTTGGTCTTGTGTTGAGTTGGTCTTGTGTTGAGTTGTGTCTATATAAATATGTATGTCTTGTAAAAGGAAGAAAGCACCGTAACTGATATGGTTCCTGATAAGGTCATGGTAGATATAGGTATGTTATATAGATAAAATAGGTGTATATTAATGATCACATCAAATACAAACACACACATTTATTAGATTGTATGTATGTGTTTCATTTTTTCCTTATCCATCCCCATATTTCTGCTCTTTCCAAGTAGCCATTTGGTTTGCAGTGATTCTTTTTCTGGTGGTTTCCTCCAGGTCTTCATTGCTGAAGCGCCTGAGTCTTTAGTCACCACCTTTTATTGGTCTGTTAAAATACTCTGCTAACTTTATCCTTGCACTTGGAAGAAACACAGGGCAGCCAGGGAACCCTCTGGATTCCAGACGTTCTCTCCTGTGCCGCCACTGTCAGCAGGAGTCGTATTTTAAGCTTGAGAACTCTGACTCGTCACCTCACTAGGGTGAGCCCGCTCTCTGTCAGCTGGCACAGAGGCATGAGGCACTGCCTCAGGTTTGACCCCAGTGGAACCATCATGTGGAAATAGTTTCCGATAGGAATAGCTAACTCTGCCACACCACGGGAATATAACATGGTTGTTTTGTATGTTGTGTTGTTAGGTGAACTAATACAAACAGATCCTCCAGCTTTAACCCTTGGCCCTCAGACCTATAGATTTTAGTTGTCCAAGAAACTGCGCTTTGACTTGAGTTCCAGTTGGAACACTGTATACATAGCACATAGCCGTTGAAGTTGCTGCGTCCTAGTTACCAGTCATAGGTTAGCCTTCTGCCAGTGACCCAACCATTCTGACAGTCGCTTTTGGGAGGTGAGACATATACAGAGCAGAGAATAACATGCTACACACAGGCTGCTGTGAGACTGGACTTTGGTCAGATGTGCTGTGAGCAGAGACTGCTGTTTCGTTCCCAGCCGCCTGGACCTGAATAATCACACAGAAACTATATTAATTACAACACTGTTTAGACTATTCACTCAGGCTTCTTATTAACTAACTCTCACATCTTAAATTAACCCATTTCTATTAATCTGTGTATCGCCACGAAGCTGTGGCCTACTGGTCAGGTTCTGGTATGTCCCCTTCCTTCGGCAGCTACATGGCTTCTGCCTCCTTCGACAGCATCTATGACTCCATCTACACTCTCTCTGTTCTGATTTTCTGCCTGGCTTTACTCTGCTAATCCATTGGCCCAAACAGCTTTATTCATTGACCAATAAAAGCAACACAGATACAGAAGGCCCACCCACATCAGCGTGCTCTGGGAGATGCTGTGAGGGTAAACAAAGCTTTACCCGTTGTGAATGGGTGATGCTTATGAAAGACAAGGCACATCTAAAGGAGGAGCAGCTGTTCCAGTGAGGACGGGTTTTTGCACAATCCGGTGGTAAAGATGCCCCGCTGGCCCACGTAGGCTCATTGTTAGCCTCTGCTGTCCCCAGGCTCCCCACTCACTAATGGTAAAGGCTGAATTAGCTTTGGTAAGTATACACAGGACCTCCTTGATGGTTGCCATGACAACTCTGAAGAGAAGTTCACAGGGAAGGCACTTAGGGTCTGACCTAGTTAGGGTTGTTATTGTTGTGATGAAACTCCATGACCAAAAGCAACTTCCACATCACTGTTCATCATCGAAGGAAGTCAGGACAGAAACTCAAGCAGGGCAGGAACCTGGAGCAGAAGCTGATGCAGAGGCCATGGAGGGTGCTGCTTACTGGCTTGCTCCTCATGGCTTGCTCAACCTGCTTTCTTATAGAACCAGGACCACCAGCCCAGGGATGGCACCACCCACAATGGGCTGGGCCCTCCATCAATCTCTAATTAAGAAAATGCCTACAGCTCAATCTTACAGAGGTATTTTCTGAATTGAGATTCCCTTCTCTCGGATGACTTTATCTTTTATCAAGTTGGCAGAAAACTATATAGCATAGGGTCCAAATAAGGAGGAAAAGACTGATTGATCCTCTCAAAATGTATTACCTTGTCCAGTTAATTATCAAGAACCTTCTTAGTGACACCCTTAGTGAAGGAGACACAAATTTCATGATCTCTGTCCATCCCGAAAGGTTATCATTATGCCTGTTCTCTCCAAATGTTTTGGGGTTTTCTAATTTTCCAATTCTGTCCTTGCCAATTTTATGACGGTTTGGCCAGGCCAAACACTACCTAGCTGAGTCGGTACAGATCCTGACCCTTCTGCGGCCCTAAGAAAGTGGACATCCAGACATCAGCCCAAGTTCTGCTACCTGGGAAAATGTTCCTTTGTATTTGAAGGGGCACGCCCGAGTGGACCATGTACCAGCCTGCTCCCAGGTCGTGCTGGTAAACAGCGGAGGAGCACCTATGAATGCAACTGGGATGGTTTATAATGACCACCAACCTGATAGGATCCAGAAGCCCCTGGAGACAAATCCCTGGGCAGTTCTGTGAGGGGCTGTCCAGACTGAGAATGGCCTTGCTGAAATGTGGGCAATAGCCCTCAGTGGGCTGGGGTCTGGGGCTGAATTAAAAGGAGGCGCTAAACTGAGCACCAGCCTCCATCTCCCTGCATCCTGACCGAGGATGCCATGTGAACATCTGTCTCTAGCACTGTCGCTGTGGCGTCCCGCCATGGTGGGCTATGCTGGGGGAACTGCATTCCCAAAGGAAGCCTCCCTCTCTTACTTGGCTTTCGTCACAGCAAGCCACAGGATTCATTGTTCAAGTCCCCAGGACCTGCAGTAGGCTCACATACCACATCCCCTGGTGAGAGAAGCCAGCAGCACTTAGCTGATTTGATGGCTTGGGGGTCAAATGGTGACCAGTTAGTTTATAGTGCGCACCTCAACACACAGCCATCAGATGTCCATGGAGCTTTGCCCCCACCAGGGCTTAAGAAGGGGTTTTGAAGACAGAAAATTAGCAGCAGCTGCTTCTTCAGTGGAGAAAATTAACGACGACAACAGCAGGCTGGTTTTGTTTGAAAATCTTGTCTTCTAAGCTATGAGTCTTACATAGGGCTTGATATTGAACATACTTTTGTCCCTGAGATACGAGCAGCAATGCCTTCTGGGACGTATCTATGGAAAAAATCACTGAAGGCCATAGAGTTCAGAGTGACAGGAGATATATTTCCTAAGACAAATTACATTTTTCCTTGCTAACTTTTTATAGTATTGATAATAAAAATGTATTGTGAATGTTCGGGGAGATCTTTCTCCAGTAATAATCGCTTCTGCTTCACTTACCTGCCACGTCCTTAAAAGCTTTAGAAAACAGCAGGGTGTTTTGTTTCTAGGTGTTTCGTGAGATCATCTCCCATTCTCTGTTTTTATTAAATTACATTATTTTATGATGAGACAGAGCTACGGCTTCCATTACAAATCAAATACATAATGAGTTGCCTCAAGGCAAATACATTTGTAATCACCAGTCAAACCAAGAAATAGTTGTGTCTCTGTAACCCATTCTGTCATAACACTCTCTCCTCCTTCCATAAAGTAAATGGCATCTATGTTTTTATAATCATCACCTAATATGTATCCCTAGGTATTATAGCTTGTATTGCTTAATTAAAAAATATGACACTTTTAATTCATATATTTATATATTTTCATAGCATCTTTCTTTATAGTTTGCGGGTGATTTGGGGGGTCTGCTCAGAGGTGTTTCTCACAGTCTGGACTTTGCTGGCAGCATCCTCGCTGGTTCCAGCGGCATTCTTCTGTCATTCAGGTCTCCTAAAGCATGCTCACTGGGTTTAGGGGTTTGATCTGACTTAGACACACACACACAGACACACACACACACACACACACACGCACCCTCCTTTGGGTAGAGTTCCAAGAGAGTTTCCCCTTGGGAAGTCCATATTCTCGGTGTCCGTCTTTTAGTAATATCAACAATTGCTAATGTTCAAGCTCAGAATCATTTCTCTATCAGGCTTTTCTTTAATCTTGACGTTCTGTAGCCACACCTGTCATCTGACTTTGGTGAATAATTGTTTCTCCTTTTCTAAGTTTCGCTTGCCAGAAAAAAAAGCTTTCGCTAGACTTTGTTTACTAGACTTAAAAATCGCAGATTGGTGGTTTTTTTTTTTTTACCCCCCTTCCCAACACGCATATCCACATAGGAACTGGTGGCGTCTGCATGCTTCCTGGGTTCCCTTGGATTGCAATGGTTGTTTTGAGAGTCCAATAGATTGCAGGTTTGACCAGTGGAAATCTCTTAAACTTGACTCCCGGATACTTCGGCTAGATATTATTCCTGGATGTCTTTTGTGGATATGAAGTTCTATGAAATGAAGAGTCAACAACTTCTCATGCCGATCAGGCCTTGCTTCAACTCCTTTTTGACCTTAACTGACCAGGGAATGTGTTTGGAAGAGCAGGGAACGCCCTCTATAAAGAGGGAGTAAGTGGTTTCTATTTACAAAGGCTGTTGGCTTTGTGTTTAGAGACCAGAACACCAGCTTCCTGGTGGGCTATTCTTCTTTGTAGATGAGATTGCTTCCCCAGTGCTGTCCCTGTTTTCCGGAAAGATCTGATATTAATAGTTTTTTCTAGAATGACTTATTCTTCTGTGAAGCAGGAAACCTCGTTTAGTCAAATGTCTGGGATAAAACTGCAAACACGAGAACACCAGTTCCTAATCTTCCTCCTGAGTTCACTGCATAAACCAGCAGATCCCTACAGGTGACCTTTAGGGAAAAGCTAATCCAGTTTATGAACCACGCGACTGCCTCAGGCTTCGGTGTGCCTTGGAAATGTCATTACCCCCATCCACAAAGGAAGCCGATAGCAGCTCCTCTTAGTCGCCTGCTGCTCCTGTAACTCAAATCCTATTTTCTGTGTCTCGTTTTCTAGCTTGGACAACCCTGAGCCTTTTAACACCCTCATTTTTGTTTATGTGATAGCAGCTTCCTGGCATTTGGGCTATGAAGAAGGTTTATGATGCAAAATTGACAGAAATAACACTTGACCCAGCACATAAAACAGAACTCACAAGAGAAAACAAAGGTCATTTTGAAGAGCTCATGACACGATTGCCTGCAACAATTGTTTCTGAGTTTATGTGGCTGGTGTCTAGGGCCTTTTTTTTTCCTATGGGCTTGGGCTTGTAATACAGATTTGTGCTTCTGGATGTTCTTGTGGGGATAGAAAGCCTTTGAAAAAGATGGGAGATTCTCCATGACTGTATCCTTACCTTTGGGCCTCTGCAATTATACCACTGCCTTATTCCCAAGCCTTTAACAGGGTGAGGATGATATCTCAATCAGTAAAGAGCTTGCCATGCATGTAGAGGTCCTGAGTTCAATATCCAAGACACACACACACACACACACACACACACACACGGGGGCGGGGGAGTGTAGGAGACCTGACATGAGTGTATGGCTGTTGTTCCAGCTCTAGTGAGTAGGTAGATTCCTAGGATTCATTGGCTAACCAGCCCAGCCAAATCAGCATGTGAGATACATGAAGATATATATATTTACCCACACACATATGTACACATAGGAACACACCCACATGAACACACATAGACATGCATGTGTATTCACCCACACACATTGAACATACAGGAACACACACATGAACCCTTTCACACACACAGATATGCATATATACGCCCCTGCACACATATGTACACATAGAAACACACATTCCCTCCTGTCTATGGGTAAAGCATGAACTGCTGTGGCTCTGTTTTCTCTCCACGTTTTTCCCATGTTTCTTAAGGACTCTGTTTGGATGGGCAATAGTGCATTGGTTTCTTCCTGTGTCCTTCTCCCCAACCCAATGGCTCTGAGACTTGAGTTTGGAAGGAAGTGGAAAGACTCGAAGGAGCTTTCTAAAAAGCTCTGTTGTGGTCATGAGTTTGGTTTTCTTCGTAGTCATCACTATGTTCTTTTTCTGGTTTCTTTCACAGGGCAGGTCCCTAAATGTGACCTTTCCCCTTGGGGTATTTAGTCTTAGGGATAACCCATACGTAGTCCTTTCTCTCCAGAGGAGAAAATATTAATGTCTATAGGAGGAAAAGCTTTGTTCTGGCTCTGTTCTGATGCCTTAGAATATCTCAAAAGGATTTTTAGCAGATCAGAGGTCTGTGATCTGAATCAGGATACTTCTGATGGGGCAATATTTACAGAGAAAGTGAATTAGTAGTGAGGTTGGGTAATTAGTCCAGGGCAGTGGACTTAAGCCACAAGTGTACCTGGCAACCAAAGGCAAATTCTCACTTTGGTGGCTATATACCCTGCTGCCGGCTCTGCCAAGGACCTTGTCCACGTGAATAAATAAACGTAGGAGGCACAGAGCTCTTTGTATTCACGGGTAAGCACTAGGGGAACCTGGAATGTCACACACAGAGGGTTGCTCCTTCAAGGGAAGGAATGTTAAGCCTGTTATCTGGCCAGAGACTGGACGCAGAAGTGTTCTCTAGCCTGGTGACTTGTTTGGCTAGAGACTAAGGGCTCCAGATGCTCGCCCAAACTTTTATTGTAAATTTCTCTCAGTAAATCTATTGAACCTATCTTTATGGACATGTCCTGATGGACAGATCAGTCATGTCTGATCTGTATTTAGCTTATTTTGTTCCTCAAAGAAATTTATGTCTGGTTTGTTCTGTACTGGGATTGAGTTAATTGTCACCAGAATACTTTTCACTAAGTTGCTCTGTGCTTAAATATGCCTGAAATAAACCACTCAGTGTTAGAATCTTGAAGTTTGAGCCAACACCAGCTACTGGGTCATGTTGAGCCAAACAGCCTTCTTGCATCCCGTGGCTTCGTTTCTTTGCAGTCCGTTCTGGCTGGAAAGATCCCCAAAAGTAAAATTATAAATAAACAGAGTGGGAAGATGTATGCATGAGTCCTGCCCTACAACAAAGACGATTTAATTGGGCTTAACCTAAAAAAGAAGATGCCTGTAGAGATTTCAGAAATTTGATCTGTTTGCTGTTTTTTTTTTCTCTAGCCAGTAAAACCTTTGATGGTATGAAACATTCAGTTTTTATTTATTATTTATCTTTTCGTTAACCTATTTATTCACATATTCATCCAGCTTTTATTGAATGCCTGTAACTTGTAGGTGTGCTTGCTGGATTCTGAGGAGAGATCAGTAGCATGGGGAGAGAACCTAAAAATAGTGTCACATAATTATGTCTTTTTCTCTTGTTCCAGCTAGAATTTGCCTATGAATAAATAAGCACATGCTTAAGTTATTTGTGTTGGGAAACCCCTCTAACATGTACCTTAATATGCAAAATAATCTTGCTAACATTGTTTTGAACCTTCACAACTGGCACATGTCACTCTTGCAGAGGACTGACAAGCAGCTCTGTGCACCTGTGTCGGGTAGCTCACAGTCACCTGTGACTCCAGACCTAGGGCTTCTTCTGGTCTCTGCAGGAGCCTGCACTCACTTTCACCCACCATCCTCCCACATAGATGTAACCAAAATAAGATAAAAAGTCTTAAAAAAAAATCTAGTATTAAGCGTTAGGTACTGTGTTAACCTCTGAGGATAAGCGTGTATCCGAACAATTTCTACTTCAAAAAGGTGAGCATGCCTTGAACATGGGAAGCTCTGTGGCAGTAGCCACACTCATAGAGACAGAACCATCACTGTGGGAAATGCAATGACGGGCACGGGTGAGAAACACAAGACTCTCCTCGCAAAAGTCTCTCCAAGGGAATCTCACTCAACCAAAGTAAGAAGAATGAATTCAAGATAAGCAGCAGATTGGTGGATGGGAAATATCTCCCTCTTGCAGACGTGACTTTGCTGGTAAGGGAATAGGCCTCTCAGAGGGATGGATAGTGAGGCAGGGACAAGAACAAGAGAGAATGGGAGAGAGGGAGGGGAATGGGATAAGGAGGGTGAAGAGAAAAAGGAGAAATAGAGATTAGAGGTGTAGACAGAGAGAAGGGAGTGACCGCATTGGAGGTGACACAGGAGCGAACAGGCTTGTTAGGACAGGAAGTCTCAAGTGTGATAACTAGAAAACCGCAAGAAGTTTCATAAAACTGGAGCATGGGCATAGGGAGGACATCATGTTGAATTTTGAATTTTGAGTTTATCCTGGAGGCAGTTGAGTGAGCGTGACCAAGGGTGGCTTATCAAACCTGAATTTGAAAACGATCAATCTCAAAGATGGATGAGTTCATTGATGACACTAAAGTCTGGGAGTGCCCAACCGGTTGACATTGCACTATGACACTGTGGTCTACATATGTGCTGAGTCTCTTGCGTAGTTGTTCTGGATCATGGGACACAGGTTGGGCACACTGATCTAAAGCAATTGTGACCAGAATGGCGAGTGGGGGCTGGGTTGCTCAGTAGGCACGAGCTGTAGGGTTTCCTTATTGAAAGTGACTGTAAGAGGAACATCACATCCTGTCTCATGTGATGAGTGAGCGTCTTATGTGATGAAGATACAGGAAGAGAAGGATCTGACTCCATTAAGGGATGGTGCATGAAGTGTGCTCAATGCTCACGGGAGAGCCAGCCTGATGTTATGCAATAGCTCTCTAGTTAGTGCTTCCTGAGGTTAATAAAGTTCTGACTGAATATCTTTGATATATTAACATGGCATTTATTGAAGGAACTGGAGCCATGTGAACTATTCATGAGAGAATGTTCACATTTTACAATGGACAGATTCTGGTAGGGATGTGTGTGCCAAGGGAGTCTGGATTCAGATTTTCCATGTCCTTTGTTCTGAGATGCTAAGGGCATGACTTGCAAATCTAGAGTCTTTTCTTTGTGCCTGGTTGGGTGGTCGTTTGAGGTGGTGGTGGCAGGCAACGACCAGGAAGGCGCTGGGTGAGAGGTGGTAACCGCCGCTTTTCTTACTGCTGTGATTGGAGTGCTCTGACCAAAGCAGCTTACGGGAGAAAGAACCTTTGTTTCATGTTCCAGGTTATAGTTCATCGGTGGGCGGAGCCTGAGGCAGCCGCCCGCCATGTGTCTGCAGAGGGAGATGAATATGCCTGAGCTTGGTTTGTTTTAATCTTTTCTTCGGTTTGGGATCCCGGCCCACAGAATGGTGAAGCCTGCAGTGGGCGGGTCTTTTCCTGTTAGCCTCACAGTAACTGCCCCCACAAATACATAGATGTCCCAGAGTTTAACCTCATTTAGATAGTCCCACACACATGTGCCCAGACACCTATCTCCTCAAACTGAGAACCATGTGTGTCTTAAGGGGGTGGGGTTGTCAGTCAGGAATAAACAAACTTCTGGATTAGCTTCTTCTCTGTTGCTGTCATAAAACACCCTGATAAATCAACTTAAGGAAGACAGGGTTTAATTTGACCTATGGCTCCAGAGGGAGAGTCCACCCTGGTTGGGAAGACATAGCAGCAGACAGGAACAGCTTGGTGGTAGGATCAGGAAGCTGGTTGGTCACATTTTCATACACACAGAGAAAGCAGGGAGGGAGAGAGGACTAAACCCTCATAGTGCGCCCCTAGTGACATCCTTCCTCCAGCGTGGCTCCAGTTCCTGAAGGTTCCACAGCAGGACCATGAAGCAGCGCCACCAGCTGGTGACCTACACAACAGTATCACCAAACAGCAGCCCACGGAAACAGCAGCCCACGGAAACAGCAGCCCACGGAAAACAGTTCTTACTCTAATCACCATGCCAGCTCCTAACAGGATGCCACTACCTTGGTAAGATCACAGTGAGAGAAACCCAGGACCATTGTGATGTGTTCACTCAACTGCTTCTGAAAGCAGCAGGTGGGCACTGGCATCCAAGCTGTGTGCGCTGAGCAAGTGTGAGCTGCACCAACGTGGCTACGAGCCGTGCACACTGAGGAAGAAGAGACCGTGAGCTGAGCACACGGAAGGAGGGGGAACCACGTTCTGGTGGATTTCCTCGGTCTCCGGAATAAACACTCAGACATTTATCTTGCGTGGCAGAACAGTGTTGGAGTTCTATGAAAACTTGGAATGTCCCTGTGCTGTGTCCTCCGCACCCTGTCGGAGCCACTTTTTACCCGTCCCACACTACTCTCCTTCCCAGGAGGCTGGTCTCTGTGGAGCTTCCTCTCCTCTGGATTCTGTTAGTGTGCCACTAACCTTTCTACACTGCCTTTTCTACACCTTAGAAACAGGTCCCCTCACTACAGCCCTGACAGGAGTATGTCTCTCTTCTTGCCGGGACACTGAGCTAATATATCATACAATCCCGCATGCGCATGTCTGCCACAGGGTAAGGAAATGGAGTCACAGAGACAATTAAGGGCTTTTCTACTCATTCTCTCTCTCTCTCTCTCTCTCTCTCTCTCTCTCTCTCTCTCTCTCTCTCTCATAAAGATATACCTGCCTTCGCCCAGTTCCTTCTCATTTTCAAACTATAGTTGAATATTCACAAACTGAGTTGAACTATTTTTCTTTTCCTTCCTTTCTTCCTTCTTTCCTCCTCCTCCTTCTTCTTTTTGCCAGTTTCTCTGTGTGGCCCTGGCTGTCCTGAAACTCACTCCATAGACCAGGATGTCATCAAACTCAGATCAGCCTGCCTCTGCCTCCCAAGTGTTTGGATTAAAGGTGTGCGCCATGCCTGGTTCACAGACCTGATATCTTGAGGTCATAAAATGCTTAACCAAGGACTAGAAGCTCACAACCCTACATTTCTCTCCATTTTAACATTTTCTGAGAAAATTTTATCAGAAGCAGCAGCAGCAGCAGCAAAGAAAGAAACTGTTTAGAGCCTGGAGAGATGGCTTGGTGGTTCGGAGCACTGTCTGCTCTTCCAGAGGACCTGGATTTCATTCCTAGCATCTCCGTAGTGACTCACAACCATCCATAACTCCTCCTCCAGGGGCTCTGACACTTCCATCTGGCCCCTGGAGGCATCAGGCATGCAAGTGGTGAACAGATACACATGCAGGCAAAGCATTCATACACATAAAATAAAAAATAATAAAAATTTTAAAACTGTCTTAAAATATTTTAATAGGACAAAAAGAATAAAAACCAGAAAGAAGAAGCTTAGTTGGACATGGTGACTCATGTATGTAATTCCAGCATTCAGGAGGCTGAGGCAGTAGGATTGCTATGAGTTCAAGTCTGCATGAGCTAAGTAGTTAGGCTTTACCTCAAAAGAAAGGGAAGAGGGAGGAAGAGGAGAGAAACAGGAGCAACAAGACACCTCATTCTTTCTCATAACTTTGAGAGCCTTTTTGAGCCCCTGTTTCGTGGACTCTAAGGCATTTTCATTTCTGTCTCCACTGTTCTCTGTGTGATCCAGGCAGGCCTGATGCTGGAGATTCTGGCCCCGCCTCCATTGCAGGTCTGTGCCCAGCAAACGTCCTCACTTAAGAGAGCTCGTTTTATTTCTGGAATTCCCACTTGACTCCTTTCTAGCTCCCCATACCTACCGGAATGCCCCATTTTGCTTGCATTTTATCCTTCTTTTCTCTGAGTCTTCAACATATTTTGACGGTGTTCTTGAAGTCTCTCTCTGTCCCAACGTATAGGTCACCTCCACCCTAGCTGTGTTGTTTGTGTTATCTTGACAACGACTTGGCTTTTCCTTTCTCTGTTCTTTCAAGCAGCTTGTAATTTTCATCGTGTGTGGGACAGTGTTCGTAGAAGAGTAGTGGATGAGGAAGCAATGCTGGGCACTGTCCTGTCGGGCTGCTGGTGAGGAAGTCGGGTCAGTCCACTACAGTGAGCCCACATTAGCAGTTTGTGAAGAGCTTGGGTGAAACTAGACTCACAACTGCTCACAGCTCCTCACTAGAGAACTGGGGAGGTAGGAATTACCTTTGCCTGGTTGGGTCCAATGCACTAAGCTTTTATTGTCGAAGATTTCATTAGCTTTCAGCTGACTGGATAACTGCTCTGCCTAGGGAGACGTCCTTTACGTTCATCTCTGGCAGTGAGGTTCCTTTGCTCTGCTTAGGGAGAAGCTGTGGTGGTCAGTTCTCCTGGCCCAGCCTTGTTCTTAGGCAGCCTGATGCGTCCTGGCTCCGAGACAGGGCTGTGTGAGTGTTAAGCGGGGGATCTCTGCCTTGTTCCGACGGGTATTTGAAGTGGAGAGAGTGGCCTGGTCCTCCCTCTGTGGCTTTTTCCTTTGTGTGAGCACAGAGACGCTGGGGAGTTTCTTGTTCTTCTGCTGGGCAGATAGCAAGCTTTGGTTTTTGTCCATTCCCAAGGCCATTCCCTGTGGACAGTGGAGGGCTGAGGAGGTATTGTGTTGTTCTTCTGTGTTTGAGAGCTGTGGCTCACCATGAAATATCATTCTGGGAAGAGCTGGAGTCTTGTTCCTGTTTCTCACTACGAGGGGGCATTCTCTAGTCTCTAACTTTGCCCCTAGTCTTTCTCATGAATGCCATGGCAGATCCATGGGGGAAGCATGAGAAGGGTTTATAGACTCTGTGAGGCTCCCAGGAATTCCATGACTTGGCCTTTTAGACTCCATTCTTGCTGTTTCTCTCTTGGGTTTCTGATGGCCGCCTTTTCCTACTATGTCCTGACAGTGGTGACATTTTATGTGCTCCCTTTCTCCTAGGAGGGGCGTGCCACATTTAACAAGTTAATTCTTATAATTGCCTTGAGACCATTGCCTTCTGATGGACCTCAAATGAGGCATAACTTTATTAATTATAAGTGTGATTTTACAGTGACTCTCCATATCATACAACTGTGTATGATTTAAAGAGTTTAAATAATCACTTGCCTTAAAGGAAAATTTTGGTTGTAAATAAAAATGCCAATCGGAAATGAGCAAAACTTGAATCAAAAGAAACCAACAAAAATCACAACCTAGCTGGGTGGTGGCGGTGCACGCCTTTAATCCCAGCACTTGGGAGGCAGAGGCAGACAGAGCTCTGAGGTGGAGGGCAGCTTGTTCTACAGAGTGATTTCCAGGACAGCCAGGGCTACACAGAGAAATCCTGTCTTGGAAAACGAAACATAACAAAAACAAAAATCACCATCTAAAGCTTACCAGGCAAACTGAAGACTCAAATCTTACTCTTCTCCTGAGCTCCAGTATTTGACATTTTTCTTTGACTCCCAAGAAATTTGTGCCTACAGTAGAAGGGACAGGATAGGAGAGATTATCCCTATGTCTGAGGGAAGGAAAAGAGAAAGACTTGCTTTTTCCAACCTTAAATGTTTCTGTGGAAGGGACGTCAGAAAGAGACCAATGAAAACAAAGTTAAGAATGAAACAACAGGGCGGCTCGGCAGCTCCCAGCTCCGCAGAAGAGGACTGTGAAGGGAAGGGCTCTGAGGAAGGGGCTGAGTGAGACCTCCTGGTTCCAGACAAAGCTCAATGACTTAAGGCCGTTTGTGGACCGGTCACCTCGGCTCCTCAACACCTTTCCTGCCTTCCTCCCTTGTTTATCTTTGAGACAGGGTCTGACTCTGCAGCCCAGGTTAGCTCTAGAATCCCTTGTTTAGCACAGGCTAGTCTCTAACTTGCAGTAGTAATCCTTTCTTAGTCTCCTCAGTGCTGGGATTCTAGGCATGGGCTGCAACTGCTCCATGGTTGTGGTTGGGTTCACTCCAGTAGCTTCAGGAGCCACCATGGGGCCACCCAAACAGCACCCCTGAAAGCCATTGTGGGCCCACCCAAACAGCACCCCTGAAAGCCATTGTGGGACCACCCAAATAGCACCCTTGAAAGAAAGCCTTTTGGAAATACTGAAGTGTGGGCTGGGGTTGTCTGTAGTGCAGTGGTGGGGCACTTCCCAGCATGCACAGGGTCCAGGGCTTAATCTGGGGGAGAGGTGGTAACCCACAACTTTAAAAGGGAAATATAGCATTGCAGTTCCTACCTCAGACTTAATGAGTCATACCCTCCTTTCAAAAGACTAATGAGAGTGGTTCTTAAGCACTTGAACGTTTGAGAAGCAGTATTTTACATAATCACTATTTCTATTTTTTATAGTTGCATGCACTCCTAGTAATAAGATTAAAATCCTTCATATCAAAATATTGTGAAGGTAAGTCTCCTTGACGATACCCCGGGGTATAAGGCACAGAATTAAAACACTTAAATGCATCGCATAGTAAGATTATTCAATTTAACTGAACAATTGTCACCGGTTTACATGCGGAACGCTTTAATTCCCATAGTCCTTTGAGCTTTGCCCTTTGAGCTCTGGAGTGCTCAGCTCCTAACGGTAATCTTCCTGGGCTTCCTCTTCTATGGGGTGGTGAATGAACCCGCTGCTGAAGTCTGGGAGAGGACTAGAGCCTAGAGAAGCCCTCAGAGATGGCCATTGCTACAGAAGCCAGAAGCTCATTGCCCACTGAAGGCCTTTGCCTTGGACTTCTCACCCCTTAGAGCTGTGAGAAGTGCCTGTTGTTTAGCTTTGAGTCCTGCTGTGTAGCCCTGGCTGGCCTGGAGCTCACTGAGATCGTGCTCCTGATGGCCTCCAAGTATAGATGGTCATTTGTTATGGAAGCCAATGGAGGGAGAATGCGCGTGTGGTGAACCTCCGTAGCCACATGAAGGAGGGGGTAGGCTCTGCTTGTAGATGTTAAGGGATGGGTGGGGTGAGAAGGACTCCAGATAAAGGACGGAGTGATTCAGGAAGTGTCAGCATCCCAGGCCATGGCCAGTGCACTTCAAACTACTGCAGGATTCCATTTGAATATTCTACAAAGCCTTCTAGAACACACACATGCACATACACATGCACGCACACACTCGCACACATGCATACACAAAGGCTTATGCACACACACGTGCACGCACACATGCACACATGCACCCCCCCCTTAGACTGAGCTCCTCCAGCCTGCATGCTGCTGTTCCCCTCCTCTGAGGAGAAACTTGCCATGGGTGAGCAGCCGGCCTTGTTCCCCTTTGTGTCCTTGTCATCCCTGACTTCTGCTGTGATGCTGATTTGTAAATTTCTAGCAACTGGTCCAGCTTCTCACAAAGGCTCACCCAGGAGCTTAAGTTGACAGATAATTGTCACTGCTGATTGCTTTGCTGACAGTGCTTTGTGGCTATTTTGGGCTTTTCTCGAGAGTTCCTTAATTAGAGAAAATAGCACCGTGTGCTGTCCAATCAGCCTCTTGTCAAATATTATTACATCCGTAGCATCAGGCGACATCGGGTTTGTTCCTGCCAACTGGGTATGAGGTTGGCAGCCTGTATGGCACAATCTTCTGCTAGGACAGTGGTCCCCACCCAGCTCTGAGGAGGTTTGTTACTGGGCTAAGGGAAGAGCATCTCATGTCCTTATGCCTCCATCAGGGGCACCCATACAGGCATCCGTTCATGGAAATGTCACACCTCACAGGACCGTTGCCCGATGGAATGCTCACTTTATTCTTTGGGAAGTCATACATAGCAGGATCCTTTGGTACTTGCCTTTCTGTCTAGCATGGGGATCTTCTTTTGAGAAACGCAGACATGATCTAAGGTTGGTTACTACTTGGGGAAGGCTTAGAAGTGGCTTCCTCTAAAGTCTAGTGAGATCTGGATACACTATCTTAACTTAAAGGAAGACTGTCTTAAATTAGAAAATGTGGCAGGCTGTATGTTTCAAGGGTTTTGTCATTCTGAATCCAGAGCACCCTTTACCAGCTGTTAATGGGGAGCATCTCATCTGAGGCTCCTTGATAGGAATGCTTTACTTCAGAATAGCGCACACACAGCTCACGTGCTCATTTGCACATAAGCTAGGTATGAGAGTTTTAAAAGATGACTGTCAAGTGTACACTGACCATTCCCATTCCTTATTCCTGGAATTAACTGCTTGCGTCAGTGATTGATTGCTCTTGCTGAGGTAATCTGCAGTTAAGACACCGAAGGGGCCGTCCCTTTCTCAGGAACTTAACACTCTGATTGACAAGTTCGCTTTTGCAGGTTGCTCATGGCTTCCTCCAAGGTGTCTGTGAGGGTGCATGCTTCTTCTGGAGTTTTCAGTGTTGGAGCAGGGAACAAAGAATGCAGAATTGACTCAGGGTTGGACATTGAGACTCCCACAGAAATTCTGTCATATTCTTGGATTATGCCGAGAAGAAAGGGGTGTGTGTGTGTCCATTCATCCATCTGTCTGTGTGTCCATTTAAGAGATGAAGTGGGAGTTGGTCATAAAGTGGGGATATGGGGAATCTAGCTCAGCTCCTCTGGAAGAATGTATGTGCTTTTAACCGCTGAGCCACCTGTGTGTCTGCATGTGTACGCCTCGAGTTCATTCAGTGCCTGCAGAAGTCAGTAGAGGATGCAGGCTTCCCTGCAACTGGAGTTACAGATGGTTGTGAGCCACCCTGTGGGTGCTGGGAACCAAATGTGGGCCCTCTCCAAGAGTAACAAGTGCTCTTAACCCCGAGCTGGCCTTCCAGCCACAATTCCTGCGTATTTAATAACTGCCTTGCACTGCCCATGAGACTTTGAGATAAGCTTTGTGCTTTATTGTTGTTCTGAGGCCCTGGGGACCCGAAAGCCTAGAAGTGAGTGTGTCCCATGTCCGGTTTATTCCTGCCGGTGGCATGTATCCCTAGTGCTTATTTTCCCAGGCAACATTTTGAAATTCCTCAAACTCTACCCTAGACAAGATAGAGTTGACCAGAATCGTGCGGTTACCATGGCATCCAAAGACAGCCTTTGGAAGCTCACCGACTTCTCCAGACACAAAGACAGTAAACGGTTTGAAGGAACATTTTCTACCTCAGAGGCCGAGAATAGAAACAGTATTTATCTGAGACAGTAAAGCTGATTTTCAGAACTTCTCTCTGGAATAATCTTTCTCAAGACGTCTGCTGAAAATTGCTCTGTGGTTTGTGTACCTTCGCATTGACTGGGACAGCTTCTCTTTCATCTCTAATCGGAAGGCTTCTTTCGGAATAAAACAGAGATGTGAGTGACCCTGGCTAAGAAATCCTTTTACATTTCAGAGACTGGTTAAAGCTGTTTATTCAGGAGCAAAAATGAGGCTACCAAGGAGAACAAGACAGATCCGTGTTTGCTAAGAACAACCTCTCTCTTCTTGTGGAGTTCTTTGTTTCCGTCTTGAAGATAAAATGTAATATGTGTATCTGAGGTTTAACACACAGTATTATGGGCTAGATGACAAACTGGTTAATATCGAGAAGTGGATGAGCAAATCTATTATCCCCTCCCTTTTTGACACTAGCATCAGAATGGACTTTAATGAAAACCTGCAGTACGATGAGGTATTGACTTCCGTGCTCACTTTCTGTTAGATCGCTAAACCTGTTTGCCCCTACAACTGTTGTGTGAAGCCTGAACTACATCTGTGCCATCCCATAAGCCCTTCCCAACTACTGTTTTCTGTGCCTTTGTTACTTGAGCTAATGTATACCATATTCTCACACACAGGCAAGAGTACGATGCTTTTATTTTTAGTTGAAACAATTCTTTGATGCTAATCTAATTTCTATTAATTTCTGGTTAAATTAATTGAGAAGATTGGGTTTTTTAGATTCTCATTGTTTGAAATTTCTGCTGCACGGAAAGGCCCCGGACCACCAGCTTTTTGCCTTACAGTTAGGGGGCAGGGACTGTTGAAGCCGTTAATTTCTATTGTGCGGCATTCATGCAACACTCGGCCATGCCAAGCCCTTCTTTAACCATGTTATTTGAACTACAAGGGGGGCAATAACCTCCCTTCGGCAGAGGGAGATTTTTGTTTGTTTTTGGAGGAAAGGGCTGAGGGAGCATAGGCAAGGCAAACTTCCCTACTCTACCCCCTTGGGTGTTAGTGTTGTTCTTTGTTTCTTTAAGACTGGATTTCAGGTATCTCAGGCCAGCCCCAAGCACTCACCTGTAAGCAAGGATGACCTTTCTGCTTCCACCCCTCAAGTGCTGGGATTATAAGTGTGCACCACGAGCCCCTTCCCTGCCTTCCCTTCAGAGTCCCCACTCCTGCTCCTGCCTTGAGAATCACCGACAGAAACAGGGGGACCTGTGTGTAAAGCACAAACATTGCGTAAAGCAAATCTTACAGGACACAGATGAGGAATAAGAAATGAAGAGCCCAGGAATCTCACACGGCAAGTTGACAGAGGCTAGTAAACTGGGAAGTATGGTAAGGACAAGGCCTTGGGCTGGGACTGGGACTGGGAGAGAAGTTCCTTTGTCCTGACATCCTCCCCCAGCCCAGAGTTTCCCACTGCAGACAGGACTGTCTTTCTGGTATACTGTGATACCTTATGTGTGACTAATTTAAGTTCTGGTCTTAAGGAAGCAGAATGAAGGTCAGAATAAGCTCGTGACTTTATTTTTTTAATGCCTTTAATTCAAAATAATATCTCAGAACAGCACTTGGGGCGACTTATTCATGACTCAGAAATGCCTCTTGCAAAACCAAACTTCCTGGAGGCAGGGTACCTCTAGCCTCCTCTTGCTGTCCCCCATTCAGTCTCAGGTTGCCCTATCAGAGTGGTGTGGTGGGAGGAGGAGGGGGAGCACCCAGAGCTGCTTACTCTCTACCCCCCATGCACCCCGGTTTGCTTTAAGCACCTCCAAACCAGGTCATTTTTCTTCCAGTTATATTCTTTGGACTAGGAAAGTGCCCAGCATCCAGGAAGAACTCTGCTTAAAGTGTAATTCTGTAATGAAACAGTGAGGTGGCATTTTCGGCCTGCTCTCAAGAAGCAGGGGCAGACAGATCTCCATGAGGTCTAGCCCAGCTCAGTCTACACAGTGGGTTCCAAGCCAGCTAGAGCTATCTTAGTCAGTGTTCTATTACTGTGAAGAGACACCATGACTGCAGCAACTCTTATAAAGGAAAGCATTTAACTGGGGCTGGCTTACAGTTTCAGAGGTTTAGCCCATTATCATCATGGTGGGGAAACACGGCGATGGGCAGGCAGATGATGCTGGAGAAGGAGCTGAGAGTTCTGCAATCAGGATCTGCAGGCAGCAGGAAGAGAGAGTGGGCTTGGTATAGGTTTTGAAATCTCAAAGCCCACCCACTATGACACACTTCCTCCAACAAAGCCACACCTCCTAATCCTTTCAAATAGTGCTGCTCCCTGGTGACTAAGTATTCAAATCTATGAGCCTAAGAGGGCTGGTCTCATTCAAGCCAAACAGCCTGTCTTCAAGAAAGAAAGAGTAAAAGTAATGCAAGCCTCACATTCCACCCTGCCTACCCCACATTGACATCTGTGAATGTCAAAGAAAATGCTGAACGTAAGAATTCCATCTGAAATAAACATGATCATAGGAGGGAAATATGTATTTTCAATCTATTGAACTGAGCTGCAGGCAGCTTCAGGAGAAAGCTAACTTTCGAACCTGTCCTCAGGGAGGTCAAAAATCTACTCAGAGAAACAGGCTCCCTGAAGAGGAAGGTCTGAACAAAGTCAGTGTGGTTGGCCTGACCCAAGGGATGCCCACTACAAACATTTTGATTTAAGAGAGAGGGAGATATAGCAGGACTCAACCATCCCCGCGTCACATTCTACAATTGCTTGTGTCTTTTCAAGGTTCTTCTTTTTTTTACTCTAAGAAACTGAATTCAGCAACTTGTTTAGGGATGAACCATTCTAATTAACTGGAAGAGAAGATGAACTTTGACATAGCTTCAATTGGCCTTTTTCTTTGAATAGTCAAGTAACTATGTAATAATTTAGTATTAATAAATAGTTACTTCCGTCTTTGTCTCAACCTGGGTCGCTATTTTCTAAGTTCAGTAGGACCGTGTTTTTCAAACTCTCCGGTTAAGGATCCACTGCTAAAGCTTTGACTCAGGGGCCGGGAATCCAATTTTTTTAAACAAAGATTTCACTTTGGGGGGGGGGTGGAAAGATGGTAGAGTGGTTAAGAGCATGAACTGCTCTTGCAGAGGACCTGAGTTCAGTTCCCAGCTCCCACGTTGGGCAGCTCACAACCACCTGTAACCCCAGCTCCGGAAGATCCGATTCCTTCTTCTGGCCTCTGTGGGCACCAGAACTTACATGTTCTCACCCACACGCAGACACATGCTTGTGTATGTATGTGCATAACCGTAAAGGAAAATGTTTTATTTTGGAATAACTTTCTCTTTCCAGTGGCACTGCAAAGATAGTGTGAAGAGTTCCCAAGTCCCCTTTCTCTAGCCTCCCCTAATGTCAACTTCTCGAATCACACAATGCAGTATCGAGACTAAGAAGCTGACATCTGTAGAGCAAGTGGCTCAGGTTGCCCCAGATTTTCCAGTAATGACCCTCTCTGTTCAATCCTCAATGTTCCCTCTCCTTAGCCGTCCTTCTGGCGTGGTGTTTTCTGCACTTTGAACAAGTTCCACTTCCTTTTGAGCGGCACATTTGTGCTCTTCCCCCAAGTTAAGCGCTTATCAGCCAGGGACCTAGCGGAGCACGCAGGGCACAAGCTGGGGCATCCTGGAGAAAATGGAACAAAATGTTGTTTACAGAGGTGGAGCCAGAATTAGGGGAACAGATGGAGGTCGTTAAGGCAGCCGGGAGCTGTCTACCGTGGGAAGCGGTCTCTCTCCTTGGGAAGAGGTGCAGGGAGCAGAGAGAACCTAAGGAGAGCAGTGGTCAGACATGTATGTAGGAGAAGAAGCCACTGACAGATCTCCTGCACCGGCCTCAATTTAGTAAACCTGATGTGACACTGGAGGGTGGGGGCAGGGTGCTTCATCTCCTGGCCGTAGACACAAAGGGAAGGGTGGAGAATCAAATACATTTACATTTAGCCTTGGAAGCGGTCCAGTTTATGAACCCGTAGCAAGTTCAGCAAATATGCTGATGGAAGTTTAATAATGCAATGAAAACTGCAAATAAACAAATATCCAGGCTGAATGAAGGAGGCGTCTCCTCAGGCAGTCACGGAATTGACAGCAGGCTTGTAGCGTGGAGTAGACAACCTGGAGACATTTGCATAAAATAGTGCTTTTTGTTTTTTTCTGTTCTGTTACTTGGCTCTGGGTTTCGAAAGAATGACGGCTCCTGACAACAGCAAGTTTGGTTCTGGAAGAGAAGATACTGAAAATGTAATTTGCTTTTTATTCGAACTGCACAGTAATGAAGTCGAATGGGCGAGCATTCCTCTCGCTCAGCTGTGGAGACTCCCGAGTCTTAGAACCCACCCACGTTGCTGGCGTTTGTCTGGCAGGTGCTGGTGTTTTCTGTTGTGGTGTTTTGTCTTTGGATAGTGGGAACAAACGGGTGAGATTCCTTTGTTTCAGATGAGGAGTCG
The DNA here is from genome assembly GCA_004026605.1 of Ondatra zibethicus. Classification (NCBI taxonomy): domain Eukaryota; kingdom Metazoa; phylum Chordata; class Mammalia; order Rodentia; family Cricetidae; genus Ondatra; species Ondatra zibethicus. The sequence goes on along the minus strand of PVIU01001624.1, from coordinate 87,685 downwards.
AAACTTAAAAGATTGAATCAATCTGTGTTTGCATTCTTTTTGACATTGAATACATTAGTTTGTTTTTGTTTTGTTTTTTTGCCAGAAAGCAAGTTCTGTGGAGATTTGTGGCCACCCCAACTCCCCACCCCAGAATACCTGTCTCACATATGTGGATGTTGTCCCATGGCTCCTCCAAGAGAGAAGCCCTTCTGCGTTCACCTTGAAAGTGATTGCACCAGGGCCTTGGCAGGTTGGAAACTCCTTCCCAGGGTTTGAGTGAAGAACGTTCAGTGAAAGGACTACTGCAGACCTGGGCAGGGTCCTAGAAATAAAAGGGGTGGTCTGGCCAGAATCAGCAGGGGTGGGAAGCCATTCTTATTTTGGTTCAAAGGGTGAAAGGACAAATAATGAGATCTAGTAAGGGTTGTAACCACAAGCAAAGATCTCTTGGCAGAAGCCCTGTGGGTGAGGCTTATACAGACCCTTCAGTATAAGCAGAGTGAGAGAACAGCGGCCATACTCTTCCTCCCACCTGTGGGTGGTTTTTCTATTGACGAAAGCCAAGAAGGCAACTATCGGGACTTGTTGTTATGTTCCTGAGAAGGGGGAGTGTGGATTGAGGAAAGAAATAGACAGGAGACAGGAGAGTCGGGAGGGCTTTCAGTGAATACTATAACAAAAGCCCCGAGTTTATTGCTCACAGCCCTTAGATACCCTAATCAAAAGGGGAGGGCACAAGACTTCCATGGTACAAGGAACAAGCCATAATCACCTCTTTGCATCTCATAACACCTGGTAACCGCAGCCTAAGTCAAACATCCTGCTATCTGGCTTTTGAGGAGCAAGGCCTCCAGTAGCCACAGCTTTGGTCAAACATCCTGTTGTTTGTCCTTGAGGAGCAAGAATAGGTTTGAACTCTCTGACCTTTAGTCAAGATGGAACTGTGTGCTCTCACAGCAAGGAAGTGTGGATGCTACCAGTCAGGGGAGGTGTCCTGAGGGGGTGTGCAGAAGGCCAGCTAACTGGCCCATCTTAACAGAACACTTCCCTCAAATGCAATTAACTGGCCCATTGTAACTCAACCTGGTCCAGATGATTGTAAACTTAGATTCAGAGGAAATGCAAATTAGATGCAGTAAACTAATAAGCAAATCTACTCTTTAAAGAGCAGTTTTATGGTTTTAAAATGAAGTCCTCTTCCCCTATCCTGTTGAGATTATTGGTTCGAAAACACCCTATGTCTTTGAGTTACTTAGCCTCTTAGTATATTGAGAAAGATGCCATCCTTTAGTAATAAGGAGGTTGAAGGAGCCTGTAAGGCCTCTGACGAAGGGGGCCCAGCAGTTGCCCCAACTGGCATTTTCAGAGTTAAAATGGCCATTGCGGTCTGTGTGCTATTATTGCCCTAATGGGTTGTTTCTATTAGAGCTGATTGTAATTATTAAATAATCATTTCCAGTTGTCCACTGATTATTTGTGCATGAAATATTTAATGAAAATAGACCCAAAAGTTTCAGCCATGGAAAGACCCATTTCTGGAGAAAAAAAAAATATTTGTGCTCTCTCTTACCCTAGTTGCAAGTTATTTGAAAATGAACACAGAGCGAACTTAATTGCTTCTGGCAGCTCTCCAAGACCGTAGTCCTGGGATCTCTGCAGAGCCTGGTGCGAGCCCCAGAGAGCAGGAAGGGCTAGAGCACCGCTCTAGGAGAGGGCCCTGAAGGTTTCTTCCTTGGCCACATGCTCAGTGAGTGACGCCTGGCAGCACAGTTCCAGGAGAAGGAATTCATACTGGATTTTTCTCTTCCTGGCAGATGACCTCTGAGAACCCTTAACATCAGCTCTCTCAAGGTGCTGATGTGTCTGTTGCCGGCCCCCATTTACTGTTTGTTCTAAATAACCACTTCCTTCCCATAGTAGTGATGGATTCTCAGGCAAAGCTATCTTTAAAGTTCCTGAAAGCAAAATGGGTGTTTGCTAAAATACTAGCTATTTATGTTGTATATTCACGCAGACTCTTATCAGGCCAAACTTTGCTTTTGTTGTTCCTTAGCCCAGAAAGAGTGCAGGACCTGTCTTTGTCTCCAGCCACATTGCCTGCAGGAAAATACTGAGTAAAACGTTAAAAAATGGCCATCATCTCGTGAGCAATTCACTCTAGTGGTCAGCCAGCCCAAGCAGAGATCAAAGGTCTTTGACTCTCGTGGCTTAAATGAATTTAATTGAAATTTTAAACAAAACTAAAAATAAATTTGTCTAGCATGCTTTACCAATGGACTGTTGCTGCTTGCCAAGTAACTAAATCAGTGGCTCACGGTTAACCTACTCTAAGCAAATGCTATGACCTTTGCTGTTGTCTTAATTTGACCTGTGATACCAAAGCCGCAGCAGTGACTGATGCCACACCATGCTAGCTGCCTGTGACCCAAGTTAAGAGTCGGAACCCCATGACTTTGGGCATTGGTTCCAATGTATAAGTCTCTGACCTTCCACAGTGCTTTTTGCTTGCTTTCAAGATAGTTTCTGAAAGAGGGTTAGTAAAACTCAGAGAGAGAAATTGGGGTTTCACCTGAAGATCTGAAAAGAAAAGCAGCCAGCCACTGGCTCTTACCTTGACCTCAGTCCGAAATGGCGATCCTGCCTCTAGGAATCTCATAATGAGACTGACTGAGAGCTGTCTCCTCCCGTCTTATATTCCTCTCTAGTGCTGGGATTAAAGGCATATACCAGTGGGATTAAAGTCATGTACCATCTGGTTTCTACGGCAACCGGTGTGGTCACTGGGATAAAAGGTGTGTGTCACCACTGCCTGGTGTAAGGCTGACCAGTGGGGCCGCTTTGCTCTCTGAACGTCAAGCAAGCTTTGTTTACTGAAACACAAGTGAAATGTGTGTTCCTATGTCAGTGGGCGACAGTCGCGCACGCTCCACTTCTGTCGCCTTTCATGCTCCCTCAACATCATTTGCTCACCGTGCTTGTCCTTCAAGTTCTTCAGAGAACACCCATTCCCTTTCCCACTGTTAGCTCTGTAGCCAGCGCCCTTCCCCTGGCCTGAGATCTAGAGCTAACTTCTAGGCAGCTTGTCTGCCCACAGTGTTCCCTTGCTCCTGCTACTGTCAGGCTTCCTGGACCATTACATATGTCAGGTCTTTTGTTAAAAGCTCTCCTCCAGTCTACAGTGGACAGAATAAAATCCTCTGTCTATAATCACAGTAAGTTTCTTTCTGCAAATGCTGTGGGCAAGACCCAGTGCAAGGTGCTATAGGAAGGACAAACAGGCCACCTTGCTGGTCTTACACTGTGTCCTTGATTAGCTTGTGATTTCCTGGATGGCAGACAGGGCATTGTACTTGTTAGCTATAGATGTGTAGGGCCAATTAGGTCTCCAGCCACATTCCTTTATTAGATATTTCCAGTTTGTATCACTCTGTAAGGTGTACGGCTTGGAGAAACACGGACAGAGTCCTCCCCAGGTTGCTGATGAGGCCTTTGATATTTTTTAAAAAAATGGTTCTTTTTATAATTTGCATGCTATTTAAAACTCTTCTTATTCCAATCTTAATTCAAGGTACAGTTTACTGCTTAGCTGCCTAATACCCAGCACTGTATCAAACCCTTGGCATTTATAGCATGTTAAGGCCACCAAGAAAGATAATGGGGAGCACACCACCATAGACCAAGCTGACTTTATTATTGCGCTGTCCTGGAATGCCATGGAGTCAGGAAGAACACGGGCAGTGTTGAGACTGCAGACTGGTCAGAATCCATGAGGGAGGAAGTTTCTGGGACAATCAGAGGTCTCATCTTTAGAATACAGACTTGTGCAGAGCTGTGGTTGGCTTTTATTGTAGCATGAGGGCCTGGTTGTTGGGGTTTCTGTCCTCCCACCAGGTCCCCAGCCATTTAGGTCCCAAGGAAAATCATGCAGAGAGTCTACATTAGGTTATAAACTGATTGGCCCATTAGCTCAGGCTTCTTATTAGCTCATGTAGCTTATATTAACCCATTATTTTAGTATATGTTAGCCATATGGCTCAGTACCTTTCTCAGCGGGGCAGGTCACATCCTGCTTCTTTGGTGGTCTGTGCAGGTCAGCTGAGAGAGTTTCCTGCTTCCCAGAATTCTCCTATTCTCCTTGCTCTGCCTCTACTTCCTGTCTGGTTGTCCCACCTATACATCCTGGCTAATGGCCAATCAGCGTTTATTTAAATCATGATTGACAGAATACGGACAATTCTCCCGCACCATTTTATTACCGTCCTACTGAAAGCCAGTGGGGCTGAATGGACTGGTGTTATGTGTCTTAACTTAGTTCGTCTTGCATGTCGAGGTCTGTGTTATGTGTCATGGTTTTACTTAAGTCCCAGGTCCCTTTCACATGCTGGTTATAAGTTGCATTTGCTTTACTATAAAAGTAGAAGAAATAACGGCACAGCGTCTCTCCAGGGACTTCCCAGTTTAGGCTATCATAATTTGGCATGTGGTGTAATAGAGTTAAGAAGAAAAGGTTTCCCCTTGTTCTTATTTTTTAGCATGCCGTTTTTGTTGTTTTTCTTGCATTATTTTTTGGAGATAGAGTCATAGTTAGCTCAGGCTGGCCTTGAGTTTGCTGTGTAGCTGAGGCTGGCCTTGGACTTTTGATTCCTTCTGCTTTTACCTCCCAAGGACCAGGGTTACAGGTGTGTGCCACCATATCTGATGAAGCATATCATTTTGTTGAAATTCTATGTTATATAAGGTTTATATACATTATACACTAAGCAAATTACATACATTTTTATTTAATTCCAACAATAGGAAGTAGGTGATATTTTTCTGACTCTTAAAGTAAAGAAATTGAGAAGCAAATTGTTGACTAAGCATTCCTGGTGTTATGAGCTGGGGGACTTCAGCTCCAGGTTCTTTTCCGAGTAATTACTGTGAGGACTCTGTGCACTTCATCTCAGAAAGTGATGAGTAACCAGACCAAGCAAGAGAATTGTCTTTATAATGATTCTTTACTAGCAACTTCAATATCCAATACATCAATGGGGTTTACAATCTTAATAGGCATGGGGGTTTGATGATGGGTACCACACAAGCAATTCAATATCACAATTATTAATCCTACTAATCCTAATACATAAAACCAATTCATAACCTTAATCTAACTTATCACTTATCTGTAAAACACTTCTTAACCTTAATACAACTTACCACTTAACATTTCCTAATCTTATCAATTATCCATAAGATATCTCTTAACATTTCATATACTAAACATATGTATTAACTCATCTATGCTCTTCTCTTAACACTTCATACCCGCATTAAATAACATCATACGACCTGGTATTCTTCAGCTTATAAAGGACTTTTTGGATTTCTTCAGGCAGGAGGCCTGATCGCCCTGGGGGCTTGACCGCGAGGCTCGACTCTTGACCCCGTACTACGCTGGGGAGATAAGGCGCTCGATGTCCTGCTCTCAGGCTGGTCTCGGGTGCTGGATCCATTCTTGACCACGTAGTCTGTGGCCTGGACTCGGAAGGCAAAGCATTCTGCCTGTGCTCGGGATGCAGGGCCTTTGGACTCTGCTTTTCGGGTGACAGGGTCTCAGGAGACAAGGCTTTCAGTTCTCTACTCTCGAGATAGCAAAGCATCTTGTCTGTTCTCAGAGTCAGGAGGCGAAGCTTTGCTCTCGGGATGGTAAAGCATAAATGTTTAGGCAAGGCATTCAATATTTCTGCTTTTCGGGAGGCAGGCTTGGAGAATCTCTCTCTCTATGAGGCCTGGCACCTGGGCCATCTTTGAAGAGTGAGATACCTGCCCTGCTTCTGCCCTCTCTTTTTATGCCAGTTTGAACCTGCCCCTTGTCCAGTTCTTCTGATAGCCAGATGTCCTGGGTTATCAGTATCGACTGACCACAGAAGGGTGGGGGTCCTTCTTGTGCGGCAAGGCTACTTTTTTTTACCAAGGTTACTGGGTGCAGCCTCCCCATCTCGCAGGACCAGATGGGTGTGGCGGCCTTCAAGTGGGCGAAGTGTTCTCTTAATATTTCACGTTAGTAATTTTCTACTTCACACAGTTTTTTTTTACTTTCTATTTTCTGTATTATACTTATCCTATATACTATAGCTTTCCTACTTCACCTACACTACAGATTCCTCTTTCTACTTGTTCAGAGGGATCTGTTTCCATGTTCATTACACCTGGCCACCCTGCCAAGACAAAAGGGCCTTGGACTTTATCAGACAAGCATTTACACGACACGCTGCTAGTGCTTTTTCTAATCTGAAAAATAAACCTTGGAAGTAGCCGTTACCATAGAGGGAACTGAGACCGAAGAATGTGAGGTAGCTCCCCTGAGGTCACTGAGCTGGTGACACATGACAGAGGAGGATCTGGAGCCAGGCAATGAGGCCACTGAGCAGCTTCCCGCTTCTCTTTAGGCCTGTCCTGTGGAGTCTGGACTCCCACATCTGTCTTCTTAACCACTGAACAGCTTCAGGCTGGAAACGATTCATGGAAGTGTTAGCTGGGGGTTGGCAGATAAATCGGATCATTTCTGCATGGATCATGGAAACCAGGCTCTGGCATTCCACTGGGAGCAGAGGGCCTTGAGTAGCCCTGGGAACCAGAGCAGAGCAGTCAAGAAACAATAAGGTTCTGAAATACAGAAGATGGAGAAACAGTAGGTGGCGACCAATGGAGCCGGAGACTTCATTCTTCATGTGTGACCAAAAGGATGCACTTCTCAGTACCACACTTGGCTCCAAATGAGCATGCAGGAAAAGGGGCCAGCGAGGATATTCATGCTGAAGGCAATTCCAGAGACGTTCTGAGCATGCACGAGACAAAGGAAACTTTGGGGGAAGGAATGCGGTTTGAGACAGTCCTGAAGCAATTGCTTTAAAGAGTCCAGTGCTCATGTTACTGTCTATGCTCTTGTCAGTACTTTCAATCAGTCCCGAGTCTGTTAGAACCTCTTTTGTTTCTGCAGTGCTGGGGGTGATCTGCGTTTAATGTTTGCATCGATCTTATAAGGTAGATGCTATTCATGCCCTAATTATATAAATGAGAAAACACACTCAGAGGGCTCAAGGGATTTGAGGAATTGACCCAATGGTCAGACCCAAGGCTTCCAACCGGTCTGATTCTCGCATTTGTTCTGTTGTATTGCCTCAAGAAGTTTGTGGCCTCTGGCTTAGGAAATGCAAAATACCTTAAACCTCACAGCCCTCTTATGTCCCGAGGAGGCTGGGGTGGCAGTGGGACTAAGAGGGGAGGGTTTCAGAACTGGTTTATCCCTTGTCTGGGCCAGAACCATCTTTCTTTGCTCGCTTCCCTCCATGGAGCTTCCTGGCTTAAAACAGTCATTTCAGCAAGGAATATCACTCCTTAAGTAATGCTCCCAAGGTTACAGACTGAGGTCCTGGTCCCTATTAGCCAATTAGCAGTTACCTTTGTGCTGTCCTTCCTGTCACTAACCAGGGGCTCCCTTATTTAACTAACAGCAGGTGATGTGTCCTTGGAAGGCAGTCACACAAAGGCCTTTGCTAATTGGGTGCTAGTGATTAACGTTGCTAATTTAGGGGTGTGGCATTCCCAATACTTGCTCCAGCAGAGAAAATGTCTGGGTGATGTGCATGGATCATGTATTCTTAAAACAAAGAGACTGTTTGTTGTGGGGTTTTTATTACTTGTAAAACGCATTTAAAAAGTCTCTTACTTTATTGATCTAAAATGAATTTTCCCACTGCCCCTGTTGTCAACCACAGGTAGAGTGGTTAGCAAGAGCCTGGGCCGAAGAGTGAAGTCACCTTGGAGGGTCCTTGGTAAGTTACTTACACTTTCTGCATCTAACTTCAACTATTTTTTGTGCGTGTGTGTGTGTGTGTGTGTGTGTGTGTGTGTGTGTGTACGTGTGCGCGCACGCACACGAGAATGGAGAAGAGGTCAATTTCAGGTGTTGTTCCTCAGGAGTCATCCACCTTGTACTTTTGGGGCGCAGTCTCTGGTAGGAATCTGGGATCCCCAGTTAGGTTATATTGACTTGCCAGCCCGCCCCAGGGATTCTCCTGTCCCCACCTCCCCAGCACTGGGATTACAAACGTGAACCACACACATGGGGACCGAACTCAGGTTCCCGTGTTGGCGTGCGGGCGTTTTACCCACACAACTCTCTCCCTAGCCTCAGTTCTTCCAGTCTCTCATGGTGGTGGTCAGAAGACGTGACCTCATGGGTCATCTTGATGATGACACTAGAAAATCTTTGGAAATCCCTTGGGAGACACACCCCTCAGTACATAGTGAGAACTCGGCACATGATAGTGCACTAAATACCAAGGAAAATACCTTATTTTATTTTATTTAGTGGTACTAAATACCAAGGAAAATACCTTATTTTATTTAGTGGTACTAAATACCAAGGAAATGGCTGTTGTATGGTAAGGTTTGGGTACAGGCTGTGTGCTGCCTAACTCCCAAGATGGGCATGGTAGAAATGCCACCCTGGGGTCACGCATGTAGTGAGCCTTCCCCAGAACTGTCTGAGTGTCTTCTGGATATCAGTTCTTTTACCCTCACTCCCGTCCATTTTTACCCTTGCTGATGACCTAGACACAGATGTTAATATCCCTGCTCCAGTTTATCTGGCTGTTCAGCTTGATGTGTGAGCCATTCATGCTATTATGGCATGGATCAGTCCAGGTGACCTCCTTCCTGTCTGTCACAAAAGCCAGGGACGGTCTCGATGGTCTTGTTTTGTTTCGATTGTTGATATATCATATACTGGTTGCCTTTATGTATTTCAGTGTTTCCTAGGCTACTTTTACATTTTCAACATTTGTGAATAATACATATAATTTTATCTTTAAAGATTGCATTCATTTGGTGTGCACTTGTGTGCGGGCGTGTGTGTGTACATGTGTGCTGTGTATGTCCTGGGGATTGCACTTAATTCATCAGGCTTGGTGTCAAGTGTCTTTATCTAATAAACAATCTCGACAGCTCCAAATTCTAGCTTTCCAATAATTTTAATAATGGAAATTCATGATTTCACGTGGCCTTGAAAAACAATTACACTTCTACTTAAGAGAACTTAACTGTATATGATCAGAGCAAGAAGAGCAAAAGGGAGAAGTGGAAAGGCGGGAAGGGGCGTAAGAACGAGCCCGTTGATTATTGGGCTAGAACCAGCAATCGTGTCTGCCTGTCCATCTGGCTCCAGCCAAGGACAGCCCCTGTCTGCCACACTCACTGCTCAGCTGACTCAGTTCTTAGTCGTTTTCCTTATGTGGGCATATTGCCCTGTGGGGCTTTAATAAGTGCTTTATATGTCATGGGACTCAGAAGCCTGCTCCTTTAGCAAGTTCTCATCCCAAGAAATTGGCATCCAGTCCAGCACCTGAACGGAAACTCAGAGCAGTGCTGAAACCGCTGACCAGCAGTGCGGCAAAGTCCCTGTGAGACATGCTGTTGGTGAGTCTTTAGTCAGACTGACCTTTTCAAGAGACCCTCCTCTGTGTTGGATGGTGTTCGGTGGTGGTGTGAAATGGTCCTGGGCTTCCCAGAGCTCCTGCCTCAGTCAGAGAGATCCTGTGCAAACTCTTGCAGGTGTGTTCCCTTCTCCTGTTTGCTGCCTGGGTGTGTCTCTCCACTCAGCCAGGCCCTCTGCACGTGCTGTGGTACTGAACTCCATGGCCATGCTTCCTTAAGGTCCTGTCTTGCTTACTCCTCTCTGTTGGCACCAGAAACTTGTGCCTCCTTGGGCCCTTGACCCTCCCAGACTTCCTGGGCTCCCCCTGAGAAGGGAACTCAGATGAACGTATGTTGCACAGATAGCTGAAGTCCTGCATATTCCAGAATTAGCTCTTGTTTTCCTGAAACTTTATTCAGAGAATTTCAAGGCCATTGTTTTTCTATTGGCGGGATTGCCTTTGGGATAGGTTAAGGCTGGCTTTTCCTCTCAAGTCCAGTATGATGTGACACAAAAGGACTCGTAGTTGTGAGTAGATTGGGAGTGTCTCTGTGAGAGGTGGAGGGTGCACCGTGATGTGTGATGCTTGCCTGTGACAGGGCTGTCAGCACACAGCTTCCCCAGCTTGCTGTATTCGGCTAGGTCAGGGCTCAGGAGAACTTGAGACAGATATTTTACATAAAAATAGGATGCTAGCCATTCCATGCCCTTCAAAGATGACTCATCTTGCCCTTGCCATTCTCAAAAAAAATCAGAAAGCGTGTCTTCCTTTCTGCCTAAGCTCCAAAGCAAGTTTATTTTCTCCTACTGCCATGCAAGGAGTTGAATTAAAGCCAAGCTAGATGGCAGGAAGAAACTCTTGTCATTAAGAGAGAGAGAATCAAAAAGCCAAGATTAGCATTTGTCTGGGGTGGGCAGCCATGGGATGCTGCTGTATCTGCTGTCTGTCATGTTTGTCACTGTGTTATCTGATGATGGTTGCTGTCGGCTCTGCCAAGAAATGTTGTCTACCCCAGTGCCATGGTGTCTAAGAGAGTATGGGTTAGAAACAAGAATGTTGAGGACTGGGGAGGTTGCTCAGTTAATAAAGTATTTTTCATGAAAGTGTGAGGTCCTGAGTTCGATCCCCAGAACCTGCTTAAAAAGCCAGAGATGGCTGTGGCTTCCATTGCCACCAAGGTCACGGACGCCCCCCCGGTCTGGACTGCCACCTGAGACCATGTTGTTTTCTGAGGGCCATTCTACCTCAAGGGCTGAGCTGCTGCCAAGGGCCATGTCTGGGTCCGTGTTCCTACTGTAACTAGGGTCTGTGTTACCACAGTGGGGCATGGGAATCAAGTGTGTTGAGGTCTAAGGGTTGTGCTGAGCAGGTCCCACTCCTCACTGGCCCTGGGAGAGCTGGCTCTGCTCCTCACTGGACACTGCAGTAGGAGAGTTGGCCCCACCCCTATGGGAGAAGGTGCTCCCCCGTGCACATGCACTCACACTCATGTACACACACGTACACACACGCACACAATATACACATACATGTACACACATGCATACACGTACATGCACTCACACCGACACATGGACACATTTGTGCATGCACACACAGACACACACACGCATGCACACACATACATACACACATGCATACAGTTCATGCACATGCATTCACACACATGCACACATACACATACACACATATAAAATATATATAAAGAGAATCTCAACAGGGCTCAAATCTCCATTTATTTCCCACCTCTTTTCTTTGAAGCTGACCTAGAAAGCCACCCCCTCCCTGGGTCAGCTGTGCCCTCTGTTTGTCAGTGTTTTCTTGAAGCATTTGGCAGGAACGAACAATTCTGTGCACTTTGTAAATTGAGTCTGTGACATGATTGGTGCCCACGACAGGGTCTGGCAGATGATTGGTGCTCCCTTTTTGCCAAGTGAATGAGTGACAAGTGAAAGGAGTTAAGATTCTCCCCTTCTCTCTTTTTCTTGCAAGTTCCTTACATTCAAAGTCAGGGCTAGCTGTGCAGGGCTCAGGAGCTCAACAAAGGCTCTAAACAAATCTTTGTGCCCGGTCGGCCTCCTGCTGTTCCAGGTGTGCCCGGCTGGCATTTAAAGGAATGTGTTGTGAAAGGTTTTGTTAGCCCTCTAAATCTGATTGTCTGAGAGTATGGGACTTTAAAAAGCTTCAAAAAAAACCAGAGGAATTTGTGCAAATAGCTTTCCTTTTTCTTCCTGGGCTAGAACCCCGGGGGAACAAAAGGACCCGGGCCACATCTTTCTAACCTGGGTGGGCAACTGCTTCTGTTATAACTCTGGGTTCATGAGGGCGAGATGGACACAGCCATTTAGTCTGAGGAAGAGGAAGGGTTTCGGGAACAAGGAGAAGAACACGACTTAGCCAGGAAAGCATCCATCCACAATGAGGCTATCGTCTAGGATTTCTTTAAGTGATATCTTTATTAATTTGCTGAGAATTTCATACAAGGCACTTTGATCCAAGTCAACCCCCACTGACCTTCTCCCCCTAACTCCTTCTAGAGCTAAACCCACCATCCTCCCTCCCTCCCCAACTTCATGTCCTTTTCTTGTTTAAAAAAATAACCAACCCCTAGACTCTAATTTGGGCTGCCCGTAGACTGCTGGGTGTGGGGGCCATCTACCGGAACATGGGCTACCTACTGGAAACCACATCCTTGAAGAAAACTGACTCCTCCTCCCCCAGAAGCCATCACCTGTGTCCATAGCTGGGGTAAGGCTGGAGGGCTGGGGGTGGGCGCCTAAGCCCTTCTCACTCCACACTGAACGCTGACTGACTTTGCATTGTGTAGGCACCCATAGCTGCCGAGGTCGTGACTGCTGTGGTGCTGTGGTCCTATCATGAGCCGGGGACAGCTCCCGTCTAGGCATCCCCAACCTCTGGCTCTTATGTTCTTCCCATCCCCCTGTTCTTAGGTGGTTCCTGACTCTTGGGGAGAGGGAGCATCCCTCATGGCTTAGCATTCCTCTGACATTAGCTCTTCACTCTGACCAGTTATGAATCTCTGAGCTAAGCACCATTCACTGAACAAATGAGGTCCAAGAACTGTACCAATAGAGATATAAATTTGAGGGCAGTTTCCACTCCGTGCATTTAGCAGAACAACTCACTTCCGGCGTCTATGAGTTCCCTAACAGTGGGCTCTTGACCAGATTTGCAGGGCCTTGTATGTATTTCCTTTTGTGGAGTGTAGGCCCGTGATTTTAATCATTTATTTGTTTGTGCGTTTTGGAGGTGGAGTGGGAATGGGCAAGCCACAGTGTCTGTGTGGAGGAGCACAACTTTTGGTGTTCTTTTTAATCTTCCTGCCATGTGGGTCACACTCTTTTTAATCTTTCTGCCATGTGGGTCACACTAAGGTCATCAGGATTGGCATCAAGGTACCCCAACCTGCTATGCCATCCTGCTGGCCCTAGCCTAAGATTGGAGCAATCATTTTTTTTTCTAACTCCTTGAAACAATGTAGAGAGCTCTAGAATGAGCATTAGTATCTTGGGTTTTCACAAGGTAGCATTATATCATAACATTTATTCATGTTACAACATTATTTTGTTAAAGTTGTACCATTCTGTTACATCAATAGGCTATGATTTGAGTTGGTTGTTTCCATTTTTTAACTATTATGAACCATGCTTCTGTGAGCATCTTGCATGCTCCAAGTTTCTTGCTTTGCCTTTAAATTAATGAATGAATGCTACATTAAAGACGGGAGACATTTCCATACCTCTGGATACATGCTTTTCAAAGGGCTGGGATGAATCATCTAGGGAACATTTAGTTCCTTTTGAAGGTTCTGTGCCCTGTTCAATGATGTTTGCCACTGCACGGCCATCTGTTCATATCATTAATCTGAAGCCACATCCTCCAAATTATGTTCTCTTTGCCACTTTGCCCTGCTGCCCCTGCCCCCCCCAAAAAAGCTGGGTTCCCATCAGGGCCTCAGTATAGCATCACATACAATAAATATCCAACTATCTAAACCAGGGAGAACGCACCAATGTTGGTTGTAGTTAGCAAAGAAATGAAAGTCCTCCACAGTCCATCTCTTCCCCCAGTTAAGCTGTGCTGGAATTGCTCCCGCGCATACGCTATCATATCTCCCCATGGCTTTCCTGTTGATGCATATTATAGCTCAGGTATTCAGCCGCCTTCCCAGAAACGCCTACCCACCCCAGCCCACTCCAAAACACGACTCTTCTTGCTGTCTGGAACCTCCCCTGGGGCAGAGTCTAAGTATCTTCCAAGAGGGTTTGCTCATACTCAGACTTCACACAGTGAGAAAAAGAAACGTAGTGGTTTGAATGAAATGCACCCCCATAGGTCTTGGGCTTGAGCATCTGGTCCTATTGTGGAGGCTTAGAAGGCGTGGCCTTGCTGGAGGAGGTGTGTCACTGGAGAGCAGGCTTTGAGGTTTCAAAAGCCATGTGCTGTGTCCAGTGTACTCTCAGCTTTGAGCTTGTGGTTCGAGATATGGCTCTCAGCCCTTGGTGCCGCCGCATCTCAGTCTGTTGCTACCATTCCTTGCCATGATGCATGCTTATTACTCTGGAACCCTGAGCCCCACATACAGCCTTCTGTGTGTCGCCCTGGTCATGCGGCTTTATCAGCAACAGAACAGTAACTAATGCAAACTCCAAGCGGAGCCGAGGAACGAGGGTATGCCTTCCTTAACTAACAGTAACTAACCAACTAACTAAACAGTAACTAATGCAAACTCCAAGCGGAGCCGAGGAACGAGGGTATGCCTTCCTTAACTAACAGTAACTAACCAACTAACTAAACAGTAACTAATGCAAACTCCAAGCTGAGCTGATGAACAAGGGTACGCCTTTCCTAACTAAATAACACTAACAGTTACTAACTAATTAGCTAAGTAGCAGTAACTAATACAAACTCCAGGCTGAACTGATGAACAAGGGTATACCTTCCTTAACTAACAGTAACTAACCAACTAACTAAACACTAACTAATACAAACTCCAGGCTGAGCTGGTGAACAAGGGTATACCTTCCTTAAAAGGAGCAGAGGGGATGCTGCTAGTCACGCCGTAACACGTTAGTCTCTGTCACAGGTAACTATAAGAGCAACACCGCCAGTCTGTTTTCTAAAGGACAGACACTATTCTACTATTCTCCACTCTTTATCATTTCTGGCACCCAAACCCCACAGCTATCTGGTTTAACTAACATCATCGCGCCCTTGCTCTAGATGGGGAAACTGACTTTGAAACGTTCTAAGAAACTTTAATGTCATACAGTGAGGGACAGAGACTGCCTGGTTCTAATGTCTAGGTTTTAAACTATTGTGCCCTGCAGTTTGTATGTACAGTCAGCCCTAGGCAGCCAGAGGAATGAGTTCTAACCTCTCTGGGTCACTTGCACACCTAATGCAATGTGGATGACCGCTACCGCCGTTTGAGGAACAATGAAAAGGGAGGTCTCTTCACACTCAATAGAGACGCAGTTTGGGGAGGAGCGTTTTCAATCTATGGCTGAAAAGGTGTAGAAACTACATCTATGGAACACTCACCCTTTAGACACTCCCCCATGCACACAGGTATACATGTGTTACATACACATTGCATGCATATAACCATTTCATATTTCTCTTCTTTTTCTCGAAATAGAACTTGAAAACCATATGGAGTTCCCACTTCTTATGAGTTTCTTTTTTAATTAAAATGCTGTTTAGGGGGATTTTTCAGTGCTGCCTGTGCTAGCCTACCAGTGAGATCTTGATCTGTGCTGTGGTATTGCTTTCATTACTTCTTCTGATGAGAAAATTTGATGAAGTCAGTGGGAAGGCGTCTTAGAACCTGGCTGTGCAGCTAGTGGGAAGGACTTGCTGGGATGCTGACAAGGTGCCCAAGAAAAGGCCTGGTGACTTATGTTGCTTTTTAGAAAGCAATTTCTTGAGTAAATGTGCACATCCTGCTTGGGTTCTCTGAATCGAACACTCTGGCTTTCATCTTGTGTATTGCTTCTCGCTCTGGTTCTTGTTTTTCAGTGGAGAGACATTGTGTGACGCAGCACTCAGATAAAAATCCCTCTTCTTGTGCAAAACTTGCTTGTGAGTTAGATATAGGGACACATTTTTTTTCCTCAGTCAGAAAATTAAACATATTTTGTGTCTTTTTTGTTTGGTTTTTGCTTGAGAAGAAAACGTCTGGCAAGGTCACTCCTCACCGTAAAAGCTGATGTTCCAGACGTCATTCAGTGCTCTGTCTAAAATGCTGCTAAATTCTGCTCTTCCGTGAGGGGCTTTGACTGAGGCAAGCCACGGTCACCTGACTTTCTGCAGGGAGAGAATGTTGGGGTGGGTGGCAGGAAGCCTGAGGTCAAGGCCTTTCATTTCTGTTGATAACCAGCTGCTATGGGCTTGGGACTGGGCCTGGGTTTTACTGTCTTTATCTCTAAAAGGGAGGCTTATACTAAATGTTTTCTAAGCCTTTCTATGCGCGGTTAACACAGGTGTAATGATCAGTGCCAAGAAATGTTAAGATCTATTCCGTTATAATCTCTGTGGGTCTCCTGGCATATCTAACAGGGCATCAGGATCCACCCTCGGGCATCTGGAGTGACTGTCACCTCTGCCCCATGCTCATTCGAAGTGTCTAGCTCTGGCTCAACACTAACCAATTAGAGAATACGTCCTCAAGGTTAGGCAGTTGTTAAAATAAAAATACCCCCTGAAGTCTTCATGTGAGAACGTGCCACAGTTATTTAGCTGATTTACTACAGCAGCAATCATTTAGCATAAAATAAGATTCCCCATACCGAGCTGGGTTGTTGGTGAGTTTGGAGGGGAAGGGAGAAGGTGAAAGGCACCAGGATCTGGCTCTGTCCTTCAAGGACCTGCAACAATCGTCACTGCCACTGCGAGAGTCTGCTGGGGTGACTATTGTCACAGTGTTTACATGGAGGATGGACTTGCTGTCAGTCACAGCAGCCAAGGTTTAGTTTCTGTTTTTTGTTTTTAAAAATCACGGTCAGGCTTGAACAGGAATTTGTGAGGATTCCTGATGAATGGATGGAGGGAACTGGGCAAGGAAGGGCTTGCGGTGTGGCCTGACTCCAAACTTAGAGGTGGGAGAGAGGCCGTTTGGAAAGAGCAGGGGAGACGAAAGCACGGTGCTGCAGAAGACGAGCAAAAGAACCAGACTTGTTCAGCCAGCAGAAGGGAGGCCTTTTGGGAGCTTCATACGGTAGGCCTGTGCAAAATTGTTCTGAGAGGCGCGAGCCAGGAAGGCTGCAGAGCCTTGGCCTCCACCCTTTGAATGTTATTGAAAGGGTGCTCTCAGAATTTGACCTCATGGTGTTTCTAGGGATAAATATTGAGTACAAATACTCTTGTCAGCAAAAATAAACAGCTTTAGAAGAAGGAAATGTCCCAGGGATCCTAAAGAGATGGGGTAGGGCTTGGGATGTCCATCAAGTCTGTTCTCCATTCCCAGTGACCTTATCTTTATCTCCTTTCCACTTTGATTTTTTTCTAGCTTTTAAAATTGATAGTGTCTCAAGTGGTAAGAGGTCGCAGTTGCTTTGGGGGTTATATTTAGATTCCCCATGCTTTAAAAAGTATAAAAGTTATGAAATCTGCCTCGTTGCACATTTCCTGGGTAAGGCCCCATCTAACAATACCACATAGCTAACTCGCACAAGCAACCCTCATGTGTCTTTGCCATCTCTAATCTAAGCTGGTCCCAGTGGGAGGGCTCATCTCTGTTCCACACAACTTCATCTGAAAGCCGTACGATCCACTGCCTAGATGGCAAGCCCACCTTGATGGCAAGTCTGTCCTGGCTGTGAGTGGAGTGTTTGAAGGTCAGGGTTAGAAGCCAAAGGTCACGGAACTTTGGTTCCTCTCTGCATGGGCCTGCCCACGGTTTCGTGGCTTCCATACAGTTTGTCTGTTCTTGCAAAAGTGAAAAGAGAATGGAGCCGGGGCGGAGGGGGGCGGAGAGAATGTATTCTATAGCTCTTTGGATCTAAATCAGTTAGTTAACACCACAGTTCCTACCACATTTTTGTTGTTGTTGTTGTTGCTTTGGACCTAAGTCCCTAAAGGCATCTCCGTTCAAAAGAAGGGAAATTCAGTTTTACCACAGATGGAAGAAATGACGTAGAAGTTGTCAACATGTTTAAAACAAAAAACCTAAGTGTCCATGAGATTACTTTCTCTTCCCTCTTTAAGTGCACCCTCTTTGAATATCCTCAGACTCATCCACAGGGTAAGGGAAGCAGGATGTGGGCTCAGCAAGGGAAGGGCAAGAGAACTCGGTTTACCTAGAGTAGATGGAACCCACCTCCCGAGCTGCCAGCCTGGCACTTCTGACCTGTAGAGAAGTAGGGGTCTCTGTCACACGGCCCCCACTAGACTTTGTCTCTGATGCTTGATTAGTGTCTTGAATTATTTTTGAGGGGCTTTATAATAACAAGGTAAGGCAGAGCTGGGCCTATGCTCTGAGAATGCCCTTCCTGGTTGAAGCTGGGATTAACTGACAGCAAAGGATTAAAGAGAATACAGGATAATCTTTTAAGAGGAATTTTAGCACCTTGCTAGAGTAGACAGTCCTTAGGCGGGCCCTTGAGTACACCATGCTCTACAGCCCTGCTGCGGAGTCTGACTTCTGCCATGGCTCACTAAGAGGGCTGGCGTCTAGGAGATGTTTCCAGCCTCCCAGTGTGCGGGACGCTTGAGCTGTCACTGACACGGGGCACTGAGTCCCAAATATAACAGTGGCAGGAATAGGTTCCCTGCGTAGAGTTGTGCCAGAAAGCCATGGCCAGTCATGAAATATCATTCTTTGGGTCCAAGCGCAGAACCATTTTTTTCAGCATTCCCTAACCAGGTTCTTAAGGAAGCCTAAGCTAGTGATGTTGTACAATGCCCTCTTCGAATGGGTTCTTCCTTGCTAAAACCCGGCTCAAGGACTTCTGGCTTGTCTCCAGTTTAAAACACGGAGGGCAGAGGACGTTATTAGCATCTGTTAAGCCTTTTCCGTGGGTGTAAAGAACAGCCCTCAGTATTTGCTGATTTCCCAGGTTTCTGAGAGTTGTTTTTGAGTCATTTGGAAATAGTTGAACACTTCCTGTATTTACTCCCCTCTGTCACTTAAAAGCATACACATTTATTCCATCTCTTACAGGACAGGATCCTTTTATTCTTAACAGTTTTTAATCACTTATTCTATACTCAATACTCTTTAACCCAATGGCATAAATTGCTATGATGAGCTATATTAAATCTACTTATGTCATTAAACCATAGTCTGGAAGATGTCTACCTGTAAACCATGGCTCCCATTAAGTAGAGATATTTTGGCATTAAAATCTTTAGACAGTTTAAAGAATTCAAGGTAGAGAACTGTCTAAGGAATAAAGAATGGGCTGGTTTTTATAAATAATATACATCCAGTTGATTTCTTTCCTCTTTCCCTGGTCCTTCAGGGTATGTGGTTTTTAGAAATGTCAGGTTGCGGCATCTATAAGGAATCCTAGACAAAATAACATTGCAGGCTTCTGCAGGAAAGAGAAACACACTCAAACAATAATTCACATTTAAGCCATGTTTGGGAAGGTGTTTCTCTGACTCAGGGAATCCAGAGGATAAGCACTGTGGCTGAAGCCACGCTAGGCTGTCAGGGAAAAGGCTGTGCCTTCAGCAGAATGAAGTGTGCACCTCCCAGGACGATTACCAGAAGATCTCGTCTTTCGGGTCAACCATAGAGCTCCTTCATGGCAAATACTAACCACGGCCCTCAGAGACGACAAGGAGGCCCGTCACTGCATTCCATAGCATTCACTCTTCTTGGGTATGGAGAAGACAGAAGATGGTTAGAGAAGGACGCGGAAGGACCAGTGAAAGCTGTCTGTCTCTGTGGATAAAGACGCTGAGTTAGCTGTTTCACAGAGGTCAGGCTCGCCAGAACACATTTCCCTCCAATAGGATAAGGGTGAGCATTCAGAGTGCACAAAATTCGTTAGGGAGCTTGAGGCTTTGTATTTACGGCATCATTCAGCCATGGCACGGGGAAAATAGCGGAGAGGGGCTGGAGAGGCAGGCAGGCGGTTAAGAGCACGCACTGCTCTTGCTGAGGACCCGAGTTCAGTTCCCAGCGTCCACACTGGGCAGATCACAACCTCCTACCCTCTTTTGGCCTCTGTGGGCATTGTACTGACATGCGCACACCTCTTCCCTGCCCAGAGCCATACATACCATTTAAAATAAGCAATAAATCTTAAAAACAAAATAAGGAGCATGGGAGAGCTAAGATATCCAGAATTTTTCCTGATGAAAGAGCTTTAGTTCTTTTAAAACCTTGGCAAAATCATTGAGGTGGCCCTGGGGGTGGGCACACCCACCACTTAAATGCTTATGTTCATTGCTGCCTAGGAGCGGAAGGGCGGGGCTCTAGAGGTGGGTGAACTTTAGTGGTATATGTGCTCAGAAGGGAAAAACCACTATCACCAGAATTCGGTCTGTTTCAAGAGTATATTTATCTGGTAGAATCTGGCCCCACATGGCTACAGAATGGTCTATTCTATTGCTTCTTTCCTCCCTAAAAATGGAAATGTCTCCACCAGTTTCACTCCACCAGGTCCATGTGGGCTGTCTCTGGGTGTGGAAGGAGAGAACTTGTATCTAGTGGCCCTCTTACAGTTTCTGACATGCGCTAACGTGTGAGGTCACAGAACACAGGCTCCCTGGCAATGGCATGTAGAACTATGATAGGAATTTTCAAGACTACAACCTTTGTAAGAAGCCCAAATGCTCACACAGTGGCCCTCAACACACAAAGAAGGTCGGAGGTATCTGCTGTGTGATGCTCTTCAGTCCTGGAACGCCAGAGGCAGCTGGTATGTGGCAGACCGGGTGCCTATTCCAAAGAGTGTCTGAAGGCAGATCAAATGGCTTTGGCTTTGGTGTGTGGGATGAAGTGGACTCCTTAAGTAAAGTAAATAAATTAAAAGTGAACTTAACACTAACACTGAGAAAACTGTCTACATCAAGGGCAGTGCTTAGAACAAGGAAGCCCCTAGTGAATGGGTTCTCGTCCTTGCTCGCTGTGTTCAGTCGATCGCGTTTCTCTGGCATAGAAAAGTTCCCTGTGGTCTTTTCATTTGAAAGTCATGTTGACCTGTCACAGGCTTCGAACTGGAATATTAACAAAGGAAGCCTCTTGGTGGGAGGATAAGCGAGTTGTGTTAATTGTCCTTGTTTGATTCAGCCATGAGAGAAATTAATCCCCTTTTAAGCTGCTGGTTTCTCAGATGACGTTCTGTGGCCCATCCACTTCTTTTGTTCTGGGATGGGTTATAAAATGTTTTTAATTAAAATGTTTTCATCTTGCCCTCATCTCTAAAAATATACCGTGGAAGAATACTATTTTAATTGGAAGAAATATTTAGCTCAATAAAACTGAAATACAAGTGGATGTAATCAGGAAACAAAATAACCAGGATCAGAAATCTTAAAGAGCCCAGGGGGTTCTTGTGTCTGTGTGCACAGAAATTTACGGCAAAGCCTGCAGTTTTGCAGAGCAGACACCGAGGGACTCTGGCAGTGAATGAACAGTTGGACTTTTCCCTGCTTGTGAGGCTGGTTTGAGACCTGACGTTAGTACCCTTGAGGGACCTATGTGATGCCAGAGGTAGACCCAGGAGGAGTGACTGGTCTGGAAGACAACAGGCGGGAATGTCCTCGTGTAGCAAGCATGAGGCCTGGGGCTCCAGCCCCAGAACCCAGGTGTGGCAGGGAGGACTAGAATCATAGCACTGGAGAGGGGGAAGTGGGGGGGACCCTGGGACCAGTCTCACTTGCTGGGTGAGTTCCAGGCCAATGAGAGAGGCATGGCCTGAGGAATGATGGACGCTGAGATTGTCCTCTGGTCTCCACATCCATATACGTATAGATTCATCCGTACCATCTCCCCCCCCCCCGAGATTGAGATACAGGAATTAAATGATTGTCCAGATGAAACAAAGCCATGAAAATGATAAGGTGCTATGTATTTCCCTGAAAGGTGTGTGTGTGTGTGTGTGTGTGTG